>JAKTZZ010000004.1:0-494096 GCA_030579035.1 Gotozyma siamensis
GAGGCAGGCATCAATGAGGCAACTTCTGCAATAGCAACTTGATTCAAACCAACAACTAAGGCAATAAGCGTATATGCAATGAACATACCTGCTGGACCAGTGGTGGCTAAGACACCACCTGAAGACAAGAAAATACCAGTACCGAAAACACCAACAAGGGCAAGCATTTGCAAGTGTCTTTGTTCTAGAGTCTGTGCTAGTCTCTTTCTGTCATGACCGAAGATGGAAGAATCAGGTGTATCAATATCATCCTTTTCTAGGTCACCATCGAACTGAGCGTTGGAAAATTCCTCTTTAGAGATGTCATGGACCTCAATACGTTCGACTGAAGAGATTGAAGCGTTCTCCTTCGATGAAGAAGATTGGAACTTTGTAAGAAGACCCATTACCTTATGCGTCTCTGATCTATGAAGCAAATAGAGGATTGATTCTCAAGGAGGTCGAAAACCAACGATTAAATACTGATTTCTGATTGCTGGGCAATGCCAGGCGGAGAGAATTGTGTGGGTTACAACGTACAACTTACAACTTACCACAATGGTGAATTCGTAGCCTTATTGATGCTAATCAACGCATTCAGGAATGAGCACTTTCGGGTAAATTCTAAAACCTGTCAAAATATTGTGGCTATTTTCGAATCGGCATTTAAGTCCTCTCACATTTGTGGCACAAAGGATTTACTTGAAGTGTGGGAAAACTGACTTTTGAAGATATCCGTAAGTTGAGTTAAGTTTGATCCAGCGGTATTTCAAAAAGAATTTTGAACTTCGTTTGCAAGTCAATAGTGAAACCAAATGAAGCGAGTTGACATATCTCAATAAATATTCTTATCTTTGACACACTTCAACACTGAGGAGGTGATTTGCAATCAACTTTAAAGGGTTGGCTTATTTTATCCCACGGCATCAAAATGAGTTTATGCCAAATGAGTTGTCGCCTTTCAAATCCCAAGTCTCAAACACCGGTTCAAGTTGAAGGCTGAAGTGTGGACAAACTGTGGAGAGAAAAACACCGTCTTTGGTATTCGAGAATCGACTGAGTCGGAAGGTCAAATCAAACTTCCATCCACACTCCACACAAAGTACTCCAGGGTGCATGATGCAATGCTTAATTCTAACTAGTCCAAAAGCAGTAAATGAAATTCGTTTTCCTTTGGAAAAATGACAAGATTTTCTAACTGTTTTTGTGTCAATCAATTTAACCTAAGAATTTAAAAATGATGAGCGACGACAGGAATGCTTGAAGCAGATTGAAGATCCGGAGGAGGCCTCAGCGACTGTGGTCATGACTCATTGATCCCTGCTCCTCGTTTTTAGAAGAGCTACTAAAACTTTGTTCTGAGTTGTTGTTTTTAGTATTCTACGCTGATGGATCTTTTACACTGAGATCTCTAGGACTTGAGAAGTCCAAACTTTCTGACTTGAGAGTCCAGACCCTTTGACTCTTCCAGCTTTTGGGGGAAGGCCACCAGAAAACTGTTGGAAAGTTAGAAACTCAAAAAAACTTAAACACTTGGCACTTTCCAAAATTTCAGGGTTTCAGAATTCGCACTTCACGCACTTCATCACCAACTCCGGCTTTTTTTCCTCTTTGCGCATCTTGTTTTAATAACTCTCACTTTCCAGAAGCCATACAAAAAAAAATTTTAATTGTGAAAAGATCAGAAGTGAACCACTCCGGTAAGCGGTGGACCCTACCTGGTGTCCAAATTTACCCACTGGCACCGTGCACCCCACCGCCACTAAAGGGACCACACTCTCGTACGAAATCCGTGACTGAAACCACCAATTCAGATTCCACACGAATCCACAGCTATCAATCTTGATAAATCTTCAGCCATATTACATCAGCTATAACTCTCAATACTATATACTCTCACAGTTCTTCTATATCATATCAAGAATGAGCGACACCAGTCTGCCCGTGGGCGATATCATCTACGTGGCCGTGAAACCCATTCTCAAGATCTATCTCATAATATTCACGGGATGGATCCTTGTTAAAGGGAACATTCTTTCAATGGAGACATGTCGTGGAATATCCAACATGAATGTGAATCTGTTAGTCCCATGTTTGGTGTTCAATAAGATCGTTACCAATTTATCCGGAAGTAAAATCAAGGACATTGGGTTAGTATTATTGACTTCCACACTCATTAGTTGTGTTGGTGGTGCAATCACTTTCGCCATAGGAAAAATATTTCCTGTTCCTAAACAATGGTATTGGGGAATGATTTTTGCAGGGATTTTTGGTAATATTGCAGATTTACCCATTGCTTATATCCAAACCATGGCAACCGGGATCGTTTTTGATGCTACGGCAGTCGATGAAGGTGCTACTTTAAGCTGTGTCTTTTTAGCCATGCAGACGTTTTTGATGATGAATATTGGTGCTTTTCAAATGGTTGGTTTAGATTTCAAAGAAAAGGAAAATGATGATGAATCCAAAGAAGAAATCTGTGGCAGTGAAAGTGTTGAACTTATGGATGTCGAGTCTTCAAATGATAATCAAGAAAAGTATCATCATAATGAACATGGGAAGAATCCTAAACTAAACGCTGATGAAGAGTTCAGTTCCGACGAAGACATGAATCAATTGAGATCCATAGATTCAAGATTGCAAGTTGAGAGTTATAGAGGTAAGCAAGATGTCTCATCTAGCACATCTCTAAGAAAAATGTTGTCTTATGATTCTCAATATTCTTCAAGATCTAGGAAAGTTAAACAAAACACACAATCTTTGATCAATGAATACAGTGAAGCGGAAATTCTTAAACATCAGACCATAGATCAACTAGCGAAAACCCTTTCAAAGACGCAATTTATTGGTATTGAACCATTAGATGAAGAAGAACATGAAAAATTTCAAAATTCTAAAGTTGAAACTTTCATTAAAAAATATCATTTAGGATTTTTCCTCTATCTTTTCGAAAACTCCAAACGTCCTCCTTCAATAGCATTATTTATCTCCTTCTTTGTTGCAATGGTTCCTTGGGTCCGTGCACTGTTTGTACATAACTCAATCAATATCAAACAAGCACCAGACAATCTTCCAGTCCTTAACTTCTTCATGGATTACACATCATACATAGGCAACGCAGCAGTCCCCATGGGTGTTTTACTTTTAGGAACGATAATAGCCAGATTAGAAGTTCACCAACTACCAAAAGGATTCTGGAAGACTTCGGTAGTGATGGTGTTGAGTCGATTATGTCTCCTTCCTGTGATTGGTGTTCTTTGGGTGAACATGATGTATAATCATTCATGGATAGACGACAGCGTTACCAGATTTGTGTTGATCTTAACATGGGGTGTTCCTAGTGCAACCGCCCAGGTTTATTTCACTGCATTATATACGCCGCTTGTGGGAGAACATATCCAGATGGATTGTTTGGCTATTTATTTGTTGATGCAGTATCCTGTTTTGATTGTAACACTTCCTACTTTGGTCACTTATATTCTTAAAGTTAATTTAGGCTTGTGATATTGTTATTTATTATTAATTTAATGTTGTTTTCTTTGTTGTTTTGTTTTAGCGATATAATTATAGAGATGATCAGTTTTTTTTAATATGTATTGTAGTGAAAGCTGCAGGGTGTGATTTATACAGCTAGAGCCCAAAAGTAAAACTCACTTACTCATGAGAAGGCGTTAAAGGCAGATAACAAAACTACAGGCCGCTTTTTAACTAATCTTTGGAATGTCAAATTCCTTTATATTTATACAGAAAAAATGTTGTGGATAACTTCAAGCTCAACTCCAAGTTCTACCTTTAATATTCTTTAGTTCATCTTGACTTAGCACTGTACCTGTTGTGAAATAACCAGCATTGATCTTTGCATCAATTTCGACTCTTGAATCAGGTGGGATAAGTTCATCTGGAATTGGAATTCTTTCAATGATTGGAATGCCTTGTTCAACAATGGCATCATGTTTCATGTTTGACATTGATAACATTCTATCAATTTTAGTGACACCTAACCATTGTAAAATATCTGGCATTAATTGCTGGAATCTCATATCTCTGACACCGGCAATACATTCTGTTCTGTGAAAGTACTCATCAGCGGTATCACCACCTCTCTTTCTAGCATTGTAAACCAAATATTTGGTAACTTCACCAAGAGCACGACCTTCTTTTCTGAAGTAAATAATCAAACCACTTCCTCCATTTTGTGCTTCTTTAACAGCTTCTTCAATACCAAAGGTCAAATATGGACGACATGTACAGATATCGGATCCAAAGACATCAGAACCGTTACATTCATCATGGATTCTTAATGCTAATTTCTTGCTTGGATCCGAAACATATGCTGGATTACCGAAAATGTAAACAGTTAAACCACCAATTGGTGGCAAGAAAGTTTTGATATCAGGTCTGGTGATCAATTCTGGGTACATACCATTGGTATCTTCAAACAATGCTTTTCTAAGTTCAACTTCAGTGATACCAAATCTTTTAGCAACACCTGGTAAATACCAAACTGGTTCAACAGCCACTTTAGAAACGTTTAAATCACCATTTGAGTTGATAACGATTTCACCATCGACTTGTAATCTTCCCAAGGCAACGGCTTCTTTCATTTCTGCTAGTTGCATGTGAGCTTTAGTGACAGAGATAGTTGGTCTAATTTCAACATCCTGTTCTTTTGCAACTTCATCGTATAACCATGGGGTCAAATGTCCAAAAGGATCCATCGACACGATTTTTTCAGCATCGTGCCATTGAGGTTGTTCAGGAATACTGAATGCAGGTTCGGCATTGGTATAATCGGCATCATGCATTGGATCCAATTGTTTAGAACCGACGGCTAAAGCATGGTAGATAGAGTAAGATCCGGAGTAGGCGCCAATGGAGTTATGTTTGGAAAGACCAGATCTGATTCTGGAAGGAACAACAGGACCTCTAACGATAGGGTCACTTTCCCCCCAGTTCATGGCCAAAGGCTTAACTTCTGGATCGTTGGTGTAAGTTGTCAAGACAACGTCTTTTTGCAACTCGGCAACATGATCTTGAAGCTTGAGTTCATGGATGTGAGTGCAGTTTGAGTGGATGTGAGGAGCTTCCTCGCTTGTTTTGTAGACGACGGCAGCTGGAGTCATAGTGAATGGAAACGGGTGATAATAATGATTGAAACAAGAAGTGGCAAGAGAGGAGAGAATCTGCTCTCTATTTATACTTTTTTGTGATAGTATTCAGTTTTGTGTCACTTTAAATGCTATCTCCGGTAGCGTTTATTGTTATCTCCTGCGGAGTTAATTAACACTGAGAAATCAGAATTCAGGAGGAAATTGAATCGTCCTATCGCACCGGAAATAGACTGATAGTTAGGAAGCCGTTGGGGCTACGGTAGGGGGGAGTGTTCGGAGGTGGCCTCATCTTGGTGAGTCCTGTAATTGATAGTGACAACGGGAATGGAGATAGAAATAGGAATGAACGCATGGGGAATCGAACCTCGAACATGCTGTAGTTGTGTGGGGCAGTAAATCTTGGTGGTTGAAAGTGGAACGCCTTGATCATCAAAGAGCTGATTGTAAACTCGAGATCCACAGTCTCTGAAGTTGCTATGGGCCTGGTTACTGGTACGACAGTGTGCAGTATACGTGTAACTTACATATTCCATTACAACTATTAACTAACAAGTGATTACCTCAAAAGGCCATGTTTCTCTCAGATTTTTTCTTTGTTTATCCTTCATGTGAAAACGCGTGTCAATTTTTTAGTTTTGTAAACAAACGAAAAAGAAACAACAACAGTTTTTAGTGAACTTTTCATAATCTTTTTTCATTCTTTGTTTACTTTTTTTTCTTTCAACCAAGTAGTTTGGCCCCACACCGCTTATTCTGTTCTGGCTATTCATTCGCTGCTCCAATGAGATCAAATTTCTTACTCTCTATTTGTGCTTTAGCATCACTTGCTCAAGCTGTTATCCCACTTATCATCGATGGTAACCGTTTCATCAAACCAGATACTGATGCCACAGTTCAAGGCTCAGTTTTCTTCATCAAGGGTATAGATTATCAACTTGGTGGATCTTCTGGATATGACTCGAGTAGTGGAGTTGACTCTTTAACTGATGTTGAAGCTTGTTACAGAGATGCATACACTTTTCAACAACTAGGAATCAATACAGTTAGAATTTATTCTTTAAACCCAAATTTGAACCATGATGAATGTGTCACTATCTTCAACAATGCTGGTATTTATTTGATGTTGGATGTTAATTCTGGTGAGTATGGCTCTCATTTGAACAGAGCTGACCCGGAATCCACCTATAACGCTTATTATTTATCTCATGTTTTTAAATTCATTGAAGCTTTTAAAAATTATCCAAACATTCTTGGTTTCTTCTCTGGTAATGAAGTCATTAACGATCAAGCAAATTATGCAGAGATTAATCCTAAATACATCAGAGCCGTTCAAAGAGATATGAAACAATACATTGCTAAAAATTCAAATAGAACAATCCCTGTTGGTTACTCTGCTGCTGATGGCGTTGAATTAAGAAGGGCAACTCTTGAATACTTCCAATGTCAAATCGAAGGGGAAGATGAAGATGAAGATTCAACAGCTGATTTTTTTGGTTTGAACTCTTATGAATGGTGTTCTGGATCTTCTGATTGGGAAACTTCTGGTTATGACAGATTAAACTCAACTTTGAACAATGCTACTTTACCTCTGCTCTTCAGTGAATTCGGTTGTAATAAGAATTCACCAAGAACTTTTGACGAAATCTCCAAAGGTTTATTCGGAGGATTAATTAATTCGTTTTCTGGTGGGTTGGTCTATGAATATTCTCAAGAACCATCAGATTATGGTGTTGTTGAAATTGAAAGTAATGGAGACTTAAAATATTTAGAAGATTTCCCAAACCTAAAATCTCAATATGAGAAATCTGAAATACCATTAATTGCTGAAAACGATGTTGCAAAACGTAAAAAAGTTGAATGTGATGCTAGTTATATCACTTCTATTTATCCTGATTTTGGTGCTGATTTTGACATTCCTGAGCAACCATCAGATATTACTGACTTGATTGAAAATGGTGTTGATCATAACAACACTGGTTCTATCATTGATGATCTTGAGGCTAGAAAATCAAAATATTCGATCACCGATGAAAATGGTGATGAGGTTTCTAATCCAATTGTTTCCTTTAATGCTGAGAATGAAATCAACACTCAATCCAACATTCCAGCTACTTCAGTATCTAAAGCGGCACCAACATCCACAGCAACAGCAACTACCACTAACACTGCTTCAGCACCAGCATCTTCCTCTTCTAACGGTGCTGTGGATGTCGCTGCTCCTGTTCAGTTCTCACTAATGGGTTTACTTATCACTGGTTTGTATTACTTTATATGATTAACTAGACGTACTTTGGTTTAAAAATGAAAAAATTCTTAAAAAATGAATAAATATATATTTCTGTAACTTGAGATGTATAAATGACGTTATAAATACCAATAAAACGTCTCGATGCAATTCTAGATTATATCTGCTAAACAGATATCTCTTGTTTGATTCCTGGCTCAGTACCAGCAGCAGCAGCTTTATTAGCAGCTTCTTGAGCCAATTTCTTCGCCAATTTCTCCTCTTTTTTCTTCTTCATCATTGCTTCTGTTTTTGCAAAAACTCTCATACTAACAGGCACACCTGCCCAATCCTCTTCTTCTTCTTCTTTCAACGCTTCTTCTTCTTTCTTTTTTTGCAAGAGTATATTCTGTGCACCAGGTTTCATACCATTACTAGGGAAATATGAAGCAGTACTCACTTTCGACTGCGCATTCAATTTTCTCTTGGTGGCCCTTAACTCCCTGGGCACGTTCTTGAACTCCAGCTTCTTCAACGGTGGGTCAAAGTCAGAAGGCCATTTGTCATTCGTTTTTGAAATGGCTTCAACTGCATTATTCCTCGTTCTTCTCCAATCCCTGATATCGTCATTGTATTGCTCCCATACGCAGTTCACACACCCTGACATGCAGCAATTGTCGGGCTCAACCGGTTTCATGCTTACTTTAACACCTGCAATGACTCTCTCCTTTGGTGCCAATCTTCTGGAAGTCGACAACCTCACATCCCCTTTGATACGGCCTCCGAAAACAGAGTCCATACGCTCCTCTTTAGTGCCTTTAATCTTGGTGTTGCCTGTGAAGGTCAAGGGCTGAGGGCCAGTACCGGAAGCTGTGTCTTGTCGTTGCTGAAGACCTGTTCGATAGTCAGTATAATGCTGCAACTATTCGAAAATTGCTAAACTTACGCTTGAAGCTGCTAAATAGTCGACTGGACGCTCTTTGTGGCTTGAAATGCTTCAGTATCATTCCCTATGTATTTAGTATCCTTTATAGTTCGTTACTATTCACGATCTTTAAAATGCTTCTAATTCCTATTGAAAAATGATCAATCTAAAAGCCGAACAATGTCCGAGGGGGTCCTTCCAGAGAAAAAGGAAAAAAAAAATAATTTTTCCAGTTTGGCACCAAAAATATCAATATAGTGATTCACTATTAATGCAGGGAGGTTAAAAGCGAATTGAAGATGGGGTTCATCACACCGGGGATCTCAAGAAGACGTAAAAGGAGGACCAGCCCAGGAGTTTCCCGCAATTCGGTAGCCAAACGGTCAAAAAGTGAGGGTTTGCCTGTGCCTATAATAAAAGAGGTGACAATAGAAACTAAACCAGTTTCAATGCTGGAGAAACTTCCATTAGAGATCCTTCATGAAGTCTTGATTTATTCTGGAATAAGTCACCTACCATTTCTAAACAAGGCCCTCAACTCGATTTTGAAACCTTCAGTTTCGCTCGTGGTGAGGATGTTGAAGTTGAACTTTGTTTATGATTTGAACGTGAAAGTCTTAAAGAAACAAAAAGAGTTGGGCCATGAAGGTGAAGAGGCGGAAAGTTTGAAAGATAGTACAATAAGGTATGTCTTAGATAAGGATGCTTTCAAGATGAGTTGTATCACAATCGATGTATTGAAGAGTTTACAATTCGATACTGTTTTACCTATGACTTCGATCAAATCAGAGATCAAGAACAGACTAATATTGTACAACGATGAGCGCAATAAGAAGATATTAAGCAGAATGAGTGCAGATGAGGAAATTTCTGCGGAGGAGGTGAATAGAGAACTGGCCCGGATGGCACAAGAGCGGTTTGCAATGAATCTGAATAATGATAATAATGATGGTGGCACTAGTGTGAATAATGCTAACACTAATGATAACGAAAACAACAACAACAATGACAATAGAGAAGTTGGAATGGGGATGGGCGAAGAGTTGGATGCTTTGGAGGAGGATTCTCAGAACTTTCACGATAGGTTTTACAACATGAAGAATATTAATGATGAGTTTATTCAGCTTGTGGAATATTTGCATGAATTTAAGAAAATTCAATACACTGATACGGATAGAATGGTTAATAATTTAATAATTGCAGGTGTTGATGTTGCTAAATATGATAGATTTTTGACTTTCTCTAAGACAGGAAAAATAATGTCTTGTGATCCGCTGATAACTGCTTTTAAGAATAAATCAGAAAAAACTAAAAAGACAGCAGAATGGATTATCCATAATTTCAACGATCAGGGACTAATCAATGATATAAGAGTATGGGATTTTGCAATCCATTCAAAAGATCACGATTTCTTAGAGATATTGCTTCAAAATGGTGGTATACCAACTTCAAATTCTCTTTCATTGATGAATGACATCTACAATTAAGTAAATTACAACAGCATTATGTATAACGATAAAAAAAATAAAAAACTATAAAAAAACGCATTGTATAAGAGATCCATGAGTGTCGTAGTGCTCAAAAGTTTTGGTTATAAATGTTTCTTTTTTCGATAGAAAGGTTCCCTTACTGTTAGAGATGAGTAAAAAGGAATTGAATTGAATGGAAAAAATGGAAAATCGCCGGGGGCTTATTATTGGTAATAAGGTTGGGAAGGTTGATGATATTGTTGTTGTTGTTCCTGCTGCTGCTGTGGTGGCTGCTGTTGATGTATTTGATGTTGTTGAGCTTTTTGTTGATCATGTTGCGGTATTTGTTGTGATTGTTCAGAGTTGAAATGGTTTTGATGATATTCTGCAAACCAAGGGTGTTGCAAAGCTTGCGCGGCAGATATTCTGTTCTCTGGTTTCATCTGCAACAAACTAGTCAACAGATTCAAAGCCAATGGGTCAATTGAAGGAATGACACTTCTTAAGTCTTGAGGAATATAAGTGTTGAAGTTCGGTCTATAATTAGGCAATTGGGACACACCTGGCCAGGTTATCTCATTAGGAGTACCCATAATTCTGAAGATCTTGGTCAGCTGGTCTTCATTGGAACCACCCGGAAATAAAGGTCTTCCAATAAACATCTCTGCCAATATACATCCAGCAGACCACATGTCTATCGAGGTGGAGTAGTTTCTTGAACCCATCAACACATCTGGAGCCCTGTACCATAAAGTGACAACCTCATTTGAAAAAGTGTTGACTGGGATCCCAAAGGCTCTGGCCAACCCAAAGTCTCCAATCTTGAGCTCACCTTTCATGTTTGTAAGCAAGTTCTGAGGTTTCAAATCACGATGGAGTACTCTGTTCTGATGACAGAAGTTGATTCCCTGAAGCAGCTGGTACATGAATGACTTGACCACAGGTGGCTCCAATGCCCCGTTGTTCCCGTGTGTGTCCATATACTTCTTCAAGTCTTTGTCCAGATACTCAAACACCAGTGTCAGCTTGTTTTCAACGTGGATAACATCGTACAAGTTGATGATGTTAGGGTGCTTCAAGTCCTTCATCAAGGAGATTTCCCGAATGGCTGTGGAGGGAGTGCCTTCTTCAGAGTCGAGATTGATCTCTTTTAAGGCCACAAGGGTCCCCGTGGCGATGTTTCTGCCCTTGTACACGGTGGCATACGTCCCTTCCCCAAGCTTCTCCAGTTGCTGGAATCTGTTGGGGTTTCAGTTAGCAAAATGTCCCAAATTTCAACGTATCACATCTGCAGAATAGAGCTATCGCAGTGTTTTAAGATTGATACTCACTGAGACGCCTGAGAAGTCATAATAGTGCCTGTTTCTTAAAATAGTTCCTGTAAATGTCCAAATTTTTCCTTCCCTTTTTTTCAAAGATAGTTTACTTACACTTTCGCGTATAGGAAAAAAATGTGAAAAATTTCACCTTTATCAATCCAGGTGCCAATAAATCACATAGAAATGACACACGAAAAGCCCGCAGAGAAGGAATCACCTTTCACGAGCATAATAAGTGAAGACTCATCGTTGGGAAAATCATGGGTTCCCGTTTTCCGCACTGAAATCGGATTCCAGACCGAGCATTATGAGAAAGCTATGCAGAACCTCATCAGACAACCTAATATTAACTCCACTGTCATTTTGAGAGCCGATATACTGATAGAAGACAGTTTTAATTATGATAAGAAAGAGACTGAGGTTAAGCATTTCGAATCAGAGTTTAAAGATCAAAAGCCGGATATTCCAACGAGTTCTGAAGACGAAGTCATATTGATGAAGAACCTTGATGATCATGAAGTAAAGAAAGTTGTATTAGATGTCCCATCAAGACCTAAAGCTGAGATTGTGAGAAGAATAGTCCCTAGAAATCCGTTCAAAGATTATATAATAAACCAAACATGTTCTATTCTACAGCTTGATCTTGACAAATCTGGTGGTTATAAATCCACTTTGATAGTTTATTACCCACATATCACAGACCCAGAAGACTGTCCATTTTATTTACCCTCTGTGCAAGCTGTTGGTATATTACTCTCTGAAGGGAAACTTAGTGTTCATTACCTTCCGTTTAATTATCAAAATCCAGAGACTGTTGTAAATTTCAAGAAATTAGACTCATCAAACAGAGATATTAGAATCGCATTAAGGTTACTTCAAACAGCCAAAAAACATTCGACTGGTGTTATGGATGGCTATCAAAAGAGAGTTGAACATGATTTGGTCGTTTCCAAAGTATCGTTTCAAGATCGTTACATTGCATTAAAGAAGAAATATTCAAAAAAGATTGTGGACAGTTGGGTTGAATCAACCGATCCTAGAAAACATGTCTTTGAAGACATTGCAATTGCTGCATTTTTAATAGAACTATGGTCTAAGATCTACAAATCCAAAGAAGATTTCGAATTTAGAGATCTAGGTTGTGGTAATGGACTTTTGGTCCACATATTAGTTTCGGAAGGTTATAGTGGGATTGGTATCGACGCAAGAGCTAGAAAGTCATGGAAGATATACCCCGAAGAAGTCCAGGCCAAATTGAAAGAACAAGTCATAATTCCTTCAGTGCTTCTACGGCCTCATCCAGCTGTGAAGAACCTAGCACCAGACATTATTGACAATGGAAGAGTTTTCCAAGTCCCTGTTCAGAACACAGTCAACGGAATGGAAGTTCCAACCATCGCATACTACTCATCTGCATCTTTATTAGGATCCCCAAGTGTTAACACTGCACAGTTCCCTAAAAACACATTTATCATTGGTAATCATTCCGATGAGTTAACTTGTTGGATTCCATTGCTAGGATATCCATTTTTAGTCATCCCATGTTGTTCACATGCTCTATCTGGTGCAAGAGTCAGATATCCATCTAGAAAACACTCAACTACTTCACTCCCTTCATCACAAGCTTCCAATTCCACATATGCTGCTTTGGTTGACCATGTTGAAGAATTGTCAAAGGCGGTTGGTTGGAAAGTTCAAAGAGAAATGTTACGAATTCCAAGCACGAGAAATGCTGCTATAATTGGAATTGAAAGAGATATCCAAAATGCTCAAATAAAATCTGTCTACAATGTATTGGCCATGGAAGGAGGAGCCGAAGGTTGGGTTGAAAACACAATGGCCTTGACCAAAAGACCAATTAGAAACCATTAATAGAGAATGAAAACATCCTGTGACGATAGAGCCCATTTAATCAGAAGCTTCAACTTAGTAAATAGAGCAAATGTTTGTTGTTATTGTTTGAAGTGTATGTCGTTGATGATAATTTTTCTGAACTACTCCGTAAGTTATAAATTGCCACAACAGCTAACTCCTTAATTTTCTTCACCGGTATTCAAGATTGCCTCAATAAGCTGCATTGTCCTTTAAAATGGGGCTAAACATCTATTTCTTTTTGGATTTGCTGAATTTGAAAAAATCTAGTTTCGCGTTATACAAGAAGCCATCCTATTGGGATCACCATTAACCCCAAGATAATGCAGAGAACTGATTGGGAATTGGGTTTCTTACATCTAGATCTCCAATTGAAAGGGTGAAAAAAAGATTACAGCACTCGAATTTCGCACATGGTCTCCCACTGTACTACTCAGTCGAGCTCTTAGCAGTTTAACTACAATTGATCGGACGGGAAATGGTGTTTTCTGCTAGATATGGCCGTAACCGAAAGTTTCTGTTCTTGAACTTATAAGCTGGTAGCCACTTTCGGACTTAGCCGGAGATAAATTCGCATACCAAAATATATTTAAGTTGTTTTACTCGAAAGAAATGGATACGTTTGGAGTGATTGGGTAACTGATCTCCTTTTAATATAGTACTACTTATCTGGCGAGATATAAACCCTTTTCTTATACTTTCAAGATCAACACTTTTTGGTACGAAGATAATTTTATATCCAAAAAACTCGGGAAGCATGGAACTTACACTGTGGTAATCTAAGATATTTGATGATTTTCCATGAATGTATAACACATGTCTATTTACCCTTTTTGTTTTGTCTTCTCTTACGTTTCATACCGATTAGTTTCTTTGTATCTTCGTCAAGACCAGATTTTGTTTCCACTGGACCTTCAGACTTTGCAGATTTTTTACCAACTTGAGGACCTTTGTTCATGTTACCTTTCTTTTGAGTTTTTCTCACTTTTTTCCCACTTTTGTCCTTCTGTTTCTTATCATTGGTCTTTTGTTTTTTAGCAGCTGGTTTATCTTCTTCTTCCTCTTCTTCCTCATCATCATCCTCATCCTCATTATCATTATTATTAGCCTTGGTTTCACCATCTTTGTTAGGATTGTACTCCAAACCAGCATCTTTTCTAGCTTGCAGCATTTTTTCTCTTCTTCTCTTGATGATATTAGCATGTTCAATAGCGAACTCAACAACCAATATTCTCTTGTTGTATTTTTCAGCTTCAGCAGCTTTCTTCTCTTCTTCATCCAAACCTGCATAAATCTCTTCTCTAGTGACAAGATGTGCATTCAACCATCTTAAGCCCATCAAAGCCGATTTATGATCTCTGAATTCCAAGAAACCATAACCTCTACTACGGCCAGCATCACCGGAGCCTTTGACTTCCATAATAATCTTTGCTTGTCTGATAACACCTTGTTTCTTGGATCTCTTGGATTCTTCATCACCAACCAACCATCTAATCTTTTCATAGTTGGACTTCTTCAATTCTTCTTTACTTAGTGGTTGTCTCAAGCCTTTTCTGACTTCAGTTGCAAACTCAACAACAGCTTTACGACCTAATGCCTTTAAGGCCTTAGCTGTCATTTGTCTAGGTAAATTTCTAATAGCCAATCTAGTCATGGATAAATGCAAAGCAGGATTCTTATTCAAATGTTGAACTCTTAATTTGTATGACTTTTCTCTGATTTCAACATCCGCTGGGGTCAACTTAGCAGCCAATTTAGAATTAGAAGTGATTCTACCTTCGTTCAATAAATATAAGTTACGTCTATCCTTTTCAGCTGGAGCCTTACCCAACAAAGTTGCTCTTTTTTCAGCGTTCTTCTCAGTCAATCTAGCTGCTGAGTCTCTGTCAACAGTTGGTGAAATGGACAAGATACGGCCTTCAAAGACATACTCTGGAGCGACATCATCAGAAATCAAAATGGAAGTGGTGGAACTGTCTGGTGCGTTATCCAAACATTTCAAGTATGATTCTTCATCGTAAAAGGCAACAAAGGCAGTACCTCTTGCTAAACCGGTGTTTTTATCAATGACAGGTAATGCATATTTAACAGCACCGAACTTTGAGAAATGCTCCTTTAGATCTTCTTCATCTGTGTCATAAGGAATGTTACGGACAAAGACAGAATAGGATTCTTGTTTGTTTTTCTTTGGTCTTGGTTTTTCTTCCTCCTCCTCTTCTTCATCATCTAAATCTTCATCACTGTCAAGTTCAATATCACTGTCGTTTTCATCTTCATCAGCGACATCAGCATCGTCAGAATCTTGATCTTCAACTTCTTCTTCAAGCTTACCGTCTTCAGCTTCTTCATCATCATCATCGTCATCCTCAGCTTCACTTTCTTCTTCAGCATGAGTTTCTTTGTATTCCAACCATTTCGATTTCTCTAAAGCATAATCCACAGCGACCTCTCTGCCATCAATTTTCAAACCTTTGGACTGTTTGATAGCTTGTTCAGCACTTGTGTTCTTCTTCATAGTAACAAAACCAAAACCGGACATTCTTCCGCCTTTTTTTCTAGGAATGATTGCATCTGCAACAGCACCATACTTAACAAACAGTTTCTTCAATTGTTCAGGATCTTTAACGGACCATGGCAAGTTACGAATAATCAATCTTGCCTTTCTCTTCTCTATCTCTTCTGCTTTTGGCTTTGCTTGTCTTTCTCTAATGGCACCATTCTCATCTTGACGGTCTCTTCTTTTGGCAATATCAACTCTTAACAGTTTCCCATTCAATTTGGTTTTTCTAGCTTGGTTCAAAGCAGTCACTGTATCTTCATCTGCTGAAAAACTGACAAAACCAAAACCTCTGGAGTTCTTCTCATTGTCAGTGACAACAACTGCGTGCTTCACAGGGGCAAATTGTGAAAAGTAATCAGATAACTGTTCAGATGTTGTGTCTAAAGGAATCAATCTGACGAAAAGAGTCTTTCTATCCAATGGATCATCACGAGACGCTGTTGATTTTCTTTCCCTTTTCAAAACTCGCTTTTTTACGACAGCTGTGCTTTCAGTATCGCTCATCTCGTCAACTGTATTCGACACCGAAGCGGATGATTGATCTCTGCTTAAAAGCACTAAATTTTACATGAAATAAATTTTTTTAAGACCCCGCGATGAGGTTACCCGGCCCAAAATAAGATGACTAAGAAATATTGATGTGTTCATTTATACGAGATCAAACTGAGGTCAACAACAGCAAACTAGTGTTGATTTAGTCTCTTATCACAACTCAATTGTGTCGAAGGGTCGTCATAAACGTGATGGATTCACAAAATCATCAAAATGGAGAATTTCGAGAGCAGGACTATAGGCCCAGAATGCCACAAAGACCATCACTGAACCAGAAGCATTCAATCCCATACATTACTCTTTCTAGATCTCAGAGCATCCAGAGCCTGCGGCTTCCCGAACTGCAATCACAACCCACCACAGAGGTTTCTATGGACTCTGCTGAGTCTCCGGTTCAGGTGTCGAGCCATGCGGCTTCAGATGCACAGAGTATATACAGTACATTGAGTCATTATGAAGGTTATCTGAACAACAGCAACAGCAATACTGCACATTCTGATGTATTCACGATAAGGACAAACCCAACACTGACCATATATAGCGATAACGAAGAGGATGGGGATTTGGAAAGTGTTGCAGGGGGAAGTTCATACAGGTTCAGTAACAGGTTAGAAGAGATCATAGGACAACCGGATTCTGATTTAAGACTTAGTTTCTTGGAAACAAAACAGGAAGGTCCCCATGAGGGGGATAAACAGTTTTTTATATTATCGTCTGCAGGTAAGCCAATCTATGCTATGAGAGGCAAGAGCGCTGGATCTGACGACAATGATGATTTCGTATATGGTGGGGTTATTCAGACCATTGTCAACTCATTTTTATTAGATGGATTAAAATTAAAATCATTTGTTACTAACTCAACGAGATTTACAATCCTTAATCAAAGTCCTATTATCTTATTGGCTGTTTCAAAACTCAACGAAACTGAGAATGAGTTATTGAATCAGTTAGACTTATTGCATAGTTTCCTATTATCAACATTGAGCAAACCTCATATCGTCAAATCGTTTCAAAATAGAGAAGGATTCGACTTGAGAAAACATTTAGGAAGAGCTGATTTATCTGGACTAGATTTATTGTGTCAGGACATTATTTCATTCAATGCCGGCATTTTAGTAGGTGCATTACAAAGTCTAAGATTGAAGAAAGTCACCAGGGATAAGATTAAGAGAGTATTGTTGAACAACAGAGGAAAAAACCTCCTTTATGGACTACTCGTTGGACCCGGTGGGAAGTTGATTAATATAATGAGACCAAGAAATCATACTTTACACACCACAGATTTACAAATATTATTCTCAGTTGTTCTAAACCAATCCAAAAACCACTCCGAAGACGAGGAGTTATGGCTGCCCATATGCTTACCAAAATTCAACTCCAATGGGTTTCTTTATGCACATGTCAAGTTTATTGATTCAATTGCATTGATCTTAATAAGTGCTGATAAAAATGCTTTTTTTGATATGAGAGAGATTTCCAAAAAAGTAACAGATGATCTTAAACTGAATGGCCTGCTGGGCAAAATATCCGAATCATTGGCAAGGGGACTAACAACAACAGAGATTCCTGCTCCACTAGTTCATCATTTCATATACAAATCGAAAAGACATTTGCAATATCTCATGCCGACATCCACCAGTGTCACCAATCTACAGAAGTATTACTTGAAATTGCATTCCACAGTCACAGGTGCTAAAAGAGTCAACGTTTCGTATTTGCGATGGGAAGACGAAGATACAAATAATGCTATTGCAGGATTATCCTGGGTTACACCGAATTACGAATTGTACCTGATCACGGGAAGTTCCACTAAACGGGAGACGCTAGTGAGAAGTGCCAAAGCGATTGTCAACTATTGCCACAAATATGAACAAAGACTCTTTGTCTGTGAAGGTGCGACTTTCTGATCGAATAGATCTATATTACTTAACGATACCAATTTTCAGTTCTTAACGATGAATTCTCATGTAGCCAAAATCGAAAGAAGAAAAACCAAAAAAAAGACATAATAAGACCCCATTCCGAGTATCTTCAAAGTTTAGACGCTAAAATCGTCACCATAGAAATGTCGTCCAATGAGCCGTCAACGAGGAAACGAAGTACTTCAACGTTGGCGAACACAATCAGCTTCACACATATACGTGGGAATAACAATTCGAACACACTAATCGACGAAGATCAAAAGTCCACATCTGCCAACGCATTGCAAAGATCAAAGACATTTGGATATCTTCAGAGAAATAACTCTTCATCGACGGTGAACTCCATTACGCAGACTTTGTCCAATGTTGGATTCAATAAGCTTACACCCTTAGAGACAAACTCTTCGAACACAAGTTCCAGCAGTACCACACAATCAACCCTTCTGCCACCACCATCAGTGAGTGTACCAAGTCAAGTTGGTGGTACCGGTACAGCATCTGGTTCCAACTCAGGCACATTCAGAAATCCATTGAGCTCCACGGTGTCAAACTCAGCTAGTGCGAAGAAATTAGAAAGTGCCTTGAATAGGGCAAAACTGTTTGCAAAGACAAAGACTAAAGAGATGAAAAGAGGATCCAAATCAACGGATGAAAAGCCGCATCATCATCATAGTTTTTTAAAGAAGAATGCTCACCACGGACTGTCATCTGCGCAGTCGAACTCAAAACTGGAAACTGGGAGCACGCTGTACTCGTTTGATCCATCGAATGTTTTAGAAAGTAACGATACAGTTTTAAAGCATGTTTTAAATGACTCTAATTCCAAGGGTTTATCGTTTGAAGAGAAAGATCAGATTGCAGATAATCTATGGGCGACAATCTCAAGCACAACAATTGCTCTTTTCAAAGTTGATAAACCGAAGAGTTTAAAGCTGAAAACCCCAATAGAGGATCTCAACAGAATGTTAGAAGTTTACTTAAAATTAAGACTTGAAAACAATTACACAACCGTATCCATCCTTAGTGAAATTATGGAGTTTTTGAGAAATGGAATGAACATTTTGGAAAATGAACTCAGTTTCAAAGAAAATTATCCACAGAATGATTTTTTTTCCAAAATCTCCCTCACTTGGGATTACTTCTTTAAACACATCTATCATTATTTACTTGGTGTCTTTCTACCATTACAAACGGAGTTCAACCAACCTTCAAGCAAGAAAGGCAACTGGAAAGAGGCATCAACAGATATGGTATTAAGTACCAAGAACATTGTCCTTGCAGCCTTCAGAGATTTTGTTGTTTTCCCGTATTTTGAGACTGAAATCATGATACCCACAGACATCGAACTTGAAGAACGAAGAAGTTTGGTTAGATGTTTCGGGATGTTGAAATCGATCCAGGCCACCAGTTACAACCAGAAAATCGTTGAGCATATCCTTATGCTTTTACTCCTGGGCCTCGGCCCCTTATGAAAAGTGAGAATACACACAAATTGAACGAGATTATCCTTAGCGTAGAACTATCAACAAAATTGATCCGGCCACGCTCTTTTTTAACCTAAAGGAAAAAAAAACTTGAAAAATTGTCGAAACGATATTTAATTAATCAACATCAACACACCACAAAACTAATGTTCATGCTCAAGAGTCTCACCGGCAGTATGCCTGCGACTTTTCTGAATCGTGGTGTTGGATTCCAACAAACTCGTGCGGTCTCCTTGTTGTCCAATCTTCACCCTCCTCTGAACTCTACGAAGAACCACAAGAGAGTTGGTAGAGGTCCTTCATCAGGTACCGGTAAGACTTCTGGTAGAGGTCAAAAAGGTCAGAAGGCAAGAGGTTCAGTAAAGCCATGGTTTGAAGGTGGTCAAACCCCTATTGTTAAATTATTTCCAAAAGTCGGTTTCAAAAGACCTAACGCACCAGAGATCAAACCATTAAATTTGAACAGAATAATACAGTTTGTTGAAAGTGGAAGATTGAAATTAGAAAAAGGAGAAGTTTTGGACATGAGAAAGATGAAAGCGTACGGATTAATCACTGGTACATTGACCGGAGGTGTTAAAATCTTAGCAAATGGTAAAGAAAATTTAACATTCCCACTGAAAATCGAAGCAAGCAGAGCATCGACTGAAGCTTTGAGAGCAATTGAAGGAGCTGGTGGTGATTTCACTGCTCGTTACTTCAGTAAGCTATCGTTAAGAGCACATTTACATCCTGAATATTTCCTCAGAACAAGAGGTTATATTCCATTGCCTGCAAGACCTGTGAGAAGAAGAGATGTTCATTATTACTCAAGAGTCGATAAGAGGGGTTATTTGGTCAAAGAAAACAACAAACTGTATCAGGCCATCCAAGAGGAAAAGAACAGAAAACCAACCTATGAAGTTGTGAAGAAGACTAATTCTGAAAATCTGGGATCAACCGTTAACAACAGTGCATCTGGATATAGAAAATCAGGTACTGTTTCATTGGAAGACTTACGTGTCTAGACTGCATTTGACTTGTATTTAGTTCATGACTTGTAAATATAAAGAATCACACTGAGTTTGGGCGTAGGGGTTGATAAAGAAGGAAAATTTATGGAGCTGGGTGATTAGTTGGGGTGAGCTTATTTTGAAACCAAAAGTTGAACTCAAGTATCAAGCCAAATGATACATCACATGAAGCGCCTTATCTTCACAAGCTTGCTTCTAAGATAAGGAAGTCATTATTGTTTTGATGCGCAAATCAAAAATTGACACAAAATAAGACTTGCGTGACGTTATTGCAACACAGCTTGTTGTTTCAAATAATTTAGGCTCCGCAGGTTACAGAATCTGGAAAAGTTATCTGTAGATCTGAAGCCGGATACTTGAGAGTTGAACAGTACGAAAATCATTCTGTTCAAACCTGAGGGGCCATATCTATAAACACGCCCTGTCAGATCTGAAAGGGCAATCATAAATGGGCAGATTACTGGGCATTGAACATTTTCGTAAACTCCTGAACTTCTTTAAAGAGACATCAAGGACTCTATATCGATACTTCTTTTCTTTAGGTCTCTACAATCAAATGACTCAGTCCTAACTCACATTCAGTTCTTGAAGCCCCGATACCAGTGTCGACTCAGAAAACAATCTAAAATACACCAAGCACTAATCATAGAAAAACACACGAAACACTTGGAATCTATAACAGACTAGCAACTCTAATAACGTCAGTTTTACCCCAACTCAAAAATTTGTTTTCTCCCAGAGTTAAAGCCCCAACTTCCAAATGTAAACAAACCCTTGAGAAAGCTCTGCCTAGAGCTCAGACTAGCTAAGTGGAGACTCCAGGCAGGAACCCGCCTAAACTCAAAACTGCCAGACAGAACATGCACTCTCATGCATGATCCAGACGAAATGTAAACAAAGGCAAAAAACCTAAAATTACCCAAAGAAGATGACTTTTTTTTTCTCTTAAAGTAAACAAAACAAACAAAGCCTTTCTCGCCTTTCTCTATAAAACTCGCCTCAATCCCACCAGCAGCTCGCACTAGAAGCGAGAACCAACACGCACCGCTTCCTAGCCTCCCGCAAAAACTCATACACAGCCTCACGAGTGCACGTTGATCCTGCCCCTTCACTCCTACTTGTTTCATCAGTGGACCCAGCTCAACCTCCAGAAGAGCAGAGAAGAGTGGTTCAGAAGCCTCTAATTCCGCAAGCACTGTGAAAGAACCATACTTGAAACACGCTAGAGGACTATTTCACTAGCTTTTTCAAACTGTCCAGCCAGATTCACGCTGTCCGTCAATTGAAGGTTCATCTTGTTTCATCAAACAATCTCTGCCCTAATTTTTTTTTGGTTTAGACGGTTATTTTAGTGAACAGTCACTGCAGTTACACTTTTGAAGGTTGAAGGAAACACTACTCAAATATCGGGGCACTGCTATTTTAATTTGGTTTTCTGTTTGTTTATTGTGCCTTATTTTTCAAACGTGTCGATCAATCTATTATTATCAGCCTACATTTAACGAACAAGAAAAAAAAAAGTACTGATCCCCACCTCAACTAAATCTTTTATTATTACTCGTCACTATTACGAAGCTATGCCTGATACCGCTACAAAAGCTCGTCGCCAAAGCTTCAAATCTCATAGACAAAGAAAGGAGATGAGATTTGGTGCATATACCTTAGGGTCCACTTTGGGAGAAGGTGAGTTTGGAAAAGTCATACTAGGTTGGAGAAGAGATGACAAACAGCCATCACAAGTTGCCATCAAGTTCATTCGTCGTGATACCATTCCTAAAGGAAGTGAAAGAGAGAGTAAAGTTCGCAGAGAAATTAACGCCTTAAAAAACCTATCGCATCCTAATATCATCAGACTTGAAGATGTTTGTCAGAATGATAAATATATTGGCATCGTCCTTGATTACGTATCGGGTGGTGAGTTATTTGATTACATCCTGCAGAATAGATACTTGAAAGATTCCTTAGCATGCAGGCTTTTTGCCCAACTTGTTAGTGGTGTCTATTATATGCATTCTAAAGGTCTTGTTCACAGAGATCTGAAGCTGGAAAATTTATTACTTGACAAACACAAAAACATCATCATAACTGACTTTGGATTTGTAAACGAGTTCTCTAGATCCAACGAATTGATGAAAACTTCATGTGGATCTCCATGTTATGCTGCTCCTGAATTGGTTATCTCAAGTGAACCATATGAGGCAAGAAAAGCTGACGTTTGGTCTTGTGGTGTCATTTTATACGCCATGCTGTCTGGGTATCTACCATTCGATGATGATCCTCAAAATCCGGATGGGGACAACATCTCGAGATTATATCAATACATCACATCCACAAATTTAACATTTCCTGAATATGTTGAACCTGTTCCAAGGGATCTCTTGAGAAGAATTCTAGTTTCAAATCCAAAGAAGAGAATTACTCTAAGAGATGTCAGATCTCATCAATGGCTTGCTCCTCATGTTCCATTTTTATCAATCACCCCTTCAGAATGGGATATGAATAACAAACCAAACGAAACCAAGAATCCACAAGCCCGCTCGTCATCAATTCCAAAGAATGATTATCGAAGATATTCATTAATAGACACGTCAAGCACTCGTCAAACTGCAAATCCGTTACCACCACAAACATCATCAAATTATGCTGTTGTTCTACCCGTTTCTTCATCATCCACCTCTATCAATGAAATTACTTCGAAATCACCAGGAGCGGGACATCAGAGATCTAATTCTACTCAGTCAACTGCTTCATTGGCTTTACAAGCTGTTGTGGATGCAAATGAATACAGAGTCTTACAAAAACAACAGCAAGAAATGTCAAGCTCAATAACGTCATCTTCTTCATTACATGGAATTGATAAAATCAATAACCAAGCTCGCTCTGGTTCGATTTCATCACAAATTACTCATCAGCAGCAAATGCATCAACATCAAGGGCTACCAAGATCCACTACGCATACTGGTATCTCCAATTTGACCTTACCAAAGGAACACTTATCTAATTATCCTATCGAAGAATCTCCAGTCAAATCACCAAATCCCCAAAATAAGGTTGAAGGCTTCATCAAACCAAAAGTTCCAATCAGTACGAATAATTACTCTAATCCAATGAATCAAAAATTCCCTGGTCCTGGAGTTAGAAAACCAAGACCCACTTCATTCCATCCCGGTCTATATTCATCTTCTGCTGTTTCGCATCAACCCGATTTTATAAACTCAAGCTCTTCAGATATTCCAATGTCAACTACGTTTACAAGATCAGAATCTATTAATTCATTAGCATCATTAAGCAATGGAAATAATATTAGTCAACCATCAGTTGACTTGACACCTGCTGAAGGTGATATAATAACCCCAAAATCTCCCCATTTGAGAGCTCCAAAACTTCATGAAACCACTGAAAAGCAAGATCAACAAAATGGTGATTTTGAAAATTCAATAGTTGCGCTGGTTGAGAATGATGAAAAACAAACTAAGGAACAAAAAGATCAAGAAAATTCCAAAATTCCAAATGTCAATGAAACTGTTGATGGAGTTACGACTTCACAAACTAAAAGCAACCGATACAGTGCAGTTATTGCTGCCGAATTGGTACTTGATAAAATTTTCGGATCTTCACTATCTAACAATGGTTTACAGACTTCAGAATCAAATAAATCAAAAGATATGTTACCAAGAACCAACACTGACACTACATCAACTCATTCAACAGCAGAGGGATCTAATGTATCAACTCCTAATACAACTATCAAAAATGTTCCCTCTACACAACATTCAATTATTGATCAAAGAAAACCACAACGGTCATCATCGATTAGAATTTCAAGTAATTCAAACAGCACTCATACCCAAGCCACCAACAAGACTAAAAGATTTAGTTTCTTGTCCTTCTACAACAACAACTCATCATCATCATCATCTTCGTACCATAATCAGCAGCCTAATGACATTGAAGCAAAGTTATCAAAGCCAGTATCTAAGAAGAAAATTTTGGAACCTTCAACCGAAGTGAATATTGTCAATGCATCTAAATCAGGACCTAGAAGCGATAAGAATAAAGAGCCAGTGATCACTTATACTAGTTTTGATCATAAGAAAGAACCATCAACGGCGAAGAAAGTTATGGATTTTTTCAAGAGAAGAAGCATGCGGGTTGGTTAGTTTTTGATACTAATATTCGGTTCATGGTAATGATGTTCCAGTTCCTTGTTTCACATGTATATCCCCAATCTTTAGCTATTTATGACCTCTTAGTCATTGTAGTATCTTTATCGAGTTTCACTTCACTCGCATTCTTGACACTATCAGGTCCTTGATCCTTGATGCCATATTTGTAATTTGGTTCCGAGATTCCTCCTTTCTCATTTATCTAAATATTTATAGTCTACAACGTCAATCAATAGTTTCTAAGTTATGTATAAACAAGGACAAGATGAGGATAAGTCACACCAATATCCAAAAATAATAATTCATAAATAAGCTAAATAAATCAGTTGAATAAATAAGTTGAATAAATAAGTTGAATAAATAAGTTGAATAAATAAGTTGAATAAGGAAATAAAAAAGTAGAAATGTTAATAATCGATTCACCAAAACCCACTACTTTATCAGCCCTTCAGAGTTCACACCCAGTAATTTTCCCTTTCCAATTTCCAAATCCCATTGGTCTTGAAAACTGGAGGTGCAATGGCCTCATCAGTTTGAGCCCTAAACTTTCCTGTCAATCTAAAATCCCTCTCCCTTAAATTTCTATCAAATTCATCCATGTCATATCTTGGACGTTTGTAATCATTCTGATAATACCGGGACATACCGAGGGATGTTCCTCCGATGGTTAGAAATGTGAGCATGATGCCATATGGCAAGAGACCTTCAAATGGGATCATCTTAGTACGATTGCTATTTGTTGTTGTTGTAGTTGTTTATTAGAATATTTTGTGGAGGTAAATTTTTAGTGGTTCGAACCCATCGCTCATAATTTGTTCCTCTTTTTTCTTTCTTGACCATTCAAAATTTCATCAAGTAACCACTAAAAAACTACAATCTGAAATACATAATAATCGGTAAATTAAGCTAAACAGACCTAATATTTTCTTTCTTTTGATGATGTTAGATATAGGTTAAAAAGGTAAAAATAATGAAACAAAACTCATTATAACAAACAATATGTAAAAAAAATGATCCAGTAATAACAAAAATATCAATATATTACTTCATTCCTTCATATAGAATAAACACCACCACACAACAAACTCTCATTCTTCTCCAATTAAACTTTCATGAATCTTTCTTCCTCTCCTTTTAAATCCCCAATATGTACAAATTTATTTATACAATGTACTTAGATGTTGGATGGGTATAAGAAGATACGGACAGAAGCACCGAAAGTCTTAGCTGGCAAGTTAGATTTGAAGTTAGTTCTGACAAGACCGGATTTACCGTGGGTTCTTGTGACTTTACCCCAGATGACTCTGATTTTAGAACCTCTAATTTCTTTACCAGTTCTGTAAACGTAAGCAATACGTTTACCTAAGTAGAATTTGGCATCTTCAGCAGAACCAACACCTTCAATTTTAACCAAGGAGATGTTTGGGTTTTGGACAGATTTACTTCTTTGGTAAGAAATGTGTTTACCTTTAACGTATACTGTTTGAAATTGTTAGTAACTTTGATTCCAGGTACTTTTCTAGAATGTATAGAAAGGGGATAATGATGTTGATGAATGATTGTTTGTAGAATAAGAATTTTTCCACTGAGCTCTTGTTTCGATATTGTGTACCTGATGTCCAAGTGTGAATCTTGAGGTTCAATCAGTGAGATGGTATGAATTCTATGGTTCTTGATTGATGAGAGCTTGAGAGTGATTTAGTTGTTAACAAAAAGTTGGTGTATATCCATGTTCTTTGATTCTTCAATCCGATAATTATGTTGGATATTCCATTATATATTGTTCAAATGTGTATGATTCCATGCACTCGTGATACCTCATTTCTTACTTCTCTGGATGGTGTGAATTCTCCTTCCTCTAACAAACGTCATTCCCACATCGATATTCAGTCTTCCTATTCAGTCGAGTGTTCCACATACATCTATGAGATTCAGCCATTTTGTCTTGTTTAATTTGGTTGTGTTATTGATTGAAAAGGTTTAAAAAAATCCGATATTCTTGAAAAATCAAACCTTTGCGTGAAATCGCGAAAGTAAAATGTTTGGATGTCTCACTTTTGTTCTACACAATTTTGAAAAAAAATACACTCCGAAAATCTTAATTTTTTGAGAATTCGCGGAAATCATATACACCCATACACAACAAGATGAAGCCCTAAGATCAGTTGAAATAAAGGCACGTGACTCAGATAACGATGTTTAGCCCTAACAGAAACCCAGTTGCCCTAATAAAAAATTTTCAAGTCGTTTGCGCGAATTGAGATCCATGAAAACTATATAAGGACCACAAGATTCCCAATTTTTAAATTTTATTCTCTTTTTCTTTTCTCTGTCGACGTACTTCAGTATGTTTTTGTCTATAATGGTCAGACTTCAGCAATGCCTCTTATAACTTTTAGGATGTTATTTTGACAGTTTATACACCATCACTTCTTGGATTCAGCTTTAACTAACACTTTTTACCACAGTAGGATCATTTCTATAGTTTACGTCCCTCATTGACTCTTCTAAAGAGCCACTGAATCCAACTTGGTTGATGAGATATATACCTTTGTGCCCTAGAGTGAGATTTTTATTTAGCTTGTCCACAACTCTTTGCAGTTTGGTCATCTACTTAATTTTTGCCTTTTCTAAACAGATTTTTTTACTTTATTGGAAAATTATCTTATAAAGGAGCGATGATCTTGACCTTGACTATGAACTTTTTCGGAAGGAATAGCTCAAGGTGGGCGCAAATGGCAATCTGACAAGTCACCACCCCTTTTAAGCAGTTCTTCGATAATGGATTATCTAAGTGTTTAAAAGTCCTTGGTATCTTAAACCTTTTATAGTGAAATGGAAGGTTTGTTCTTTGTAATCTAGTTTTAAGTTTTAAGCTATTTCGACTTGGCGGTAGGCACTTATTTCGAACTCGTCATATCAGATAGGTCGGTTTTTAGATCTGGGATCAATGGGATAAACTTTCCAGAATTTGGGAAAAAAATTCAAATCCTTTGGTGACATTTACAATCCAAACGTCCTATATATAACCTTGTATTCACCATGGTATATAAAAGGCAATTGTATGATAAAACTATAAATATAAAATCAAGTAGAACTTCATATCAAATGATCCATGTAACAATAGAGCAGCGCAGTTTGTGTCTGAACAGAACACCTCCAAAAAAAAAGAAAAAAAAGAACATCACACAAAGATATCAAATATCAAACAACCACCACAACAATACATCAAATCAAAAAGAAAACATGAGAATGAGAAAAGAAAGTAAGGTTTGGCGCGAGGGGAACACAAACAAAAGACACACAGAGTTTTAAAAAAACACAAATAAATTCAATGTACATTTCAGATTTTGTACTCTTCTTCAGCATCCCATTTAGATCTGTTGAATCTCCAATGAACATAACTATCACCTTTATCTTCTTTTTCATTAACAAATGTACCACTCGGAACATTTTTTCTTGATAAATTAGCCAATTTTGCCAATTCAAAGAAAGGATCAGATCCTTTGTCTGAAGAAGGAGCTTCTTTCAAATCACGTTCTTCAAACCATTTAGTTTGCCATTTTAGACCGTTCAAACTTTCTTCTTTTCTTAAATCTCTTTGTTCATTTTCTAATTGTGATTTTTCTTGATGAATTAAATCAAAATTACCAGCTTTAATGGCATCAGCAACAGTTTTCCAAGCTTTTCTACTTTCCAATTCTTTTTGCTCTTCTATTGGTTTAACTTGCAGATGTTCTGGGTTTTTAGCCTTTGCATCATAGAACAATTCAGAATCTTTTGATGAAGTGGAATGACCTGCATAAATTGATGATTGTCCTGACCATTGTCCGGATATGGTGAATAATGCATTATGTTTGTCTTGCGAATCAGCTAAAGATTTGAAAATTCTTGCTTTAAAAGAATTCTTCTTACCAGAGAAATAACCTCTACCTGAAAATTCAATGATTGAAATATAACCAGAAGAAGATTGAATAATTGATTTACCTTCCAATTCAACAAATGGAGAAGCAACTAATAAACCTTCAATGTGTAATGGTGGTAAAGTAACCAAGTAGTCTTCTCCAATGTTTTTGTATCTTAAAATACCATGACCGTATTGTTTGACATTCATTGATGTTGCAGAGATGGATGCTTTGATCCCGTTATAACCTTCCAATTCAACATTATTCTTATCATTGAAAATGGCATATCCGGTGATTGGTGGATGATGAGAGACTTGTTCACTTAAAAGGACAGTTTCACCCAATCTTTGATCTGGAGTGCTGTCACCCCATTTACCTAAGAATAATTCACCGAGAAATGGATTCAATGGTTTCTTTTCAGAGCCCATACTTTCATTTCTTGAACAGTATTGAGATCTCAAAGTTGAAATGAACCATCTAGTGACACCAATGATTCTGTCTAAAGAGTCAGCTTCTTTATCACCGGAATTGATGAAAGTTGGAGCAATGAGCAAGTCTGGATGTTCACCCCAAAATTGGGAGTATTCAACCTGAGAGACAGGGGACAATATGAAAGGAGGAGCGGTCAATGAAGACAGATCACCATTATATGAGGCGATGGATTTTAAGAAAGAGGTCCATGAGGAGGACTTTGCAGTGTTGGGAGAGGACATTGATTTTCTCCTTGTGCTATTTGAACGAGTGATATCAGGATTTGGAGATTCCTGAGGTTTAGCGTTAGATGATTTATTTAAGAACTTCAACGTGAAAGAGATCGGTGGGTTCTCTTGTATAGTGCCAGGTCTAGCTAAAAGGTAAGCAACAACACAGGTATATGGAATGAGCGGTTGCTAAACGACGGCAAGCGGGTGAGGGTTTGTAATGGAACTTAAACTTATGGGATTCCAGCTAAATAGGGTTCAGCGGGCAACAGTGGGTGGCGCAGTCGATGAAGGACCTTTTCTAGGACGAATTGAGGACTTTCGTGTGAGTTTGCTGCGTAGTTTAAGCAAAGTTGAGGACAGAAAGGAGAAAAACAACATTTTTTTTTGTTGTTTTTTTCTTCCATTTGAGAGTGGCGAGAAAAAAAAGTATTGAGAGAACAATACAGCAGAAACTAGATGGGATAGAATGAATTAATTGAAAAATAATCAAATTCGCTTGTACAAAGTGAAGGTGTAGTCGATGTCCTGCTCGGCGTCGTGGTGCTGCTGCTGGCCACCGAAACCGAGAAACGACTCGAGCTGCTTGGTCGACTGGCGGGCGAAATTGCTGATGACATAATCCTTGTCTAGGTGGGTGTCTGTCGGGATTTTCCTACTGGAGGTGATTTCCGTTAGAAGGAGATTGTCCACTAGGGGAAGTGTCTCTTTGTAAATCTGCTGGCCTCCAATAATGTAGATGTGGTTGATGTGTGGCAACTGCTGGAGATGGGCCAGGGCTTCCGGCACCGAGTGGAAGAGCAGCTCGTCCTTCTCAGGCACCGCGTCCCGGTTTCTGGTGACCACTACGTTGAGCCTGGAGGAGAGTGGTCTGAACTTTGGAGGGATCGAGTCCCATGTCTTTCTGCCCATCACGACAGCATTCGTGTTGGGAGAGTCCCCACTCGTTACTTTGCGGAAGTACTTCAGCTCATTGGACAGGCGCCAAGGCAGCGTGTTCTGGTAGCCGATGCCGAACTCTGGCAGAAGAGCAGCAACGATGATCGTGACCGGTTTGCTCATTGTTGTTGTAGTTGTAATATATTTCGCGTTGTTGATTTTTCATCTTTAAATAGTACTGTTCAGTATCCACTATGCCTTGCACACAAACGCACCTGGAGTCCTTGCCATTCGGAGATGACAAGATCTATGTGCTGCTCACAATCCCGGCAACTGAGAGTAGAAGAATACCCATTTCGCTCTTCGTGAGCGACACTCCCACGCCTGTCACTTTGGGAGCTTACATATACACCATAGGAAGAGTGAGTTACATATCCTTATAATCGATTCCAAAAATACAAGTACTAATTGAGAAGCAGGGAACAGAGACATTCAACACGGTACTGAATCAGGCCTCTATCGAGTTAATGGACCTGGCTAGCAAGATATCAAGGGCACTATGGAAAAAATACCAATTGCCAGTATACCTCAATCTTAATGGAAATTATGATCCATTTGAATACATTGCTTTGATCAAGACTGTCCTTGATCTTGTGCAGGACAAGCTAAGAACGAACCATACTAGCTAGCCAGGAAGAAAAACCACCTTTCATCAACTTTAATCCATTCATCCATTTTGTACATTGTGCCCGTTACAGGTGATGCGAATCTACTGAAAACCATTCTTCATCCGCCCAATTTTTTCAATCTCTACACTCTTGGACCCTAAACTGCTACAACTATGATCTCCACATTCCTGGATTTCAAAACAAGAAAGGCTTGTTCTTCTGGTGATTACGGATATATCTAGGAATATGAGAGAAGTGAAATATTGTCATTTTGATCAAAAAATCATGCAAATTATTTTAATTATGCTAATATACAGTTTATCCACAACCCAACTATTTGAAATCTTTGTAAGTCCATTTTTCAGTAACCTTCTGTTTGTATCTTCTTTTGTTCTTAACAGGAATTCTTGTTTCAATTTTACCTTTACTCTGTAAGCTGAACATTGTATCTTGTAACAAATTGCCTTCTGGTTTCAAGCTTCTTAAAGAATCAGACAATTCATCAGAAAGTTTGATATCCAAGTTTTGATTCTTAACTCTATGTTTCGTTCCTAATTTCTTTCTCTTTTGAATCTTATCAATAACAGTTGCTTGTTTCTTTGAAGTCTTGGAAGAGATTTCGTCTTCAAGCATATTTAATTGCTGTAATTGGTTGATTTTAGACTTCAGTTCTTTTACTTCAGCTTCCAATCTGAGTCTTTCTTGGTGTCTCTTCTGTCTGTTTCTTTGCGCTTTTGTTTTCTTCTTCAAGACAACTGGTTTGTTTATAGAAAGTTTGAAATCAGTTTCTTCCCCTTCTTCTTCTTCTTCCGCTTCTTCTTCTCCATCCTCACTATCATCTTCAACACTATTATCAACATTCTTCAATAGATCCTTGAGAGTCTTTAAATCATCTTCTAATTTAAGTCTAGCGTCATCTCTTTCCTTTTCAGAAGTGAATTCTTTAGAGATTAAATTCTTCCAACTTTCAAAAGATGGATTATAGGATCTACCAGCGTCAGGAATAGCATCAGTTTCTTCAACAACTAAACTAGCAACTTTTAAAGTACTTGGAATATTCTTTGGTTTAGTCCATTCAGTTGAACTAAATTTCTTCAAAATCTCTGGTTTATCTTTATCATCATCATCATTGACACTCCACACATCATAAGCTTCAGTTGTTGCGAAACCTTTTCTGTCCATTTCCACTTTCTTACCAGAAACTAACTTGTTTCTCCCACTAACAGCCATCAAATATTCATAATCTTTCTTTGAAACGAGATCTTTTCTCTTATGAAGATTTTCTAAACCAGGAACTTTTGATCTCTTGTTTAAAATCTCAGTGGATTTCAACACTTTGGTTGGATTTTTTCTCTTGATTGGAGCATCACCTTTAGTGTCAACAATGAACAAATTATCACTCTTTAAATTGTCTAAAGTTTCAACACCGAATTTGATAAGATTATCACGATTCTCTTGTAATCCTTCTTGTAAATCATCTAAATCGATATTCTTAGTCCATGCTTTCTTCCCCTTTCTGGAGCTTTGCTTGTACTGTTTTGGTCTGTTCACTTCCATCCTGTTTTCTAATGTTAATGTCACTTCTTGCGGCAAACTGGAGTTCTCTAGACTAATAGAATAAAAGACAGTTTTAATAGACTGGTATAATTTTTTTTCCTGCCATACATTTACTTTTTTTTCCTAGAGCTCATCGCCTAGGAAAAATTTTCAGAGAAACACCATCACTCAAAACCGTTCCGTTTCAGGACGACCAATTTGACATATAAACAAAATGTCTTTTGAGTCTTTTCTTAATTCAATGAGAATTCCGTTCATTTACTACCATTATGTCACAGAAGTCCCATCTGATATTGGTGCCTGGTCATGGGATCACTAGAGCCCGTACTAGTACTTCTATCCCGCCATATACATCCCAATCAGAATGGTATCTTGAATCATTCCAGCTTGAAGGAAACGACCACCTTTCATTCATCAAGCAAATCAGGCACGGTGCTGAATTGTATTCAGAGGACAAGGAAATTTCAGTGCTGATGTTTAGTGGTGGGCAGACCAAAGAGATGGCAGGACCTATTTCCGAGGCAGAATCTTATTTAGGAGTTCTTGAATCTCTCCAAGTACTGACACAAGAGGATATTGAAAATGATGTTTTGTTGGAAGAGTTTGCAAGGGATTCTTTTGAGAATGTTCTTTTTACAATTTCTAAGTTCAGAGCTGAATATGGATCCTTGCCGGCATTTATTACCATTATTGGATTTGAATTCAAGAGGAAAAGGTTTGAAGATTTACATCTTAGAAAAGCATTAGATTGGCCTAATCATAAGTTTAAATATATTGGATTTGATCCAAATCCTCCATATCTAGAAAGCTCTGCCGAATGGAATAAATATTTCCAAGACCTTGCACAGAGTGAATATAAAAATGGATATTCTCCTTTTGAAACTGATCTTTTTGGAAATGGTGTAGTTTTGAGTTCAAAAAGGAACAAAAGAGATCCTTTCAAGAGAGGCATTCCTGATGTGTATAAACTGGCAAGTCCGGATTGGAAAGACTTATTCTGATGGAGGATTTTAGAAAGTTTTTAGATACAAGAAATAGACTACAAAATTTTTTTATGAGTTAGTTTTGTTGTATTTTTGTTTAGCTCTTGAAGCATTAAAACTTGTTGATTTATAGTCCTAAATCTTTCTTTACTAGGTTAGCTGCAATTGGATGATAGAATTCCTTGTTTTTCAAGAATGTTTCCACTGCTAATTCATGGTCAACTTCATTCAACAATCTGTAACTTGGTCTAACGTATTTCATTCTACCAACAGTTGCTAACCAATCAGCCAAATCTTGATAGAATTGTTTCTTTTGAGCTTGAATTTTGAATTTAAACCATCTGAATTTGATTTCTGTGTTTCGAGATTCGTTCAAATCTGGATATATTTCCAACAAAGCATCAGAAGCAATTGAATTTTCAGACCAGAATGATCTTTGTTGATCAAGGATTAAATCAATAAATAAGATCTTTTGTGGCGATGAAAAAGATTGATAAATTCTTTTATTTTTATCATTTTGGAAAAACGATTCAAATTGAGTAATAGTTTCATATTCAGTTGATTTAGAAACCCATAATTTAACCAAAGCATCAACTTGATCGACTAAAAACGTATCAAAAGGGAATTTTGGTGGTAATCCCGGAGTGTATAACCATAACTCCCAATCAAACTCATCCAAGATTTTAACTTTCGAGGCATCTTCACCATAAAACTCATACAATGAATTAACAAATTGGTATGTGTCAATAGATTTTTTAGCAAATTTTGTGAAATAAAACTTAACGAATGAATCAAATTCAGAAGGACCACCAAGCAATTGTTCCAAATTAAATAATAAGTTTGACCCTTTTTCGTAAGGAACAGAACTAAAAGTATCATCTGGATCAATTTTACCTTTTTGTAAATCTTGTACTAATTTAGAATATTCAAATTTTGGTAATGATTCAATAGCTTCAACTAAATCATTCCAACCTTGAATATATTGAAAATGTCTCCATTTCTCATCAATAGTACCATCATCCCTCTGAGAGGTGATTCTTCTTTCGAGATAAACAGTCCATCCTTCATTTAAGTAGAAATGCTCCCATGATGCATTTGTAACGTTATTGCCTGACCATGAATGAGCCAACTCATGGGCGATAACATCCACTTGCGATTTATCATATGAAATTAAAGTTGGAGTGACAAATGTGATATTTGGATTTTCCATACCACCATATGGGAATGATGCTGGATTAATGAGGAAATCATATGTATCCCAGATGTATGGTGTAGTTAAAGATTCAGCAATAGAGATGAAACGTTCAACATCATCCTCAAACTCAGCACGAGCATCTTGAAGAACAGATGGTTCTGCATAGATAGTTGAACGAGGTCCAACTTGTGCAGAGACAATGTTCCCTGATGCAATAGCAATTAGGTATGATGGGATTGGGACTGGTTGAGTGTACTGAAAGACACCATCTTCTTTATTGGATTCTTTGACTGGAAGACCAGAGAATACAACTGGCTGCTTGGATTTAATAATTGCTGAAAATGGAGACTTGATTGATGGAGTATCAAAGCATGGGAATAAAGATCTTGCATGAATTGGCTCAAGTTGAGTAAAGACATAATCCGCAGGATCTGTGGATCCATGAGATGTTTTCAACCATTGCAATGCAGTTGAGTCCTTAGTAGTTTGGAAATTAATGATCAATTCCAAATGAGTTGATTTCGGTGCTGCATATGGGATCTTTAAGGCTGACCCTAAAGGCTCTGAACGTTTAGTGGTTTCGTATCCCTTAATAGATTCATTGTTAACTGAGATTGAGTCAATCTTGATGAACGAAGAGTCAAGGACAATCTGGGAGATACTAGATAGTGTCAACAAGTCGTACTTGATCGACCCGACAACCAATCTCTCGTCAAATTTCAACTCGACGTTGAAAGTAGAATGTTTGACTTGGAAAGATTGGTAGTTTGATAGAGTGGAGTAGTCCGTTTCTGGACACTGTTTTGGCTGTCTCTTGAGGAGAGCCTGTGGAAGTTCGTGCGAGGACATTGCCGTTCGATTTGTGGAGGAGAAGAATCGAGAGGTGAGATGTCTGAACATTTGTGATTTTAAGAGAGTGTGAAATTTGACAAGTTCAAAATTATCACCGAAAGAGGACATACGGCTAGGTGTTGAGTTCGGGGGAGAGTATACTGAGAAATGGCATTGAGCTATGTTTATTGAATACCTTAGCTAGAATAGTCTGTTTCCGGTGATTGAAATACCAAAATATTTCATCAACGAGACACCAACTGAGTGGGTCATAAATGCCCTAGAAATAGTTCTTCCCCTTTTCAATCAACATAAAAAAATAACATTGACACATACAGATAACACGTTAAACCACGAGACCAGGGCACAATTCACATGAACGAGAACCTATCACTACTACTGGGGCTCGGACCGAATGCTGAGTGGCCACATAGCGAACAATCGCTGGTAGAGCTCATCCAGTTGCAACGCGAGAAGGAAGTCACCAAACAGCTATACTACAAGGCAGAGAGTATGAACAGATCCCTTGAGCTCCTGAACAGGTGCCACGCGGCCAACATCCCCGGTTACCTCATCCCGATGGTGTTTTCCAGCGAGGGCTACAACGCGGATCTCGTGAACAAGCTGGCCGATTCAGCCCAACATCAACCAGACAGAACACAGGAACTAATTACAGTACAGCCATCTTCACCTACAAAATCATCCACAAACTCAAACTCAACTCCAATCCCCAATCCAACATCTTCCAACCATCTTGCACCACCAGTGTCTCTCTATAGATCAAGACCTTTGTCTCCAGCAAAGATCGGTGCTGCTGCGGTGTCGCAGCTAGATAGGGGACGATACCCGAGCTCACCGTACATGCACAGACGAAACAGTTCAATGCCAACAGCTGGCACGTTCATTCCTTCGAAATCAAGTCACACTTCTACGCCAACCTCTCAAACACAACGATCCATGATGAACACGCTTTCAGTGGCTCCAATTCAGTTTGTCAATGAGGACCCAGGAAAGAAGAGACGCAGATCCAGTGGAGGTGAACACAGTGACGGCTCAAACAACGACAAAGAAAACAAAGATGATACAGTTATAAAGAAGGAGCACCCTACACTCACAACCACCACCACCACCACCACCACAGAAAACGCGTCCAAAGGACCGGTAAAGTGATGCCTATGCACTTTTATATGACCATTCTATAAACCAATACCCTTTATCACGTGACTATGTATTGTGTAAGTACTTAAGCATTTTTCCATCCGCGGTTGGTTTGGCCCCGCGCTCCCCGCAAAAGAATCAAATGTGTCAGCGGCTGTTTTGTGACAACTTTGATCGGCGAGTATAAATACTGTCACACTCCCGTCCTGTTTTGGAGAGGCGAGAAGTATTGAAACGCCCAATAAAATGCCCATAAAGTCACTATTAGTGCATTTCAGGCGGGAGGAGCTCAGGCTTCTCGCACTGAACATGCTCCAGCTGTACAAAGAGAACAAGAAACTTCCTTCCAGACCCGTCATCATCTTCATCGTTTCATTGCTTGCTTCAGTAGGGTTGGGAGCTGGATACGTATTAAATAAGCTCATATCAGACTATAGAGACAGACGAGAGTCCAGACCCTTGTACAGACGTTCAAGCTCTACTATTTTGAGGAACGGTTACAGACAACTATTCATCCCTTATAAAAACAGACACAAAAAAGTTGTGATTCAGCCAACGGATCCAGAAGTTTATGAGACTGATAAGTTCAAGTTTAGAAACTTCAAGAAGAATATAAAGAATGAGCATGAATCTGATAAAATTTTTAGCTCCAAATTTCTCAATCAGTTGGTCATCATTTGGCAGATATTAATACCCAAGTTCAAAGACAAAAACACTGCATTATTGATTGCCCAGTTTTTCTTTTTAATTTCAAGAACGTGGTTGAGTTTACTTATTACAAAATTGGATGGTCAGATAGTGAAAGATATAATTGGTGGGAAATTCAAGAAGTTTTTGAGAGATTTGGTTTATTGGTTCTTGATGGCTGTTCCTGCTTCTTATACAAACAGTGCAATCAAGTATTTACAAAAGAAACTTTCTAGTAATTTCAGAACTAATTTGACCAGATATGTTCATGACATGTACCTTGATCCAAGAATGGCATACTATAAGATCACTTTCAATAACAAAGCTATCAAAGACATTGACAATTATATCACAACAGATATCACTAGATTTTCAAATGCCATCACCTCGTTATTTTCCAGTATTGGTAAGCCTATGATTGATCTTGTCTTCTTTGCTGTTTATCTGAGAGATAACTTAGGAACTGCTGGTATAAGTGGTATTTTTATCAATTATTTCATCACTGCGAGCGTTTTAAAACGTTTTACTCCACCTTTTGGAAGACTGACCAAAGAAAAATCAGAATTGGAAGGTGAATATTATAACGATCATTTGAATTTGATTAATAATAGTGAAGAAATTGCATTTTATGATGGCTCTGAGCTAGAAAAGATCAAGATTGGAAACATTTATGAAAAAATGATGGATCATATCCTCAAGATGAACAGAATAAAAGTAAAATATAACTTTTTAGAAGATTATATTCTAAAATATACTTGGTCTGCTCTTGGTTATCTATACGCTTCAATCCCTATATTCATTGTTTCATTGAAAGATGATTTGAAGAAAAGCACTGAGGAAAAAAATATGCGTCAGTTTATTGTTAATAAGAGATTGATGCTTTCGATGGCCGATGCAGGAAGCAGATTGATGTATTCAATCAAAGATATATCCAAACTGACTGGACTTACCGATAGAATCTTCACTTTACTAACAATTCTTCATCAAGTTCACGCACAAGAGTTTAACTATGGAGAGGAAGACAACCATAATACGATTAAAGGTACAGTTCAATATCATTACAATGGTTTAAGATTCGAAAAAATCGATGTTATTATTCCATCTTCTGAAGGTGATGAAGGTGTGAAATTGATTGATAAACTTGATTTTAATTTGAAAAATCATGAATCTATTCTAATCCTTGGCGCTAATGGCTGTGGTAAGACAGCAGTTGAAAGAATTATTGCTGGTTTATGGCCATTGTATCATGGATTGTTATCAAAACCAAACGATGATGATATTATATTCCTTCCACAACGTCCATACTTCTCCACTGCAACCTTGAGAGAACAAATCATTTATCCAATGTCACATCAAGAGATGTTAATCAATGGTCGAACTGACCAAGACCTTGTTAACATCTTGAAAGAAGTCAAACTTGAATATCTATTAGATCGTGATCATGGTTGGAATTATCTTGATTCGATCCATGACTGGAAAGATGTGTTAAGTGGTGGTGAGAAACAAAGGGTTCAATTTGCACGTATTCTTTTCAAAAATCCTAAATTTGTTGTTCTTGATGAAGCGACAAACGCCATTTCTAGTGATATTGAAGCATATTTATTTGAAATGTTGAAAGCCAAAGGATTTGCATTCATCACTTTATCACATCGTCCTTTGTTAATCAAATATCATGATTATTTACTGGAAGTGCTGGAGAATGGGAATTGGAGTTTCGAAACTTTGGGATCTGATTCAGCAATCACCACCATTGATAAAGAAATCAAAGAAATCAAGGACAAGTTGGCAGATATTGGAGATTTAGAAAGACGTAAGATACAACTAGAGACATTATTGGATGGTGGTGAGGTAACTTTGGATGTTCAAGAAATTTCTGATAGTATTGCAGAGATTTTACCAGAAGTTAATGCCAAATTGATCAAGGATAAAAGAGAAGCAAAAAAGAAAACAAAAGCCAAAAAGAATCAAGTCCTTAAGCAATCGGAGATTCCAGATACTTTGGGTATTGAGTAAATGTGTTTAATTTTATTCTTAACTTTGAAGAGAAAGATAAAAAAGAGGATCCAGTGTTTGATTATGAACTAATAATGTGCATTTAATGTAATTTGATACAATGTACATGTTTGATGAATTTTTTATTTAACGAGTAACAAAGTTTGTAGTGAGTAAATTGACGTAATGGGACTCGATTTCAAGCTACTTGAACTAGAGCCCTATATAAAATTATTCACTAAGTCCAATCAAAAAGTGGTGATTTTATTAGTTTTCGGTAATATCAATAAATCAATTCTCTAGTATTTGTCAATAATGAATGAGGCTGAGAGAACTAATAAGGCTGTTAAGATTCAAGTGATTGCATCTTTTAGTCTGCTCTACTCGTATCCAAGTTCCTAGACTTGAAAGTTGAAGTCGCTAATGTTCTATAAATACCTTAGTGACACGGTAAAATAATCACGTAATCAAGTTGACACGAATTCGATTTTTGTGGATCAACATTAAAAAAAAAATTAGAACATAACAACACACTCTCACAATCACCAGAAACGAAGAACAGTCAAGATGAATTTAGCCGACTTCTCAAGCATTACTGTGAGTAACTCTCCCCACAACAACTCTTGACTAGAGTTACAAATTCCTGTGTCTTGATACCCCAGTATCGGAATGGATGTGCTATTTGATCAATTTACTAACATTCATAGATCTCTCAATTCTCTGATAGACTCAGTCTTGACAGATTGAAAACTGAAGCCAATTCTCTTCAGTCTAAACTATCCAACATCAGACCACCACAAGAATTTTTTGATATCAAGAGAATCTCCAAGCCACAAAACTTTGGTGATTTACAATCCAGAGTTTCTTTCAACTTGAAATATTTCAGCACCAACTACTTCCTCATAATCTTAATGTTGTCAATCTATTCCCTATTGACCAACTTGTTGTTATTATTTGTCATCGTTTTTGTCGTTGTTGGTGTGTTTGGTATCAATAAATTAGAAGGTCAAGATTTGGAATTGCCATTTTTAAGATTGACTACTTCACAATTGTACACTGCCTTATTGGTCATTTCTGTTCCATTAGGTCTTTTTGCAAGTCCTATTTCTACTGTCTTATGGTTGATCGGTGCTACTTCTGTCATTGTCTTGTCACATGCCTCATTCTTGGAGAAACCAGTTGAATTGGCTTTTGAAGAAGAGTCTGTTTGAAGCTTGTTGTTAGTTGATGAATCCTCATAAAATGATCTATAAATCAAATTAACTTTAGAATATCAACTCAATAGAATAGTTTTATGTCAATCATTGTTTGTAGTTATTTGAATGAGCCTACATACGATGTGAACTACATGGATATTAAAGTAGAACGAAACAAGTTAACTACTCTTTTCTCTATACCTGCTTGAAAACATTGCAAAGATCAAAATCAAGCTAAAAGGCGTGCAAGAAACATCAGGAACAAAACACAAGTGTAGATAGTAAAGATAGTACATTGAAAAAATGCTGTTATTCACAGGCAGTCACAACAACACTGAATGATCCACAAGCAACACAAAACTTTCATACAAGTTTCACAGCATGAATCGCCTTGTTGCTGTGGTGGAGCCTGCTGGATGTAGATTGGTTGTGGCTGCTGCTGATAGTACATCTGAGGTGGCGGTTGTTGGTATTGTTGTTGCTGATAGTTCATCTTGGATTGGGACTAGATTGGTGTGATAAGAAAGACGTCTTTGGACCGATTGTTTTGAATGATTATAATTTATGGGTATAATGATCTCAGTATTTCAGTTATAGACAAGACTAAAGAAACTTGGAATGTTTAAATACAGAAAAAGTGAAAGAAGAATTTTTTTTTGCCCTGAGACATAAATGTTTCATAAACATGAAACTTGGGCTGTGTTTGAGTCCGTGCCACCTGTCTAGGATCTCAGTTTCGAAACTTCTTTTGAAAATAAATTCTGATAGTTTGAGGGTTGTGAGGACTGAGTTCTTAGAAGTAAGAATTCTGCATATAGCTCTCAATAGTCCATGGACAATAAGGCACCAGTTTACGAGATTAATTATTGATCTAATTTCGATGCTCAAGGACGATTTAAAAATAGAAAGATCATTTCAGATAAGGGTGAAAAAATAAAAAATAAAGTGGTCCCTAGCAGGATCGAACTGCTGATCTTGGCGTTATTAGCACCACGCCTTAACCAACTGGGCCAAGGGACCTTATTTGTTGGCAAAAGGTCACAGAAGTTATAGGTTCAATCTATGCCTTAGACCAAAAAAATGGGCGAAACCCCTTTTTCGAGCATTTTTTTGAACATTTATTCACTTTGTTGGAATGGCAAACATAATGGGTACGTTCATAGTAAGTTTGAAATGGGTTGAAGCTCAATTACGTCTCTTGTAACTTATTTTGTCTTGTAGTTCATATCAAAATGGTAGATCTATGGAAAAAAATACTTGAAAACCAAACACATCAGCTGAACCAAACTTATTCTCTTGCAACACATGAGATGGTGGACTTATTTGAGATAGACACGATCCATGAGGAAGATTCAGCAGCTGTGTTTCGTCCAGATACTCTTCTGCCCAGATTTGAAGAGTTCAAAACAGTGGATTGGGTAGAGGACAACTTGCAATCACAGAAATCTAAAAACATCAAAAGACTATCTAGCAGGTTCGAATTCTCCACATTTTACGAGTTCTTTCAGACTTATATCGTCCTCACCTCAGTGGGAATTGTCATTGGTCTTGTTGCGGGTTGTTTGAACATTATAACCGAGTACCTTTCAAACATCAGGACGGGATACTGCTCAAATGCTTTCTATCTTAACAGAAGCTTTTGTTGTTGGGGTGAATCCGAGTGTGACTCTTGGGTTCAATATTCGTCGTTTGGGCCCTTCAATTATATTGTGTTCATACTTATCTCACTCTTTTTCAGCTTCACTGCATCAAAACTGGTTTTATATTATGCTCCATTTGCAGCAGGTTCCGGTATTTCTGAGATTAAATGTATTGTCTCTGGTTTTTCAATGGATGATTTTTTGAGTTTAAGTACGTTCTTATTCAAATCAATTGGACTTCCCTTGGCCATTGCATCAGGGTTGAGTGTGGGAAAAGAAGGTCCCAGTGTTCATTATGCTGTTTGTGTCGGAAGTGTTATCTCAAAACTCTTTGCTATGAAGTTATCTTCTTCGTCTAGATCTTTATCTTATAAGAACATTCTAGTTGCTTCCTCGGCTGCTGGTGTTGCTGTTGCATTTGGATCTCCGATGGGTGGGGTCTTATTCTCCATTGAAGAAATCACAAACTTGTTCAAACTGTCTACAATGTGGGAATCTTACTATTGCTCATTAATTGCAGTTTCTTTCTTACAATTAATAAACCCATTTAGAACAGGACAGGTCGTTATGTTTGAAGTTAAATTCGATATCGATTGGCACTTCTTTGAGATCCCAATCTTCATTATTCTTGGTGTATTTGGCGGTGGTTATGGTATTGTGATTTCCAAATTTAACATCAAAGCGGTCCAATTCAGGAAGAAATACTTGAAAGATCATGCAATAAAAGAAGTTTTCGTGCTTACGTTAATAACAGCCTTAATTTCTTATTTCAATGATTTTTTGAGAATGGATATGACTGAAGGAATGGAAATGTTATTCAAGACCTGTGATCAGCATGAAGAACTCTTGTCAATCTGTCAGTTAGAGTCAGGATTCCAGATATTGCGTGCGCTTTTCTCTTTAACTTTTGCAACTATTGTAAGGATGGTGCTAATTGTCTTCACATACGGATGTAAAGTTCCTGCTGGTATTTTTGTGCCATCAATGGCATGTGGTGCCTCATTTGGAAGAGCACTAGGAATAATTGTTCAATTAATCAAAGACAAGAATCCTTCGTCCTTCTCGGGATCATGCCCGTTGGATAATCCGAATTGTATATCTCCTGGAGCCTATGCTTTTCTTGGTGCAGCCGCTGGATTAAGTGGAATAACTCATTTGACTGTCACAGTTGTGATCATTATGTTTGAATTGACTGGTGCCTTCAAGTATATTATTCCAACTATGATCACTGTTGCGATCACCAAATCTATAAATGACAAGTATGGTACTGGAAACGGAGGTATTGCAGACCAGATGATTGAAGTGAATGGACTTCCTTTCATTCATCCACATGAGAATGATGATATGAAAGGTTTGTTCTCCAGTGATGCGATGACTAAGAAGGTACTAGTTTTCACCACATCAGGGTTGAACCTTGGACAAATCAATCGTGTTTTGAGAGAAACTGTGTTCCAAAATTTCCCAATAGTGGAAGATGGAGATAGACCTTTCATCAAAGGATTTATCAGTAGAGATGCCTTAGTTTCAGCGTTAGAGAAAGTTCATCATAATAAATTGGGAGATGATACTGCTTGTTTATTTACCAATGATATTGCTGACGATGATGCTGAAGAAATATTTTTCAAGGATGCGGTTAATTTAGCACCAATCACAGTGGAGTTGGATGCCCAGTTAGACATTGTTGAAGCCATTTTCCATAAAGTTGGGCCATCATGTATCCTGGTTCAAGAAGAAGGATTATTGAAAGGTTTGATCACAAGAAAGGACTTATTAAAATTCCAGCATTTTTTGCATGAGAACCATGCTGATCCTACAGAAAAAACTAGGCAGCAAACGTTTTTGTACGAGGATCAGGCATGGGATGTGATTAGGTCTGTTGACTCATGGATCAAAGGTTTGTTCAAAAGACAGTGATATTTGCGCCTTTAGATGATAAAAAGAATAAACGTTTTCTAATGACTACAAATGATTTTGTCTTTTTGATATGATAATGCAATGTAATATTTCTAGTTGGATCAATCCACTTGCCATTTACCAACTTTTTTGTACTCGTCATACAATGTTCTGTAGTAAGTACGGCCTGAATGGTTCAATGAAGTGTTAACCAAGTTTAATTCATTTTGGGATAAAACGTCAAATATGTTGAAAACACCTGGAAGCAAAGCAGCTCTAACCTCCGCAGAGTATGAGTATTTCAACGCTATGTGAATGTATGACAACAAGATGATATGGATATGTTTTCTCAACCCTCTTTTGAGAATAGATGCACTGGTGTTCAATTTGTCAGAGTTGGCGCTCTCCGAAAAATTGTTATGCGATGATAAAACGGAAGGTTCACAAAGATTTGACAATAAACGAGCCAATGCTTGAGCTGCTGGTTTGGAAGTACTCAAGGTGCTTACCTGATAGCTCTTGGTTTGAGTTGAAGGTTTGTTGCTCAAAGCTTTCAATAGTGAGTTAAAAATTGAAACTAATATATGATGACGGTTGGATAATCTGAATCTATGGAATAGCAGGATATTAGATGTAGCAACCGTTGCTGATATGAACAGTTCATCAATTACTTTGTAATCCTTGCTGTATTTAGGATTGCTTGATAGTCTGAAGTTGATGATTTTGGAGAACAAAGCAATTATTGATTCTAAACCATACTGCGAAACTAGCCAGGATTTGTCCACAAGTAGTGATTTCAAATGATCGACAACGAGTAAAATTGTCTTGTTAGGAAGCTCCTGGAGCTGTATTGAGATCATTGAGAGGGATTTAATGAAAAGTTTGACACTTTCAGTATTTGATTTTATGAGGTTCAACCAATAACATGTTAGAATTTCCACTAGATATTGTGCATCACCTGGGTCTATTAATGAAGCTAGGCAGTTCTTGATTGATGTATTCAACTTCTCGGTAGACAACTTTTTGAATAAAACTAACAGCCCTGATTTGAGTTCCAAGTTTGACAATCCTGACCTTCTCAAGACAACATATAAAGATTCAAAATACTCAACACTGGATGACTCGTTAGCGTACTTGCATAAAAGTAAAAATAATTTGGATTTGATTCCGTTGAATGCACTAGTATGAGAGTTTTGAACTGCTTGACCGATTTTCTTTAAGGACTTGTGTAGTTCACCGAATTCACTTTCTGATAAATTTAAATCATTCACAGCTGAGAGCAACCAAAAGATTGAATCAAGGTTCTTCACTGTGGCATTTGAATCTTTGACAAACAGATCCAGACTGGATTTGATGGAGTTAGTGAAAATGCTTCTCAATTCAGCTGTCTCTTTGATTTCAGGGTTTTTATGGGTCAAGATGACCAAAACTATGTAATGATTTTCATTCAAAAGTTCGGTTTCTTTTCTCTTCTTGTTTAGACGTTTAAATTCTTTCAAAACAGTCTGAATAGACTCAAAGATAAACTTTGAACTGACTGACTCCTTGATGTTCTTCATGTGATTGTTCCATATTATCTTGAATAGTTCAACATTGGCAGAGTCGTGACGAACAAGCTTTTGCATTTCTGAAATATCGGTTTCAATTTTAGCTTTGAAAGATGGAGTTTTATCAAGGATCGTGATAAGTGTGTCAAGACTGGTAATTTTACCTTGGGATTTTAAAAGAAGACAGGTCAAGGACTCGATGATTGAAGGTTTTAATCTCTTAGGGTAACACTGTATAGGGATTAAACTCAAGATGTTGGAGTAAAAGGGGGTTTTAGAATATGCCAGGTCCTGCGATAATGACTTCAATAGAGCGTCAGTAATGTTCGATTGTTCGAAAAGTTGATCGTTTTGGAAAATAATTCTCAACAGCTTTTCATCATTAGTTTTCAGCAACCATTGAATAAGTTCATCAATCTGTTCAATTTTAAATAGTTGGTTGACAAGAACGAACCATCTTTTGAATATAAACTCGATAATATATGTCTTTTCCTCAAAATCGAGGCCATCAATAAATCTGAGAAAATGAACAATCATTTCAGATAAGTCAAATGAAGTGATTTCTCGGATTCTAAAAACTGTAAAATACTGATATGTTGAAGCAGTTTTTGGCTTAACATCCTTTGTTAAATTAATCAATTCGGTGTGGGTCAGGACTTTTTCATACAATGACAGTAGTTGGTATTTTAACTTCCATAGTGCAGTATCTTCATCTTTGATATCGAAAATGGCTTTGAGTAATGACTCTGAATCATTAGCTATGGTTTTATCCTTCAAATTGAACATACCTTGAACAACAGCATTCAAGACAATATATTTGTTACTTGATTTCTGAGCCAGCAAAGATTGAATGAGTTTAATCATTTGTGAAGATGAGAGATTGTGAATGTATGATGCGACTAAAAGTTGAAAGTTTTCGGATTTATAAGTTGAAGATTTTGTGTTCTCTAAAATTTTGAACCATAATTGGAAAAAATTAAAAAGATATCTGGATCTGTTGAATGCGTTTATGATTTCTTTAAGAATTGGAAAGTATTCATCTTCTGATTTATTATTGAGACGATTCATCAAATCTTCAGAATACTTTAAACTGATATCAACATCTAATGTGAGGACATAACGAACCAAATTAAAATTGATTTCATTTTTTGATATCTCAGACTTGAAAATTTCTTGAAGAAATGGTGAAGAAAGGACTCTGTTCGTGCTTGCAATTTGTTCTAATAGAGGTTCCGCAGTTTCAGGAAATTTCTTATTGATTGCGGAGTAGATACCTTCCAATTTGGCAGTTTCTAGTCTTGGTAAAGAGGTAAGAACAAACTTAAAATATGTGACAACTGAAAGGCTTGTGATCTCAGAAGATAGTAGGAGTTTGGTGCACTCAACAATTTGTTCTTCATTGTCTTTATTTAAAAGTGTCTTTTTGATCAGTTTTGTTAGCAGTTGTCTAGTTGAATCTTTAGTTGATGAACTGATAGATTGTAGTATTATTGGTAATGCCTTGGTGATGAAGTTGTTGTTAAATTTTTTGGTTATTTTGTCAATATTCACAGAAGAGTTGAAAAGGGCTAAGATCTCAGGTATATTATCATCTGTCGACAAATCATCAATTGATTCCAAAGTCGATAACAAACTGGCCAGAATAGGAATGGACTGATCATATAAATTACCAACAGTGACATTCAGACGTATATTGTGTGCAGATACTAAAATTGCAGAGAGTAGTTCTTTGCTCACACTTTTACCTGTCAAGGATCCAATAATGGCGTCACCAGCTTTAAAGTTCTGTAAAGTTCTGTTTCTGAGCCTGGTGTTATGTTGCAAAAAATCATATGCTTTGTTTAATAACTGCCATACTCTATAATCAGCTCTAATACGAGCAAATTTAGCGTCACCTAGACGTTCGGTCACCAGCTCCAAAATGAAAATGGCCTTATTTGGAAGGTAAACTTCTAACTCATCGTCTAGTAACTGATTTCCCACCGTGATTAAATTATCTGCAGTTATATCTCTTGATCTGAGGTATCTTGTCACTGCCTCAGCGGAGTTCAGCTGGACAAAAAGTTAGTATGGAGTAATTGAAATGGATTAGATGATGCATACCATAGATTCAGACATGTGAGCTTTAGTTTTTCGTGTATTTAGGGTGTATGACAAGTCTCAATTTTCTGCGATGAGGTTTCAAATTTTTTCTACTTGTATGTTGGAACGACCAAATCCGGTAATTTTCGTGTTCCATTTTTAAAGATTTTCCAAAAAGGTAAACAAGAAATCAGAAACATTGAAGCTTGAATTTGATTCTTTGTTTAAGCATTTGATACAAGATTTTGAAAGAGAATGTCTTTTGATTTCGGTGCTCCTGCAATTGGTGGAGCCTCTAATACGTTCTCATTTTCAGCGAAGCCTGCTGCTGAAGAACCTGCTAAACTATCGGGGGTTAAATTATTTGGATTAACTGAACAAGCAGAAGAAGATGATGATGTTGACGGAGACAATGCCGATGAAATCGAGATTGACGAAGACGAATCTGACAATGTAGATGAAGTCACTGGTGTGCAGATGATTAGACTAGAAGAGGCACCTATTCCAAATGGTGGAGTCGAAGAGTGGAGAGAAACATCACGTATACTTAAATTCAAACTGAATCCAAACGGGATTGATGGTATTGGTTTCATTTCTCAGGATCCGTACAGCGATAAATCAATCAAAGCATATCCTCAAGAAACTAAGGTTTATACTGTCAAAACACCTTTTTTTTCAGATTCGGAATTATATGTCGATTTCGTGTCTAATTTATACAGCATTTATGAAGCATTAGGTGATGAAAAAAACTATTCAGTTCCAACTATAGGACTTCTTAAACGGGACGCACAAAGAGAACACAATGAAGTGCTGAATAAAGCTTTCAGTATGACTGTTGCTGAACTAGAAACTTATATTAACGCTAAAGCTGAACAGAATGATGATGAATCTAGTATTTTTGAATTGGAAGAATGTTTGAATATTATTAACTGTTTGAAAGCTTTATATTTTTCACCAGCTGAAGAAGTTCCATCTTTAATCTCAGAATGGGTTAATAAAGCTGATCCACAGCCAGATTTGGAATTGACAGAATCAATAATGAGTTTTGAAAAACCATATACACATCCTTTTTTTTGGAAATTTACTAAAAAATTAGCATTGAGAGGATTATACGGTCATGCAGCAAACGCATTAAGTCAGTCAGGGTATCAAGAGTTGAAATCAACTGATATTAATCTGTACAATTTGATCTCTGATGCTATCAGTCTACTGGAGACATATCCAGAGAATTCCACAATTGACGTCTTCAAACAGTGGAGATTTACTGCTACTAAAGCAGCTTCAAATGCATCTATACGGAATAATAACAATGCTGAACTTGCCAATGATGTTAGATCATTTTTAAAAATCATTTCAGGTAACAAGGAGGAAATTTTGGAATCATCAGAAACTTGGTATGAAGCGATATTAGCATTAATTTATTATGATGTCCCATCAAATGAACTATTACAAGAGTTTTTCGAATTAGCAGTGTCACATAAAACTCCAAATGATTTGGTTATTTGGGAATCTGCATGTGTTAACATCTTTGAAGGAAAATTCTTGACCATGTTGAGATCGATTGGCTCTTTTAACGTGACAATCGCTGCATATATCTCCACTTTATGTGAAGCCAAAGGATTATTGAAAAGCTATTCATTGGCTGAAATTGAATCAAAAAACACACCTTTCATCATTGATCAAGATTTATTCTCTAATGATAAATTTTCATCAAGATTATTGTACAGCCATGCCTTGGATTGTTTAGCAATTTCTAATTTGGTTCCTGTTGGAATTGGTATCTTGGCAACTTCGAAGCATCCATTGGCAAGAAGTGTTATTGCTGAGTATTTACCAAGATATGAATTCAAAACTAATGATGACATTGAATGGGCTTTAACAATTTGTGCGAGTTTGAAACTCCCACAGATTGCTAATGCCATTTATAGAACGGCAGCACAAAAATCTTTAGCCAGTGGGTTTTTATTAGAATCATTGACATTTTTCAGCAAAGCTGGAGAGATTGGTGTTGTCAAATACCATTGTTGGAATATTTTTGAGAATTCATTGCTGTTGGGTAAAAGCGTCAATGATATGGTTATCAACTCAATAGTCGATGATAACATCAATATTGATACCCCAATTGAGTTATCTCCTTTGATTAAACAGCTCTTGGCACCATATGCCATCTTATATAAATTCTGGCAATTGCAAGAGGATGGTGATTTGAAAGCATCATTTAAAAGACTGATTTCACTGCTGACGTTCCCATACCTTCCTTCAAAACTTTTTGGGGTTCTCATTTCCCAATTGATTCCATTTTTGACATTCAGTGCCACGTCTAGAGTGTTTACAACTAAAGAACTAGTTCGGTTAATTTCTATTTTAGACAATTTTGAGGAAATTTATGGAAATGATGAGGTGAAGAATAAGAAATTGTTGGAAGAAGCAAATGAATTCTATAAATATTACATTGAGAAACACTCTGACAATAGCGTGAATAGAAATTGGGTTGCGTTGTTCAAAGCCAAACAGATTTCATATCCAATTGACCTACCTATCTTGTTCTTGACTATCAGAAAGAAAATCAGTTACGAGATAAGCAAAAGTTTCCTTTATGAATAGACAGATGAGTGGCACTACGAATAGGTTTACAGAATAAAAGTATCTTCTTTCAATTGTTAATTAAACACATCATCTATACTCAATAAAAAAAAGGTAATATAATATAATAAAAGAAAGAATTGTAGATGCATTTTGCTCCATATCTGATGAGCCTAGAAAAAATAATATCTCATCTCACCAAATACTCATTCAACTCAATTGAAACGTGGAACAGAGTGGGAAAAAAAAGTTGATCTTTAAGTAGAATTTTTTGGTTGTGTGTTTGTTTTGAGGAGAGTCTCATTAACAAATAACGTCTTGAGTAGCTCTAGAGTTCAACAATAAAGCGACAATCAAACCGTATAGACCCAAGACTTCGGCGAAAATCAAGATCAAGATCATACCAACGAACAATCTTGGTTGCTGGGCAGTACCACGAACACCAGCATCACCAACGATACCAATGGCGAAACCTGCAGCCAAACCTGAGAGACCAACAGAGAGACCGGCACCCAATTGGATGAAACCAGTGTACAAAGCTTGCTGTTGTTTCAAAGAATCAGAGACCAAGACAGACACGACTAGCCCGTAAATAGCAATAATACCAGCCATAATGACAGGGACAATATTCTTAACCAACAAATCAGGTCTGAGAACAGAGGTAGCACAGATACCGACACCGGATTTGGCAGTTCCGTAGGCAGCCCCGAAACAGGTGAAGACGATTGCGGCAGCACAGCCCATGGAGCCGAAGAAAGGAGCGTAGACAGGACAGAGATCAGTCATTTTGTTTTATTAGTGGCAATTGAGTGGTTGTATTTAAAGCAAAATTTGTTTCTTTATTTAATTTCACCAATCTCAGGGGAATTTTGGGAAATGCAGACAGAAAAGAGAAAAAAATGGGCCCCAGTGTTACCCGGCTAGAAAACAGAGAGTTGGCACGTGATAATCGGAAAAAGTAAAGCCGAGTCCGGGTGACCGCTTATGCCATCGGTCTGTCACGTGATAAAGATGAGATGAGCTTTGAAAAAAATTAAAAATTTTCTCTGTCATATTCTTTTCCTGTTTCTGTATCGAGGCGAGCTCTTTATAAACAAACACTTCGCAAGGAACCTCATCATGTCTGCCCCAAACCCAAAAGCCTTCCCATTAGCTGACCAAGCCTTGACCCAACAAATCTTGGACGTCACCCAACAAGCCTCTTCATTGAGACAGTTGAAAAAAGGTGCTAACGAAGCCACCAAGACTTTGAACAGAGGTATCTCCGAATTCATCATTATGGCTGCCGACACTGAACCAATCGAAATCTTATTGCATTTGCCTTTGTTATGTGAAGACAAAAATGTTCCATACGTTTTTGTTCCTTCCAAAACTGCTTTAGGCAGAGCCTGTGGTGTTTCAAGACCAGTCATTGCTGCTTCAATCACCACTAACGAAGGTTCTACTTTGAAAAACCAAATCTACTCTGTTAAAGACAAGATTGAAACTTTGTTGATCTAGATATTCAGAGATGTACTATATATAAAATACAACTTTAATGTCCATGTTTTGTTTTTTTTTAGTGAAGTTAACAGTAAAAAATCTCTTAAATTATCGTTGTACATGATTTTATGAGTTCTTTTGAGCTTTGTGGTCCAAACTTTAATAGTATATCTCCATCGATGAATGCCTGAAGTTTTTCTTCACCAAATCTTGTTACCTGCTTGGTTTTTCTGAACAGATCAAAACTAGTAATCGAATCTGGGCTCAACGGTGAAATCGGTTTAATCTTTTTAATGGCATTGATTTGCTTTTTGTAAAGATCCTCAACTAGTTGGATATCTGTCACTAATGAAATCAAATAAACACATCCACTGTATGAACCCAATAGAAACATTGGAATGATTTTAGGAAGTTGGACTTTTGCACCGGCAAAAACAGCATTTATCTGATCCTTACTCAAAACGAATTGAGAAAAATCAAGTTTTTTGATTACGTTAAACCTATTGATTGATCTGAACTGTGAAACAACATCAATCGATTCATCATTGATCAGATAAATGCTGAAATTTCCTAAGGAATCCACAGTAACTATGAGATTTTCCGATATTTCAAAATTGGTGAGGAAAGATGATTTAGGAAATTCTAAACTCAAATCACATTCTTGTATCTTGAACAGAACGCCATCATCAACCTCATCTAGTTCAGCTTTCAGCTTCAATTTCTTTAAACCTTCAATAACATCACATATTAAAACGTCTGGACCGATTGACTTTATGCTCGAGATGAAAAATGTAGACTTATAAGGGCTTGATACTTTATTGATTGAAAATCTAGAGTTCAGAAGAGAATAATCAACCTTGTAACAAATGACGGAATTGCCAGCACCAACAACAAGCCTATTGCAATGGTTCGTTAAGGTGTAAATCTTTACATCTTCAGTTTCAAGAGCTGATGAACATTGCTGTTGTATCTGACCATTTTCATCGACCGTGAAGAGCTGAACAGAAGGTACTTTGACGTCTTGCATGTGCGATATACATGATATGACGAAGCATTGTGATAGAACGTTTTCATATGCTATGCTTATATCTTCTTCATTGTATGAGTCAATCAAATCTTTTCTGTATTTCAAATTAACAATATCTGTGACTTCAATACCTTTGTTGAGTTTTAAAGTTGATTTGGATTTGAATGTGTTATTTTCAATTACTTCAATCATTGACTCGATCAATTTAGAATTTTTGGATTTGGTCAGGGTTACAAAAACGCTGAGATTCAAATGGTTTTGGAATTTGATAGATCTTCTTATTAATTTTGGTAAGATTGTTTCATTCTCAAGAATTTCAATTGCAGGGTCAATCTCTATGATCCCTAAATATTTGGAGTCTCTTAATGAATAAAGGGTATTGTCTTGAAATTTGAAAATGAGACTCTCTGGATTCATCTTCAAATACCCTCTTTGTTGGACAAATTTATCATTTAGGTCAAACTTAATGACATTCTCTGAGTTCGAAGCAATGATTGAGTCTTCTTTGTAATTGATGATGTCAACAGGTGATTTACCAATAGGATATGTTTGTGATTCCAAGTCTTCATTGATAAAACTCAAATTTCCTTCACCATCACCGACAACAAACATCAGTTGATCATTACTTTTCTTTTTGATGAAAACTGACTTGATGGCAAGATTTGATTTGGATATTTGTTTCCGGGAACCATTTTTGTATAAATGAACAGTTCCATCCCAATTTCCAACTATGATAAAAGACTGATTGTTGTGCTTGATCGCAGAAATGCTGGAAACTTCTTCAGTGTGCTTCATAACTGTATCTTTCCAAACCAAAGTTCCAGTTGTACTGTAGACAACGTCGTCAGTTTCTGTCACAGTTGCCGTTATTATACTATCTGACTTAAAAAGTCTACCATCCTGATAAATACCAGACTCGGTGACTACCAACACCTGGCCAGTAGAGGTGAGTTTCAGATCAATTATTGTACCAGATACGGAAGACAATGGTTGATATTCATCTTCAGCCTCAGATGCAGTGGATCCTATAATGTTAAATAGTTTGAAATTTGATCCAAATAATTCACTGACTATTAACTTATCATCGATTTTCCAAAATGCAGTGAAGTTTTCTTTTTTTTTTAAACTTAAATTGACAGTTTTAGTAAGAGTCTTCTGGTAACCCCTAAATTCTGTCTTGATGAAACCAGTGTCAAAATCAGTGGCACCCACAGTTTGAATCTTTGGAATGTTGGTCCCTGTAATATTGAAATCCAAAATTGGAGGTGATAACTTCATATTATCTAATTCCTGGACACTCCTTGTACTGAAATCGATGCTAAATAACTGTACACCAAGCTGTGAAGTAAATGAAAATTTAGTTTCGGAAATTTGATTGATGTGTTTGATTCTGGAATATAATTCGCAATTAGTGAAATCATAGACTTTCCAACTAATCAACATCAATTTTGTATCATCTGCGAACAGATCTTCATCGCTTTTTAGTTGATATTTGATTTCTGAAAAGTATAATACTCCAGAAGTATCCACAAAAAGTACTAGAGACGTTTCACTTTCTTCTTCTGTCCTTACGACCAAACCAGCTGAAATACTATTCTCTAGCTTTGGTATGATTTTGGACACATATTGGAAATCGAATGCAGAACTGATCTTAACAGTTGATTCAGCTGCATTGCTGATATCCCTCGCCATTTGCACTTTGGATATCATAGGATTATAGCATTTGAGAACAATAGCATCAGAAGTGATATAAAAAACACCATAATCTCTTTTGAAAGGTAACATGATAGAGCTCATTTCTGATTCTTCCTCGAGTTGAAAAGGCTGTGTAAGTTTAATTTTACCATTATCTAAACTAAGAAACTCTCCAGTGTACTGATAGAGATCATTTCTATAAAGTATGGCAAACATTTTTTCATTGTCTTGAGGAAAAGGTGTTATGGACTGAAGTATTATAGGTTCGTGGTTCTTATTTCTTGAAATATCATAGAAGGCAGGCTCTTTGAAGAGTCTTTTGGCGGACTTCTTGCCCTTCTTCGGTGATAACAATAATTCGTACGAATTTTCTGAGAATTTCAAATATTGTCCCTTATGGACTTCATACACGCACAGTGTGCCTTCTCTGGTATAAAAAGAGACATAATTTCCATTTTCAGCACACAAAGTATCTGGTAATATTGAAAGGTTGCAATTTTTCCCCTCTTTATTCAAAGGTATATCCAGATAAACCACCTGCTCTAAATCCTGCTTGAACGCAACTATCACCATTTTATTCGAATCGGTGGTCAGCACCAGCCATTGACTAGGGAAATCATCCTGCAGTTTAAATGTAACACAGTCTATCACGCAGTCCCATACTGAATGCTTTTTTCTCAAGATCAACTTATCATGGTGATCCACTTTGTAGATATCAATTGAAGTTCTTCTCACTACCACAAGATGCCTTACATTATCACTCACAAGTCCCACAAAGAATACTTTCACAATCTCTTCTTCACCATGAACTTTCTGGAAGAGAAATGACATCTTCTTTCACTTCAATTGCCTCAAGATCAACCAAACAAAGTGAATATTCTTTGTTTACAAGTTTAAAATGACAACACCCACACACCACAATATACCACAAACTAGAAAATGTGTCAATTTAACCACACTTGAACACCTTCAGATCCACACAAAATTGAAAAGGATAGAGTCTTTTAGGGCAGCGATTGTCATCATCGAGCCATTCCTCTGCTCTTGCTTTGAGTATTTGCACCCGCACCTGTTTTCTACTACAAGATCGATCAGTCCAGGAGCGATCCCACTGATTCATAAATCATGTTGAACCTATTTGGTCTCAACCGCACACAATCCCTCAAGTCTGACACCACAAGTGAGAACTCCCTGGCTTCAGCTGATTTTGTGGTGACAAGCTGCTCCTGCTGTGGAACTTATGTCAAACTTCCAGACAATGTTACGCGATACAAATGTTCTGTATGCCAGTCAACCGTTAGTCTTATTGACACGTTAGACCAACATGAAGCTGCTGATTCACCAGGGTTGAGTTTTCAAGTCTTGAAGCATTTAGTTAAGAAATGTGAGTCTCAAGCATCCCCAAACTCCACCAAGCATGAGATTTATAAACCAGTCGAGGAATACGTGGAATCTATATTTAGTTCGATCCCTCGTTTAGAAAAATCATTCTTTTCACCAGATACCAGCACTGCGCCACACAACATCAACTATAGAGATATAGAGTCTACATACAATCTATTAACATCACTGCCCACTATACGGCCATTTTTCAGAGTATTATTGGCTACAAATGAGCTTTTAAGACGTCCACCCATGGAAATGTCAAAAGTTTCTAATATTAGATGGTTGTTGATCGTGTTCGAAATTCCCAGTTTGGCGGATTGTTTGTACCATGAAAGGAGAACAAAAAATCATGGCAAGATAAACAGACTACATGCCCCTGAAATCAAGTCGTTGTCTTATGAAATCATCAAGCGAATCATTGGTTATTTGGCACATGCAGACTCTAAATCTTTAGAATTTTTATCGTCCTGTTTTGCATCACTTTCACTAACAAAATTTGCCTATAAAGTTCAACTGTTGAACCTCTACATTACATTCCATCTCACAAGACTCATCAATCAAAACCTAGCCAACAAGAATTCTGGGGTAAATCGTTCCACTAAAATTAATCAGGTCAACAGTCCAACGTACAATGAGTATAACGAATCTTCCAAACTAAATGGTGAATCTTCTTCTTCATTATCCACGATTACAAACTGTCCTAATGCGGAACTACCGGTAAGAAGTTGGATACAACTTCCATTAAGTATTCAAAATGGGTTCAGCAATTGGGCTGATTGGAGAAGGGTACTTTCAATCAATAATAGAAATGGGTTGACATCAGAGGCTCCCAAGAACTCAGAATTAAAGCTTAAATATTCAGATTATAAACAGGAGTGGCATTTGAGGTCTGCTGCTAGATTGTTATCTATACTCTTTATGGTAAATAAAGGGAAGTTACCCATCTATGCATTTTACAACACTTTGGTTGATTATATCCATGTAAAGCAAGATTTTGAAACGTGGGAAAAGTCTTTCAAGAAACCACGCACGACTGGAACAGAAGGAATTATATATGACCTGATTAGGGGTGGGCTGTCCTCATCAATTTATACCCCGGCAACATATCCAACAAGACCACAACTGACATTTTGTCAATATCCGTTCTTATTATCACTAGGTGCAAAAATCTCTATCTTGGAATATGAGGCGAGAAAAACTATGGAGAAGAAAGCAGAAGAGGCATTCTTGAAAGCTTTAGATAGGAAAACCATTATTGATGTCAATTTGAAGTTCTTGATAAGAAGAGAACATATCATTTTGGACTCACTAAACAGTATTAAGAAAAATCAAGCAGATTTGAAAAAAGCATTAAGGATAGAATTTTACAATGAACCAGGTATTGATGCAGGGGGTTTGAAGAAAGAATGGTTTTTGTTGTTAACAAAAGAATTGTTTAATATTAAAGGAAATGGAATGTTTGCATATCAAGAAGACTCGCATCTATGTTGGTTTACACCAATGCCATTGGAGAGAAATGATGAGTTGTATTACATGCTTGGAGTCGTTCTTGGCTTAGCCATATATAATTCAATCATTTTGGATCTAAGATTTCCATTAGCCTTATACAAAAAGCTATTAAATAAGAAAGTTACCTTTGATGACTTCATGGAGATTTCGCCAACAACTGGTGAAGGTTTGAAAAAGATTTTAAATTACGAGAAGGAAGACTTTGATAACTTGGGGTTAACTTTTGAGACAGAATTCAAAGACTATTATGGGAAGGTTGTTACAAGGGAGTTAATGCCACATGGAGAGAAGATCGAAGTGAATTACTATAACAGAAAAGATTTTGTTAGCAAATGGGTCGATTTTTACTTGAATAAAATCATTGAGCCACAGTTCAAGAGCTTTTACAAGGGGTTTCATCTAGTCATTGGTGGAAACGCATTGTCTTTGTTTGCACCAAAAGAAATTGAAATGTTGATCTGTGGATATAATGAGTCAAAGATTGAAACTGATTCATTCAAAGCAATAACGAGATATAACGGATGGCATTCAACGAATGAAGCTGTGGAAAGTAATGTTGTCCAATGGTTCTGGGAATGGTTTGAGAGTCTAACCTATGCGAGACAGAAGATTTTCTTGACATTTGTCACTGGATCAGATAGGATCCCAGCCATAGGTATCTCCACAATGAACTTCAAGATAACGAGATTGAAGACCGGTGGCAACGAAAAGGTAAGAAAGCTTCCCATTGCACATACGTGCTTCAATGAGCTTTGTGTCTACGACTATGAGAGCAAAGAGGAGATGGTTGCGAAGTTGGATATGAGTATCACGGAAAGTGAAGGATTTGGACTACGGTAAAATAGATGGGCAAATGGATTAATTTTCTGTAGTATCAATTCCGAGGTCTTGACTTTCCCGGAACGTCCAAAACGGTGGTTTTCTGGTTCGGGCACTTGCACCAATCACAGTTGAGTTTTTTCGAATTCAAAAAAAATAATCAAAAACGAAGAAAAACAAAAATTAGAAAAAAAAAAGTTGGTTGAATTTTCAAGTTTCGAATTAAATCAAACCACCAAACTTTAGATTCACTTTGCAATGCTAGCTTTAAGAACTGCTTTGAAAACCTCCGCTGCTTCTACCAGGGCTTTAGGTACGTTCACTTTTTTACCGAAACCGTGAGGTGTTTGCGAGCAATGAGACGCTTTAATTTTCCTGTTCTTGTCAATTGAGCCATTCTTTGTTGACCTGAGCGAGCTACTCCAGCTTTTCAGAATTGGAACACAAAGGATCAAACGATTCAATCTCATTTCCAATTATTATGTCAAGGATGGGACTAGGAATCTTTCTGCTCGTTTACATTTCCATTTCAAGCAATATTTGTGTTTCATTTAATACTAACCTAACCAATAACAGGCCAATCAAGATTGATTTCTTCATCTTCTGTCCTTGCCAAATCCACATACAGAACCCCAGACTTTGGCGGATATGTCAAACCAGAAGGTACCACTGACAAAGGTAGAGTTTTCACTTACTTCACTGTTGGTTCTTTAGGTTTATTATCTGCTGCTGGTGCCAAATCCACCGTTGAAGCTTTCTTAACCACCATGGCTGCCTCTGCCGATGTCTTAGCTATGGCTAAAGTCGAGGTTGGTCTTGCTGCCATCCCAGAAGGTAAGAACGTTGTCGTCAAATGGCAAGGTAAGCCAGTTTTCATCAGACACAGAACTCAAGCTGAAATTGATGAAGCTAACCAAGTTGATATTTCCTCTTTAAGAGATCCACAAAACGATGCTGACCGTGTCAAAAACCCAGAATGGTTAATCATGTTGGGTATCTGTACCCATTTAGGTTGTGTTCCTATTGGTGAAGCTGGTGATTTCGGTGGTTGGTTCTGTCCTTGTCACGGTTCCCATTACGATATTTCTGGTAGAATTAGAAAAGGTCCAGCTCCACTGAACTTGGAAATCCCAGCTTACGAATTCGACGGTGACAACTTGATTGTCGGTTAGAGGGTTTGAAGTTATTTATTAGCAAAATAAGAGAAGAAGGAGAAAAATAGGGGAGAAGAAGGGAGTTGTTTTTACTAGAGTTTAAAGAAGATGAGAGGCGTGGTTTACCTCGTTTTGTTATTTTTTTACCAAAACCCAGATTTTCATTGGACATGACAAATTTTTAACGATTTTTTTATTATATTTTTGATACTACATTATATTTATTCTCCAATCATTTAAGGAGTAATAAAGGTGAGGTGAGAGAGCAGTTGTGTGAATATTCATAGAATGTTTTTTTGCCTTTACAAGAAAGCATAAAACACAGAATGAAGACAGGGATGTTATTTCAGGTTTTGGTGGTTTGCAAGCTCGTTTCAGAGAGAAGCATTGTTCAAAATCCAATATTGTAAATATATATACACATTTAATTATTCCTTGTTTACTTATTGAGTTTTGTAGTCGTTTGCGAATTTGTTGTGGTTAAAAATCTTCTCTGATATAATCAAATTCTTTCAAAACATCTTGTAAGTCATCAGGGGTTGTATTCCATCCATCCAAGTTCCAAAGTTTCAAGTTTTGCTTCGTTTCTTCTTTGACCTTCTTTAGTAAACTATCATCGTCATCAACAACAGAATTGTCACTTAACGAGCAATTTTCTCCTTCTTCAGTAGTTTCCAATAAAATCTTGACATACTCTGGTAGATTATCTGGGCGATAATCAAACGAATATTTCATTCTCCAGAAAATACTCCAGTGAAGAGATGCATATTTTGGTATTCTTCTATGTCGACCAAAATTTGGTTCATATGAGATTTTCCATTGTGAGGTTTTTGCGTCTTCCACTTTTGAGTAGAATGGTAAAAACTCTAACATCCACCAGAACAATGAAGTGCGAAATCCGTTGGTACCTTTCCCATCAGTGACCTGAACTTTTCGTTCTGGCAAAGATTTGTAATGCTCAAATATTTGACTAATAATCTTATAATCCGATAGTTTTTGTGGATCAAAAAGATCAACATTGATCAGCCTCATGCCTTGAATCATATTATACCCACCACTTACCAAATCTTCGAATGATTTCGGTATATCACAAGATCTAAAATATGGAACGCATTTATACTTCCTCGTGATAGAATTGCTAAGTTTTAATATGTTAGTCTGTTCTCTTATCGATGACTTATGAGTTAATCCGTTTGAAGTGAATTTTAAAACATCATGTGAAGGAGAAAGAAAACTGTCCAAACTTGAATATCTTTTGGAAAACTCAATTATTTTATCCCTTCTGAATAACACTCCGTGCTTAATAGCTTCAGATAATATCCATCTCAACAGTAAGTTTGATAGGAAATGACCATTGATATCTGGAGACCATCCACCGCCAACATCACTATGGTTTCCTGGAAACCAAACTTCCTGGAAATGCCCACTTAAAAATTTGGTCCTATCAAGATTCAGTAAGGATGATGAGGAGTAACTATCTTGAGATCCTTTTAAATAAGCAAATTCTTTTAGTCTCAATTCAATCTCTTTGATCACTTTTTTAGCATCATTGAGGAATGAAGATCCTCCAGATCTAGAAGATTTTCGGTCTTCAGTGCTTTCGCTTAATGAAGCATTGGAGTGGCCTTTAGATTCACAATTTGATGATTTGGCAGAAAAGAAGGTTGATTTTTGTGGATTTGGGTACAAAAGATCTTGCTTATATTTCACTCTTCTTTCATCAACGGAAACTGCATGTCTTATTTGTTTAACAAATTTGAATCTTGAAGAAAAGGGAAACATCCTGTCTCTTATCAACCCAATAGAATTGACTGAATCAAATAATCCTAAGAATTCTATTTCAAGAGGCTTAGATCTTGAAAATGTCATCTTAAACTCATCAATCAAAGTGGTTGTATAATCTGGTTGACTTGGTTGAGCAGCATACTCCCAGGCACTGTATATGCTCCAAGCACCATCGACCAATTCTTCCAACCCACTGTTCAACAATCCGACCTTTTCAAACATTAAACTCAAGACCCTTGCTATGAATGCACCTCTACTGAATCCAAAAAGATACACTCTGTCACCATCTTCATAGAACTTCATCAAATACTTGTAAGCTTCTTTAACATTTTCACCCACACTGAGGGCAATCAGTGAGTCCACCATATTCATTAACTTGTTGACTTTCCCAGTAATTCCACCTTCTTCCACATGCATTGAGGATCCAATACCAGGCTGGTAGTAGCATATTTGGTTAGAGTCATCTTTCTCTAAAAGTCTGAACACCTTCAATAGGTTCGTGAATGGATCAGGTCCAAACGTGCTATCAGTTCCATCAAAACAAAGGACAATACTCTTCATGATGGTTCAAATCTGGCACTGACTGAGATATGAACAGAATATATCGACGATCCAAAAGTGGAAAAGTTGTAAACATCACCCCCATTTATACATTTTTTGTAACACAACAGAAGATCATTACCACAAAAAGAAATCAAATCTTAACACAAAGTCAGTCTGTGGAGAAAAAAGAAAAAAACCCCAATCCTGCTGAAATTTGAATATCCCATTTATACTTTAGGTCGGCGTTAGAGTATTTTTAATCAACACTTCCAGCATTATCCTATAGCTATGCTAATCTTTCTCGAAATGTAAATAAAGAGGTTATGATCTCTGGTCACGAAAAATTTTGACACATCGATGAGCTTTCTCTAGTGATTAAGTATAACAACCCCAGGGGAAAAGATCACTATGTCGGACTTCGAGAAACCAAAGAGATATGTCCCTGGTCCAGGCGAGCCTGCCCTTCCACCCCAGCTCGCACAACTCACGGACAAGTCGATGGATGAGCTCATGGTTGAGTTGAATCGTTTGCCGTTCTTTATGACCCAGCTGGACGAAACCGATGGAGAAGGTGGAACAAACATGGAACTAGAGGCTTTGAAAGCACTCGCATACGATGGTGAACCTGATGAAGTGGCTGAAAATTTCAAGAAACAGGGGAACGATCAATATAAGATCAAGCTGTACAAAAATGCAATTGAGTACTATAACAAAGGTATTGCTATCGAGTGTGATATACCTGAGCTTAATGCGTCTTTATACTTGAACAGAGCTGCTTGTAATCTGGAGTTGAAGAACTACAGAAGATGCATTAATGATGCTAAAAGTTCTTTGAAGTACGATCCTAAAAATATCAAGGCTTATTTCAGAATGGCCAAAGCTTTCTTTGCAATTGAGAAATTTGACGAAGCTAAACAGTCCTTGGAGTTCTCATTCAAATTTGATCCTGAAAATAAGGCATCCAAAGCCCTTTTGGAGCAGATCATTAAAAAAGAAGAGGACATTAGAAAGAAAGAAGAGCGCAAAGAAAAAGAGAGAAAGCTGAAAGAACAGAAAGAAACCTGCCTGAAAATGGCAATCAACGCCAGACATTACACAATCATTATATCTAAACGTCCTGCTGAAATGTTAGAAGATGCAAAAATTTCATTAGAAGACAGTCTAGATGTCGAATCGCAATTAATTTTCCCTGCAATGATCATTTATCCAACCACTGATGAATTTGATTTCATCGCTCAAGTCTCTGAATTATCTACTGTCAATGACATACTGGATATAATTTTACAAAGACCAAAAGAGTGGTTCCACGATCCAAGACATCAGAACTTCACACATAAGAAATTGGATGCATATATGGAAACTGATTCGGGTGGTTTGATCAAAGTTGGTAAGAAGGCCACTTTCAATAAGGCATTGGCTACTTCTAAACCAAAAATTCCATTGTTTGATAATGCTTTGAAATTATATCTGGTTCCAAGAGACGAAGCTGAACCATGGTTATCAGGGTGGAATAAAGAAAAAATATTGAAAAAAAGAATAGAAGTTGGTGCTACAATCAGTTCATAAACTATGACATTAATCTTTTATTCAGATTATTCTATAAAAAAATGTGCATTTGTTTAATTAACTTTACATAACTTCATTATTTTTTGTATTCTTTCTTCATTTCTTGAATCTCTTCTTGTAATTGTCAATCTCTTGGAATGTCAGAGCATCTTTACCTGTCCATTGGGCGGAAGATCCACGATTTTTCAGCTTAACCAGTCTAGCTGTTGAAGTTGCCTTGAAAATATCTTCCATCTGTAATGGCGCAATAGGCCCAAAAACTTTATCTGGGTCAACATATTGCTGCTTTATCAATATGTTTCTAAGTTCCGGAGAATTTGCCCAGCCCTCTAACACCCTTCCTTGTTCATCATCCTCACTGTCTGAAAAAATATCTGGTAGAATTGTTTTTGTGACTGGCGTGGCTGGACTTTGAGGTACATGATTATTGACGGTATTTGTAACAGGTGCATAAAATTGATTAGCTGATTTGGCCTCAATGTTCAGTCTTGCATGTTGTAAAACAGCAGCTTTCATCAATGTTTGACTATTGATAATATGGGTTTGTTTAGGTTTGAACTCAAGAACTTCTTCATGATTTGTGCCGGAAAGTGGAACTCTAAAATTCTTCGTTGTACTCAAATTTTGTTGATCTGCTGTTCTGCGGCGCTTACCACCTTGATTTTGTTGAAGAGCACTTGGAGGTAGAATTTTTGTGCCAATTTTCCGGTAAGATTGAGTGTTATTGCGTCTTAGTTCATCTTCATTTTGAGTTACTGTTCTCAAAGATAAAGTGTCATTCAAATTCGACTTTGAAAGTTGAACCTTACTTTTTTGTTCTAATGACACAGCAGTCAACCCTCTACCATTAGATTTCCGATTCGAATCCTTAGTATCTTGAGGTCTAGCTAAAGACATCCTGGCTAGACTTTTTTGTCTAAATGGCTTCAATTCTTCTTTTCGTTTAACAGGTGATTGCTTGCTAGGGGACTTCTGATTCATCTCTTGTCTCAATGTACCATATATGCTGTTGACTGGAGAAAATTTAATGCTTTCTTGCTTTTCATAGTTTTCATCAATCTTAGATTCTTCGCCTAAAGGACTCTCAAGCTCTGTAGTTTTCATGTGTGCGGTATCTAAAAATTCTGGGGTAAGTTGTTTGCTCAATGGTAACAGTTTCATCTCTTCTGGTTTCGGAAGAACTAGATCATTTAAAGATTTAATTTGATCCTTAGTGATTGATTTTTTATTCTTTGATGGAGTGGGAATATCAGTCTCACTGATTTTGATTATATTCTGTTTAGGAGATGGTTTTTGAATCTTGCTACTCTCATCAAATATAATTTGTGTTTCTTTGATAAATTTCGATTTTGCATTCTTCAGAGTTGATCCAACTGAGGAGAACAAGGTAGATAATGGAGATGTATGCTTTATTGGTGAATCTTTTTTCTTTGAGCTTTCTAATTTGGTATAAGGCAAAGTAGAGTTGGTTGGCTCCAACCTTGGGTTCAATGGTTTCAGAGGAATCAGAGATGGGAGTTTGGTTTGAAGTTCAGATGGTATTTCTGTATTCAGTTGTTTCTTCGGAGAGGGTATTCTTGTTTTCGGGACTGGTGAGAGCCTCGTGGCTGGGTTGTCAAAAAGATTCAATGTTGGGTATAATGGAGTGGTGGCCTTGTTAGATGAGTGTTTTTTCTCGGATTGTAAGTAGAAAACATCCTCAAATAAACTCTTGCGTTCTTTTTGCGCGATTTCTGCTTTTCTTGTCGATTTAACTGTTAGTGGTCCTCTATCTGGTAATTGCGCAAAGCCTTGGCTTTCTCTGTGCGAACTGTTGGCTAGTATATTGGATGATCGTCTTTCATCTATTTTGGGCTCCTGGATGAGATTGCTATGCTTAGGTTTGATAGTTCCAAGTGAATTGTTATTGTCTTCATCATTCGATTTAGATTTTTTAAGGTCAGTCAAAAATGGGACTTCATCGGTTGCACTTTTAAACGAATTGTCGTCAGGATCTTCAGTGACCCTTTTCTTGCTAATGATACTTTTTCTTATAGCAGTCTTAATGGCTTGAAATGAGTTCTCTTCAACAGATGCGTCATAAAATTCGTCTTCGTCATCGTCATCTTCCTGACTTTGTGTGGGCACTTTCTGTAGCCCAAAAAATGCTGGATTCTTATGTGATTCCATCTGAGCCTTCTCAGTAGCCTCTGGTTCCTTGGAAATGATTTTTTCTTTTGGTACTGCTTTGGGTATCTCGATATCAGCTTTACTCATCTCCTCTGATATGTTTACACTGATATCTTTTGCAGAATCAGCTGTCAGTGAATCATTCAAATCTCTAGGAAGGACGCTGATTTTGGAGATATTCTCTTTCTCATATATATCCATGAAAGATTCCGGATCTGACTCCTCCTCAAACTGTTGCGATGACGGAAGCGCTTTGATTGGAGATGGTTTTTTGACTGGACTCTTCATTTTCTCTAGTCTTACTGGAGATAGCCTCAAAACATTAACGTCAAGTTCTCTTAAAGTGGCTTTATCTTTCATAGGAGACTTCAATTCAAGCGCCTTCTCTCTGATCTGTCTTACCGGTGAATCAGTACCTCTCAATTTGTGTGGAGATTCAAGCAATAATCTAGGATTTCTGCATTGTAAAGTTAGTATCTAGGCGCAGGACTGCAAGATAAATCGGTCTACTTACACTCCATCGTCATTGAATATCTCCTCCATCTGCTCATCTATCCAAGTGAACTCACTAGACACAGAATAGGCAAACTGTTCAACATCTTTCACCATCAAATCATGGAAAGTAAAGAGCTCCTTCCTGAGCCATTTGGAAGTCCCTGGAACCTCATCTTTCTTCTTTGCAGCGCTTATACTCCAAAGCGACATTTCTCCACTACCGTACTGCCCTTATGTTTGCTGTGTGTCCCTATTTAAGGCGCTTTTTGTCGGTATTCAAACCTCCTTTTGTTTTTTGCAAAATCGTTAACGGGGATTTTTTTGAATGTTTTTGTTTACATTTGCACATTTGCACAAACAGATGTAGTTACTATGGTTACCTTCCGAGATTTTAAAACTCATAGAAAAAAATTTAGATTGATTTATTTACATCAAAGTGGTCCGTGCTCCGATGTCGTTGGAAGTGGATCCATCTGGAAGGTTCCCATCACGTCCTTGTTCGAACTTGTTATAAATAGCGATAAGCTTGTCCTTTTCCGAGACTGAAATACTTGGTTTGGTGTCACTTAACGAACTGATAAAGTCATCTTGTCTAATGTAGACACCACTGTCCGGCTTTTTGATACTTTTAGCAGAGGAGTCAGTCGATTTAGTCTTGAAATTTTCGAACAATGGCTCGATTTGCGTCAAGAGTTGTGTTCTCTGGTTAGGTTTCAGTACAGATGTAGATTTTTGATTCAATGAAACCTGAAAGAATTCATGAACGTGGTTTGACTCTTTGTTTAAATTGGCTTCACCTTCACTTTCCAACTGATCAGCTTCAAGCTTTTCATGGACTGCTTTCAGATATGCATTGTAACCCAAAGCTTGTAAATCTGCACCTGAGAATCCTTCGGTTTCTTTGGCAATGTAACCCAATGACACATCTTCATTTAACAACATCTTTCTAGTAACAGATTTCAAGATATCAACTCGGTCTTCATAGTTTGGCAAATCACAAATCACTGATTTATCTAATCTACCAGGTCTCAAAAGGGCGGAATCAATCAAATCAGGTCTACTAGTTGCAGCTAAAACGTAAACACCATCCAATCCTTCTGCACCATCCATTTGAGTCAACATTTGATTCACGACTCTATCTGTGACACCTGTCGAGTCGTGACCTCTCTTTGGTGCAATTGAATCAAACTCATCGAAAAACAGAATACATGGTTTGGCAGCCTGTGCTCTTTCAAATAATTCTCTGACAGATTGTTCTGAGGCACCAATATATTTGTTCAAAATCTCGGGACCTTTAACAGAAATGAAATTCAACCCACATTGACTTGCAACTGCAGATGCAAGTAGCGTCTTACCACAACCAGGATAACCATAAAGTAAGATTCCTGATCTTAACCTCAGAGTTGCAGATTTGAAAATAGGTGCGTATTTAGTTGGCCATTCTAACGTTTCCAGAAGAATGGATTTCGCTTGAGTTAAACCACCAATGTCCTGCCAGTTTGTTGTTGACTTTTGTAATTTGACACCTCTCAAATTAGATGGAGTGAAACCTTTGATTGATAATGTAAATAGATCGTTTGTAATTGGAATATTGGTGGTTTCTTCTTCTTCGACTTCCATGCTGGCGTAAACCGTTTCGTGATGGATTCTGTCAACCAAAACTTTCAAATCACCAGGAAGGTAACCCTCGGTTTCTAGTGCCATCTGTGAAAGATCAAAATCTTTCGATAATTTCAAGTCTAACTTTCTCAAATATTCTTCTAAAATTTTTCCTCTGACTTCTTTGTGTGGGGCTCTAATGCTGTAAAATTCCTCAATACAATGACTTGAGAATAGAATACTGTTGACCGATTCTTTTGATCTTGTAGTGGCTAGAAGAATCAACTGTCTAGTTTTTGAAATTTGACTAACAGCTTGGATGAAGTATTCTGAGAGTAAACGGGTTTGTGTAGAATCACCTTGCTCAGTCTCAGCTGGAAAAATATTATCTATTCCTTCCAAAACTAACAACGATGGGGCATGCCATGAACATCTTTTAAGCCAAAATTCAATCTTGGTCTTTAAGTTGGAAGCAGAGTCTCTTGCATATGAATTGCAATCAATTTCCTGGATATAAAAACTCTTATCATGGAATGATTTAACTATCTGATTGACAATTAAAGTTTTTCCTGATCCTGATGATCCGTGAATTAATGCACCAACATTACCTTTTCTCAATTTTCTCTCCATCTTTTTCAACAAATCTTCTTGTCCAATTGGAAAGACCAATTCTTCTTCCTTTTCAGTGATCAATGGGGAAGGGAGTTTTGATTTGGGGGTTAAAACTTCTGCGCCAATCTCGATGGAGATTTTGGATTGGCCAATTGGTAATATCCAAGGGATTGCCTTATCTTTGAATGTTAACAATCCACCTTCTGGTAATCCATCAATGATGGGAAGGATTGATGCATTAGTCAGAGCACTTTCATTCAACCTCAATTTTGTAAATTGTTCAGTAACTTTCTCTTTGGCCTCTTTTTGTTTTTGTTTCTTGGCTTCTTTCTCTCTTTTGGCGGCATCTTTACTCAACGAAAGATCCGTTTTTTCTGCAGGTTTGGATTCAGTTGTCAGTGGATGAATTTTGAGAGTCGGTATCTCAGTATAGTTGGGTTTGAATATCTTTTCCAATTTAACAATATTTCCAACTGAATCCTCCACACCCAACGAAATTGCTAAAATTTTAGAAAGACCAACCCCTGAGCCCATATCATCGGCATGTATCAACTTTGCAGCAATTTTCTTGATAGGATCGTCTTTCTTTGGTGGTTGTGCACCTTGTTGCCCATTTTCCTTTGGCTCTTGAGGTCCTGGGATAATTGAAACATTAACGTATTCAGCATCCTCTAAAACCTGTTGAATTTCATTGAAATTCACAAATACCTGAAATTTATTAGATTGATCTACTTGATCAAACAATTTGTGTGGTAATGTGGTGCCTCTTTGAAGGATAAATGGTGCATTCTCATTGTTTCGACGACTACTAGAGACTGATCTAACCGATTGTGACCTTTTTTTCTGCACTGATCTTCTGGTCTTTGGAGCAACATGAACTTCAGACGAAGGGTCCAACTTAGCATAAGTTCGACCTTCAGTTGGCTCGGGAGTTATGCTCAGTACTTTCAAAGTAGCACTTATTGTATCAGAAATGTAAACGACGAAATTGGAGTTCAATGCCACGGCTCTCGTTTGATAAATCATCGTATCTTCCAATGCACCGGCGTGCAATTCAATGATCTCCCAGTCTGATGGAGTCAATGGCTCAACCCTCACACTTGTGACTTTGGATGGGTTCAAATCGATACTGATGTCAACTTTGGAGTTAGCAGCTATCTGATACAACTTAGCAAAGGCTGGGTCCATCTCCACACCATCGGTAGTCATCCCACTCCAGCCTGTGTAGGCATTCACTGGTTTCCGCTCCTTGTCTTTCCATCGCAACTTCACAATTATATCCTGGATGTTCTTGCTCGTGGGTTAGTACTCTGGGTCACAATTTGTGGAGAACAAAAGATACTCACGATCGAGCTCCTGTAGACCGACTCTGCCAGCGAGTGGGGTAGCGACACGAAGTTCGTTCTGCTCGGAGCTAGTGAAACTGCCACGTTGCAAGCTTCCATTTTGTATTTCTCTTGGTGATTTTGATTGAAATCGTTGGTTTCTTAAAATTTTTGACTTTATCAAGAGAACAAAGGGAAAACTGAAAAATCAGCGATTCCTTTTTTTCTTACCGAGAAATGTTAAAGTATCCGATTATAACATAGGACTCTAATCAATCAGGCCAAATTAGAGTAAATGGCACTCCAATTTCTCATCTGCATGAACCGTCAAGGTAAAGTGCGGCTCGCGAAGTACTACACCGAATTGTCTGTAAGTTAACAGCCCCGTGATTGGCCGTTTTAGATCAAGTTACTGACCATCAACAAACAACAGAATGCAGACAAATTCAAACTAAATATTGATATCCATCGGATCATTAGTTCTAGGGAGCACAGAAGACTGAGCAATTTTGTCGAGTTTAACGAAGACACCAAACTCGTGTACAAGAGATACGCTGGGCTGTTCTTCATCACGGCGATAGATATGTCCGATAACGAACTAGTGTTCCTATCATCGATCCATCTACTGGTAGAGATCCTAGATCAGTACTTTGAGAATGTGAATGAGCTAGATATTGTTTTCAACTTCTATAAAGTGTATCAGGTCTTGGATGAGATGTTTTTGGCAGGTGAAGTACAGGAGACTTCGAAGAACGTTATCCTCAACAGACTCCACGCGATTGATGCATTGGACTGAAGTGCAGACAACAACTATAGATGAAAACAGTTAAAAATCAAGGTAATGAAGATTCATGTGAAATATTATTCAGTATTTAATGATGATTTTGTAAGTGTGCGGATTTTCTTAGTTGTATCAACATGTTTGATAAGTTCAGTTATCTCTTGATGAACTTGCTCGATCCCTTTCCCTTCAACATCAATGGTTTTCCAGTTTGTCTCATTGTAAAAAAATTGAAACTGTTGTCTAACTTTTGCCTGAAATTCTTGCACTTCATACCTTTCATCTCCAAATCCTGCTCTTCCTGAAGTATCACTTGATCTTAAAAAAATAGTCAAATCGGGAACTGGCAGTCCGATATCGGGGCTCAAACACCATTCTCTATCTAGTCCCTTGGCTGAACTATATGCCACTCCGGAGTAAACGTATCTGTCAAGCACAATATCAATCCCTTTGTCTAATTTCTCTAAAATCACAGGTGCCATCTCCCATCTGTTCGCACTGAACAGCAAGTGTGCAGCCTGGTCACTCAATTGATACGACTTGTCCAAGAGATAGTTGTTGATAATCTTTCCTATCGGCGTCGATCTCTCTGCTTGAGTGTTAGTTGAATGAGACCTCTATGTGTAGTTGAGAGAGATGTGAACAATAACATACCTGGAAATTTAAACAGTTCAACATCACGGCCTTGTTTTCTGAGTGTTTCGACAATGAGTTGGGTTTGGGTTGTTTTACCCGTTCTGTCGAGTCCTTCCACCAAGACCAGCGACCCTCTATTGCTCATACTTGTTCTCAGTTTCGATATGGACTCGAAATGAAAAGTGATGAGCGCGTTTTTTTAGTTCTGGTGTTGATGAACATCTAGCTGCAACATGCCGGACATCTCTAAATTGGGTGTTCCAAGATGTGCTAGTAGAATGACTATATAGCTAACGTCTTTCTGATTCTTTTCCGTCTAGTTTGATCTCTATGTCATCTCATAAGAAAGAGAAATTATGGAGAAATTTTTGAGGAAAATCCATCCACTAATTCTACATAAAGAATAAACAAATTTCTTAGTCATGAAATCCTCTCGGTAGCCAAGTTGGTTTAAGGCGCAAGACTGTAATGGAAACAAAGTAATCTTGAGATCGGGCGTTCGACTCGCCCCCGAGAGAGTTAATTTTTTTGCCCATATTAAATCGCGCAACAAATACTTATAAGAAACATTAGCATTATTATCTACAAAAAGGACAACTACCGATGATATGGAATTATAGAAGTACGTTTTTTTCCACAAGAGAGTCTGTGTGATAATAGGTTATTAATAATTATTGATTGCTCAACAAATATTTCACAATTTCTTTATAACCTTCAACAGCTCTGGTCAAATCCTCTAAAGCGACTGATTCATCACCAGTATGAGCTTTCAAAATAGAACCAGGACCGTACAAGTATTTACCAGTGACATTCTTAGTCAAGTTAGGCACATCAGTAAAGTATGCCAACACAGTAGTCTCGAAACCTGGAATGTCATAGTCCAAATAAACAGGTTCTTGTTCTTGAGAGGAGATCAATTTAATGTTATGATATTCTTCATTGGCTTGTTCCACCAAATCATTGACAGTTTTAACAACTTTTTGGGCATCATGAGCAATTCTGATCAGCACCTTAGCAATGGCTTTTGGAGAAACAACATTTGCAGCAACACCACCTTGAACCAAACCTGCATTGATGGTACTATCACCTAACAACTTATCCGTTGGTAATTCCAAATTAATGATGTTGTTCAACAATCTAATCAAGATAGCATTGGCATCAATACCACGGTCTGGATATCCTGAATGAGAAGCTTTACCTTGAATGTCCAATTCAAAGTTATAAACACCTTTGTGTCCAACGCCTAATTTTAATTCTGTTGGTTCACCAAAAATGACGTTATCCCATTTAGCATCAAGATTCTTGGAAGCATATTGCATACCAATACCATTTGCTTCTTCGCCTACAACAAACAATAAAGAGACGTCACCAATTTTAGAAATTTCTCCAGATTCAAAAAGTTCTAAAGCTGCAATTATTTGAGATGCAACTGAAGCTTTGGCATCGTTGGAACCACGACCATAGATTTCCCCATTATCGTTAAAATAGTCGAAGAATGGAGGAACTGTATCTATATGTGATGTTAATAAGACCTTGGTGTCTTTCTTGTCGCCGAAATAGGCATAGATGTTGTTTCTCCTTGGTTCAACCTCTTGAACTTCAACAGTAAAACCTTTGTCTGATAAGTATGTGCTCAAGAATTGACCGACTTCATACTCTATTATGAGGTGTTAGTATTGTCTCAGTGGATGTGGATCGAAATTACATACCATTTCCACTGATGGATTCAATTTGTACAAGTGACTTGTGTAAGCTTATCAAGTCATGTTCTTCAACTGGAGCTTTGGCAGATATGCTGTTGAGTGGGGAGGAGAAAACCTTTTGAGCCTGTTCTAAGATTGAAAGGGCATATGTGATGGTCGTGAGAGCAGCGAGTGTCGTTATGAATGTAGAATGATACTTCATTGATATATATATGGAGTTTAATCTCGAGAGTATCCACAGTTTTTTAGAGATTTTTTTTTATTTTGTTTTTCTCATCTCTGTTTCATAAATTGAATATATAAAAGATAGTAAGTGATGAAGAGAAGGTACGGAAAGAATGGGAAAAAACAGAAACATCAGTGTATATTTCCATGTGGTTCAATTAGGAACTTAATCCAATCCCAAAAATTTCAAGACAATTGACCATAGGAGATACACTTGTAATGGGATCCCTCCATACACAATCAATCTAACAATTATTTCCATATCGTATCTCGGTTTGAAAACACCACATGTAAACATTGTGTTCTTTAAATGGAATTCTTCAATATTTCTGGTGTATTGATCAAGTTCGTAAGCATCAATGGTTGAATTTGGTCCAACTTTATCAATACTTCCTGAATGTGTCAAATCTTTGATCAAAAGCTGAACATCACCAATTTTCTCCTTTCTTGACATTGTTGAACTTCTCATTCTATTAAATCTTCCTAAATTGTATTCATCTTTATAAATTTTTTTATAAAAAAACTTAAATATTGATAGCAATAACGGTTTAGAAATCTCTTTCCAAATCACAACTAATATAACACCAACAGCAACTCTAATCACAGATTTAGTGAATCCTAATTCTAGATAAGAATAAGGTAAATCTAAAGATGAAATATTAGGATTATCATTATGACTGGAATGTATCAGTATCCAATTTGCGATATCTGTACCAATGACAACCCCAATAAATGCCACTGAATCATCAAAACATGGGCAATCATCAACTGGAGAAACATGAAAGTAAATCAATCCATAATTGAAAACAATTGAAAAAATTAATCCAAATATTGATCCATTAATTGTTAAATCATCCCAAATTGTCTTTGATAAAATCCTCGTCATAAAACATGCAAGCCCCAAGATGGAACCTACACCAATATCAGAGAACCCATGCATCCCACAATACAACCTACCAATGACCAATGTGACATAATAAAATGCTAATAGGATTAAAGTCACAAACATTAAAGATGATGAAAAATTGTCCCAACTCTCTAAAATTTTCAACAGCATGAATATGGAAACACCAGTGGCATTTGTCGAATGTGATGAGGGAAACCCATACTCTTTGGCCGTGTAGTCTGATAATGTGATTCTATGCAATGGTGGAGATCTTGGTCGCGGCAGACATAAGAAATCTTTCAAATGACCTGAAACATAAATTCCATACCCTAAGATATACACCAAATCTCTGGTGATTTTCCCATAACCGAACCACACGGGTAAAGGTAGCATCAAAACATAGAATGTATGAGCTGCCAGATTTGCAGAATATGAAAAGAAATAATCGAAGAATGGAGTTCTTACTCTTTTCTGAATTCTACTGAGGATTGGAGTTTCTGCTCTGATGTAGGGCAGTAGAAACTCTCTGATTTTGAACCTCAGTGGGCTGATCTTGGCCTCGTAGTGAACATTTGGGTAGTTTCCAGAGTCTTCAAAGACGTTTTTGGAGCTGAAATCGTTGAGATGAGAAAATGGATCGTTGTAGGACCTAGACAGGGTGTCTTCTGATGGGAAGGGCTCAGGCACCTGGGGAGAGTGCTGCTCTGGGGAGAGAGTTGCACCGGGAGCCCTGTCCCTGTGGTGCAGGGGCAACTGCTGTTGGTGCTGGTGCTGGTGCATGTGGCGTGGGCTGAAGGGCCTGAGGGAATCGTTTGGTGGTTAGTCAAGTGTCGGATTTATGAATCGATTCGATATTGATTTATTTTCCACCTTCCACTTTCCACATGAAATTTGAAATCAGCGATGAGGTGCTAGGATAATTTACTATTTACCACTCAGACTATCTAACGAGACTTATACGGCCATGCACATGCTGTATGGTATTCTCATGTTACTGTAATATAGCTAATTCGACACAATCTTAACAGCTCCATGGCTTTCCAATCTTCAACTCATCACCAAATTAATTATTGTTGCACTCAACTTGACTCTGTGTTATATATTATTATTATTATAATTAACTAATTATAATTATATTATTATTTATATTAATTAAATAATCACCTTTAAGTCCGGTAATTGACAGCAAATGCACACACTGCTAACCACAGCACAATACTCTATGGTGCCTCTACGAACAACTTCAACAGAGTCATCTCTTAATCACTATGATCCACACCAATTCCGAGGTCTTCACCCCGGAATTTACAACATCACTAAAATTTATTCCTTGAATTTGCGTAAGGAAAAAAAAAAAAAAAACAAAAACAAACAAATAAACAAAACAAACAAAACAAACAAAAACAATAACGAAAGAGAGAAATACTCGCGTGTTCCCATCAACCAGAATAAACACTCGGCCGTTTCAATTTCTGTGCCGGTGCTACTTCAATCCTTCCCTATTTTTTTATTTTATTGTACATTAGTCCGCTGCAGTCGAGACCCTCGGTGTTGTTTTATCAGTTTCCATAAAGGTATCAGGATAATAGTCGTTTGTTTGGTTTCCATCTCATTTCCTTTCCCCGGTTGAAAAACTGCAGAGTAATCGTTATATGAGCTTTTAAGAAACACACAGACATACCCACAGCAACCATAATAACAGAATCAATATGCCTCCTAAGGGGAAAAATAAACTTGAGAAGAACAATATAAGTCGGAATACTGCGTCTGTTATGGATAGAGACAAGAGAACAATACCGCCCTCATCCACAGTATCAACATCCACGAATCTAAAGGATCTTTTCAAAAGATCAAGCTCGATACTAAAGACCCAGTCAGGCGTGGAACAGGATGGTGATTTCGTCTTCAAAAGAACAGCTTCACAATTAGAAGGACGTCCACCATCACAATCACAATCACTATCACAATCACATTCATATTTACAATCTTCGCAGAAAAAACAAAAGTTGGCCCCATCGAAGAAATCAAACATAAGGAAATTGACAGCACAAGATATCTTAACTACTCCAGAAATAAACCGAGTAGATATCAGAAAGACACAGTTACAACATCAGAATCAGACAGAAGATGAATCATATCTCCAAAATTCAGTTTCTAATCAACTACCTATTTCTGCCTCGCCCATAATACGAAGACATAAAGATTCAAAAAAAGATAACGAGGATAGAAGAACAATTCTTGTGAAGCGTGGGAAACGAGTTTCATCAATAGGAAATGGATTCAATGGGGAACCTCATGAAATGATCAATTCTAGTGAGTTCCATAAAAATTTAGACAATGAGCTACCTGGACCTTATAAGATGAGACTATTGTTAAGTTGGTGTGCAAAAAGAAAATTTAAAGAGGACCAGCATAAACATATCAAACAGAAGAATAAGTTATCCAATGAAGAGCTAACTGCCTTGAATATAGCCAAGGTTATCAAGGAAGAAATTGTGAGAGATTTAGTCGATGGAAAGATTAACACAAGTTGGCTCGGTAAAGATGATGATGATGAAAATCTACAAAAATCTTCACAGGAGGTGAAAATTGTTCCTAATGTAAGAAATGTCAACAATGCAAGAGTTTTGAAAGATTTACAGGAAAGATTAGAAATATTGAAATTTAAAAGGGAAGAATGGGAGAAGAGCTTATCTCAGAACCTTGAACTTAAAGCGCCAAAGATACCCATTGATATACTCAAGACCCAATTGAATAACAACAACTTGAAACATAATGAAGAGTTTAATGAAGTTGTTAACAACTCAATTATTGATGAGATCACCAATTTACAAAACTCAACATTTAACGATATATCTGAATCATTGGAATTAGACGTTGATACATTTAACGATAACGTTCACAAACTGGAAAGTGCATCATCCATAAGGTCAAGATTCACATCACTGAAATCTAAGAAATTAACAGAGATTTTGGATTCAACTTTCACAGACGATACAATTGACAAGATTCAAAACTCTTCAGTCAACAAGGAAATTGACACTGATCGACTATTGAAAGGTATTTCCAGACTTGATAGATGATCCAACTTAACCAGAAGGAGAGAGAGAGAGAAAGAGAAGGAGAGAGAGAGAGAAAGAGAAAGAGAAGGAGAGAGAGAGAGAAAGAGAAGGAGAGAGAGAGATACCCATATAATGACTACACACTTGTATTATTACTACAAACACCCGTAACTCTCTATCATCATTAGCTTTCATAAATACTTCTTTGCGAACCCTCTAACTTTGAGATCAAACACGGGGCTCGTTATGGGATCATTAACTTTATAAAATGGATTCAACAATGTCTTAACATATAAATCGTTCAATTCAGTAAAGAACTGTCTAATAGATTCTTCATTTTTAGTCTCATGAAGCAACAAAAACTTGACATTTCCAGCAGTAACAAACGCACTCACCAAGTATCCGTTAAAGTCATCCACAACTTTCAAATACAACGAGTTTGATTTCCATTGAACATCTTCCACAACGTCAATAGCAGCGTGCACAACGAAAGGGTTCAACTCCTTCATCTCGGGCGAGAAGCGCGGCACCCCGTCGTTGCCCTGTCTGTGCGTCCCGAGCTCGGCCTCGTACACGGGGGAATCGGTCGTGCCCACCATCGCTAGGTAGTACGACATTTGGTGATGTTAGTGATGGTTTATTATGGCTTTCGAATTCTTTTTTCATATTATTAGAGAGAGATAGATAGAGAAGCAAAGAGAGACACATTTCAAAGCTTGGGATAATTGTTATCGGTCCTCCGGTAAGCACACAATCGACACACAGTTTGATGGCACAGGAGACACCGAAGCGACTGGCGAAAGGACTGGAGAGCCCCATTGCGGTTGACGGGGCGAAGTCCGGCCCAGCTGGACCACATTTGTCGGTGCACAGCCCTAAGGGCACCAGGCGAAGTATATCGGGTTCTGAAGACGATGATCCTTCAGGAAGCAGCAGAAGAGGGTCTATGTGGAGGAGTCCTGAAGGCGATGGGTTCGATTATGATCCGTTGATGAAGTCCAGTTTGAACAAGAAGAAGAGAAGGCCAAGTTTGCAACATACCGAAAGTGTAAGCGATGGTGGTGGTTTGATTTGGGCCACGGATGAGGAAGAAGTTGCTAGCGTTCATCCTTCTACGATGTTGGACGTTGGTAATGATGAGCAGTACGAGAAAGACAAGTTAAAAGAAGTTGGGCAACTTGCTTCGGTTTTTCTTGAGGTAAGGAAAGGTATCATGGATGAGATGAATATAGACGTTTCCCACAATGATAAGATCGAACTGGAAAGAGAACATAATAAACACATTCAACACAGAAAGGTATCGAAAGCTACATTGAACAGGGCAGAGAAAGTAAAGTTAATGTTCAATTTATACTATTTGGCAATGTTTCAAAGTCAAAAAGTGACAAGTCCACACTATGATCCCGTTGATGGTGTTTATAATCCTTTACAAATCATAAGGAATAGAGCATTGAGAAAGAAATATCATCAAACCCCTCAGATATCGCTAAAAACGTTACCATTGGCATCTACTGCATTCAGTACTACGAAGACTCGAATGTTATGGGAGGTTGATATTGCTGAACTTACTTATGATTCAAGTTGGAGAACTCAACATTGGCATGAATTGGTTGATCCTAATGGTAATCTATGGTTCCCTGAAGAGAAGAAACATAAAAAACATCATTATCACCATAATCACCACCATAATCATAGGAATAGACTTCATTTGAGGCGTTCAAGACATGAACGTGGAGATGATGAAGATATGCATAAGAGATATGATAAACTTTTTGATAATTTGAACAATGAAGAAGCATTACCATCAAGTATAAGAAACAGCGTCACTGAAGAATTTCTCAATAATTACAATAATAAAACCACTAATGACAACAACTATGATAGTTATGAAAGCTTACAAAACAGCAGAAGCAGCAGTGTAACCGATATGAATGATAATCTTTATTCAGGAAGTTCCTCAAGATTGGATCTTTCCGAAAGTTCAGGCAACGAAAGAAGGAAAAGGGATATCATCAAGAACAAATTCAAAACAAAAGCACCCTTCAAGAGACCATCAATTCAAATTGATGATCCGGCAAAGTTGGAATTAATTCCTTCTTCAGTTGATCAACTCACCAAAATTACACCTAATCAGTCCATCAAAACCGACAGTGAATCAGAAGCTCAAGTGTCTCAAACTTTTAGAATATTAAACGATATAGATATCGAACCTGTCAATTCACAAATAAGGAACATGATGGACACGCCTAGCACACCCACGAAGGAGATCTCATCAGAACGTACTTCAAAGAGTTCCACTTCCGGAGATAATGCACATTTAGATGCTGATTATGCCAATAAATTTATACAACACCAAGAGATGGATAATATCGAGTATGAACAGATCAAGATCATCAACAAACATTTTGAAACCTTGAGGTTTTTAGATGCAATGATAAGTTTCTATAAACATGATTATGACTATAAGAAACAAGAGTATGAAAACATAACTAATTTTAATATTATTGATCAAGATTTCAAAAAAATCGAAGATGATTTGTTAAAGCTAAAGAACAATTCGTTACCTAAATATGAAGACATCTTGAAAGGTAAATCTGATGAGTTGAGAGATATTCAAAATGAATTGATGAATGATTATTCAACTAGGATAGACAAGATGCTGACTTCTACGGATCGAACAATTGGTGAAGTGAACACCACATTATCATTGGACATCAGAAGAGTTAAGGAAAGATTTGAGAAAGTTAGCTCAATAAGGAACAAAAATCAGCATTATAACGGATTATTAAATTTCGCATATTGGGCTCTTGAGAAACTCGTTGTTTTAGTACTTTGGTTTATTTGGTCCATTTTCTTCGTCTTGAAAATCATCAAGTTCTTCGCTTTCTCGTGTTTGAAGCTTCTTGCATGGGTTTTTGGGTGATTCTATTTATTTAAATTAATATTTACTTCTACAGCTTTTGTAAGTATACTAGTCTACCTACCGGTAACCACCTATCACTAGCACATAACAACAAACGCGTCGCGCACTGAAAATAAAAAAAACACGAAAAAAAGATGTAACTCTTACTAACAAACCCATCATCTATAATACAAGATGTCAGAACCACAAATCAAGAAAGCCAAAGTCACGGAGACACTCAAAGTCTTCAAACGTTCAGAAAATGCGACCACCCCAACCAAAGGATCAGCTTTAGCTGCTGGTTACGATTTATACTCATCGGAAGAAAAAATCATCCCAGCCAATGGTCAAGGTTTAGTTGCCACTGATGTCTCTATTATTGTTCCTGTGGGAACTTACGGTCGTGTCGCTCCTAGATCTGGACTTGCTGTGAAGCATGGTATCTCCACAGGTGCTGGGGTTGTTGACGCCGATTACAGAGGTGAAGTTAAAGTGGTTTTATTTAACCATTCTGAAAAAGATTTTGAAATTAAGAAAGGTGATAGAATAGCACAATTGGTTTTGGAAAAGATTGTTAATGCTAAGATAGTGGAGATCTCTGCCGAAGAATTGGATGAGACTGAACGTGGTGCGGGTGGTTTTGGCTCAACCGGCCAATAGTCTACTCAAAGACTAAATAGCTATAGAGAAGGAGAAATACATCAATGGTTCACAATAATATGTGGAAACAAATAAATAACTGTTGCATTTTATATATATAATGAAAAGAAATGTTTATCAAGAATGTATTTATAAGGATTTTGAGTCTAAATTGTTGGCTTTTCCAGTTTTTGGAGTTGGTGGAGGAAGTTGTTCCTTTAATCCTGGTTCTTCGATCTCTTTTGTTTTACTGACTGGTTCTTCTTCATAATGTTCCAAGATAATATCATCCTTAACAGGTTCCTGTTGTGATTCTTCCTTGGTTTCTTTCTTAATCAGTTCTTCCTGATCTTTAATGATATCTAATCTCAACTTAATATCGTCAGATGCAACTTCGGATTTAGTGACATCGTAAACTTGATCAGGAATAGAACGTAACACTTGAATCAATGCTTCGTAATAAGTTGATGCATCTGAGGATTCACCGTATGTGTAAACACTTGACAAGATCAACAAAGTTGAAGGAATTTTTTGTCTTAGTCTTAGATCTAACCAAACGTTCAAGTCATCTCTTAACCTGGCAGGTGAAATATCGACTGTTTTAATACCTCTTGAAGAACAAGCACTTTGTAATTCGCTGACTGATAATGACTCAACACCTTCGTAATCAATTGCTCTATCATCTTTGATGATTTGTAATAATTTATATCTAATTTGATAACGTAAAATTTGATCTGATCCAAATGGTCTTAAATTCATGTATTTGGCCATTGCAGCCAATTGGGGTCTTGATAAGTTATCCAACACAACATCATTTTTGAAAAGTCTGGCAATCTTGACAACTTGCTCTTGAGTAGGATGTTCACCTAATGTGTTTAACGTTTTGAAAAATTGAATGAATTCAGCCTTTTCTGCTTCCGTGATAGCTTTTGGCAATTTAACACCACTTTCAGCAAATGTTTGTCTTAAGAACTTGGAGGTTTGTTTACGTGTCTGTGATAAGATTTCCCTTTTTTTAGTCTTGTCAGCTTTGGATTCATAAGTTGAAGGTAATAATCCTGGAAATATTTTCAAAGCAACTGGCAACAGAAGTTCAGCGAACGGTATTATAATGAATGCAGAGAATGGGACCAATCTGAACATATCTCCAGTGGTTCTTGAAAGTTGGGTGCTTTCTCTTCTTGATAATTCATACCCTCTTAACATTTTAAATAGAAGTTTTGTAGCCACTTTGACTTCATATCCTAGCAATTTCGTACCAGCCCAGTAATGATTCACTTCATGCTTGATTCTTTCAAGGAGTGGAGGTTTTGGAGCAACAACAAGTGCTTTATCGTCTTTTTCCTTTGGACTGTCTTTACCTTTGCCATCCGTACTCTGAAATCTTCTAAACTGGAAATTTTGAGCCCCTAAAAAAGCCCTTGAGCTGGCCGACTTCAGCAGATTTCTCTGAAAACTTCCAATCACAAGGCTTCTACCAAGATTCACTGGAAAACTCTTCATCAAGAACAACTAACTCAACCTTCAAAGCTTTGCTTCTTCTCCATTATGCGAAAATCGGCGGACAAAATTATGACTCGCAGTTATACATCCCTACACCATAGTTATATAAGCTGCCACTTGATGACATAAGATTCATAAGCAATAAGCAGTGTCAGATAGTAAATAGATCCGTTATTAGTTCAGTTGATTTGCCATTAATTTGAAGAGCTATGGAGAGTTTTCCCGGTGCATTCCCTGAGATAGTTACGGAGACAGGAGCTTCTTCAGACAGTATGGTCTCACCGTTGGGTTTGAGCGTACTGAAGTCTTTAAAACTGAGGAGAAAGGCATTCAAGAAGGACTTGATAAATCAGATACAGCTCGTATGGATAGTTTTATCTATTGTTTGTTATCTCTATGATTGCAGCCTATTGTTGCTAATACTAAGGACACTGCTAGCCAAAGCAATGGAGAACTACCTTGTGGTAGCAGAGTATCATGCAGAAATGCTGTTCTCGATTGTGTCACAAGGAATTATTGCTGTTGCCATACATGTTGGCAGAACTTTGCCCATTGCCGAGGATGATTGCTTCATTTATGGACACTACGTTGTGGAAATCATTGGACAGAAACAACTGCCCAGCAAGTACTGGTTATTGGGACTAGATATTGGGCTTTTCTATATACAATTGATGGCGTATAGCTCGTTGTTTCAGGTGAGGAAAGATCCCAAGAATTCTAGTGAGTATGATGGGATGCAAGGTCGTACTGTTTCTGTGGGTATGGATTTTCTTAAGAACTTCAAGCCGAAATGGCTGAGTATTAGGGATTTAAACGTGAGACAGGAGGAACAGCGACGGAGCAGAGATCAGAACCATGAGGAAACCAGTCAGCTTTTTAGGTTACTGAATGGGCGTTTTGACGAAGATTATGGAACGATGAGTCCAGGGAACACGGATTAGATGTCGGGTGATGTCGAAGTAATTAACTTGTTTTATACCATTATTTTATCCAAAGTGATTTGCGAGACCATTTTCCTGTTTCCCCCCTCGTAATATTTTTAATGCATCTGAAGGTTTCATATTCAAGGATTCATCCAGCTTTCATGCGTCTGAAATGAGATAGGAATACTCGGGCCAGTAGTCACAAACTGATCGAATTATTTGAACTATTCTATGCACGTTTTTATACATCCGTACTAAGAAAATGAAATTTGATGTTTTTTGACACAATTAAAAATTTTAGGCTCTCACTTGAAACAAGACTGATTTTTTGACTCGTTGATGTATCTTCCGAAGCTCACAATCCACGCACTCTCTGCGTACAACGCGATAAAGAGAATCGTTAACATCGAAGACGAGTCTCTGCCCCTTGTTTTCTGGCATGGAATGGGAGATTCGTACAACTCCACTGCGATGAGACGGGTCTTTGATGTGGTGCAAAATTATGATCCAACCATGGAGATCTTTTCAGTACATCTTGATGATGACGATTCTGCAGATCAGAAAGCCTCACTATTTGGCGTTGTTCACCAACAGATTGATCAAGTTTGTGAACAGTTATCAAATATCAGTGCCCTGGACCACGGATTCAACTTCATTGGATTTTCACAAGGTGGATTATTTGCTAGGGCAGCGATTGAGAAATGTGGACTAAACGTGTCCACTTTGGCCACTTTCGGATCACCCCATGCTGGTGTGAGTGACTTGCCCAGCTGTGCAGATGGAGACTGGATCTGTAAGAGAAGAAACTCCGTTTTGAAAAAACAGGTTTGGAGAGATTCGGTACAAAACAGCGTCGTTTCTGCTCAGTATTTCAGAGATCCGTTGGATTATTACTCATACTTGTCACATTCTGGATTCCTTGCAGACATCAATAATGAAAGGGAAGAGTCTTTCAATCAATCATACTTTGATAGTTTGAGTACCTTAGATAAATTAGTATTGATTAGGTTTGAGCAAGATCGGACTTTAGTGCCACTAAATTCAGAATGGTTTTATGACCAAAATAAAATCACTGGAGAAACTATACCTTTCAACAAGACCATGTTCTATAAGAAGGACCTTATTGGTTTGAAACAACTGTATGACGATGATAAGATTGAATTTTTATCAGTTGACGATGTTCATATGTCGTTCACTGATGAGTTTTTGATAGATATTTTGGACAGATATCTCTCCAAGAAGAAAGTTTAGACAATCTCAACGTCTGATCCAAAGAGGCCCTCAAGATCTTTATCTCCCATGTCAATATCTCCTCCATCCATATACTGCTGTTGTTGGCAGTGATTTTGTACCTGTTTGGAAGAATCATGAAATTTTTCAAAATTTCGATCATCCTGATGTTTTTCAAATTGGATCTCATGGTTCACCTCTTCTAGGTTGTCATATATTATTTGATCAGTCGATATATTCGTGTCTTTAGCTGTTCTATCTTGGATTTCTAGATGATTTTCCGAGATATTGGTTGGTGTTGGAGGTTTGTGTAATGTTATTTCGGAGTTTTTTAATTGGTTTGTGATATAATGATCTTTGTATTCGTATTGTTTTAGTGATGACTTATTAGATGACAGAACCTTTTGTCTTTTGGATGAATGTTCTTCTTCTATCACAATCGAATCTTCACGTGTTTGAACAGGAGAAGCAAATACTTGTTTTCTAATTCTTTCTTGTGTCCTCTTTTTGCTTTTTTCGATCATTTCAAAAATCTCAAGGTCATCATCTTGCCAATCGCTGGATAAATTCTGAGAATGTTTCAGATCTTCATCTTTAGAACTATCTAAATCATCATCTTTGCTTGAATTATCCTTTGTAACAGTCGCTCTCTTTTTGGGTTTAAAACCAAGTTTGATGGATCCACTGGAAACATCTTCTGAATTTGAAGTGTGAAGTTTTCTCAAAAGATCCAAACCAGACAAATTCGCGTCATTTCTTTTTGTCTCATTACTTGGATCGTTTTTAATCTGGAGTTGAGTTTGAATCTGTTTTTTAGGTTTTGTGTTGTTATGCTTGGATCTTGGAGCTCGTAAACCTTCTCGACAACATAAATGACGGCATCTGAGTTGGAAGGTTAGTATCGAACTATTAAGTAGCAGGTTAATTTTACTGTATTCGTAAATCATACTTGGTCTTATCTTTACAAGCATGCCTGCACTTTAGATTCCCACTTTCAAGAACAACTCTTCTAGTGTCCAATGTGTCAATCTTTTTGGACGTAGCTTCCAGTAATAACCCATCAAGTTCATCATCAACATCATAATCATCTTTGTCTTCCATCTTTGATAGATCTTCTGATTTATGAGAAAGTTAGTAAGACATCCAATTAAGGCAGCGATGATAACTGATTCAATGGTATTCAAATATTCACTCTTTTTAGTGTAATCTTCGAGGCCGAGATAAGCTTCTTGCGGTAATTGATTCATAAAATTCAAACTTGTTGAATTAATGATCCCTCCAATCTCTTCGCATGAGATAATACTTTCAAACAGACTCTCTTTATAATAAATTGGGATATCTAGCACAAAAGATCTTTTTCCAAGTACTTTAGAGATGTGTGATCTCCTAAAGTTAGCCAATTCACCAGTTGATAAACCACATATGACATTCACAGTCAAGGTCTTACCATTCCATCTATCCCCTTTCGATTCAACATTGATGTTCACTTTTATTTTCGCCATTACTGTTCGAGATGATTTTAAGTATGAGCTTTTAATAAATTCTGATGATATCGATAGTTGAGGTAACAAATCAACCTGTGATTTAATCTTGTTCGCCTGACCTGGTCTCAAACCTAGGTAATACTGCAATTTTGTTGATTCTAGCTTTCGAACCTGTTCAAAAGAAAATATGTTATGGATAGCAAACTTCCTAATATAGACCAATCCAACACTTGTCAACTGTCTCAAAGATGTAGGACCATCTTCCCACCCATTAGCATTGATACTTCTATAAAGATAAAGGCTGTTCTTCAAGGAGATATAGTCTTTTTTCTCAACACAACAGTCAATATAACATTTCAATAGCCTAGATGTGTGCTTGAAAACCATGAATTTATCTTGCTTGAATGAATGCTGGAGTTTTATCAGGTCAGGATCATTTGGATATTCAAGACCACCAAGCTCGTATTGGATTAAGAGATATATTTTTTCATGTGACATTTCAATATTTGTGGTTTTCTTATCGGATTTGAGTGGAAATTTCATTATGGGGGATCCATTGATCACCTTAAATAACTTCTTTTCTGTTCTTTTCAACCTGACATTTTGAAATTCTTTTGCTTTTGTCACCATCATCAACAGGTCAGAAACCGGCATGCTCTTTTCACATTTTATAAACATTTTAATAGTCTGGAACAGTATGTAATGTTTTGTCATCGAGTCTCCAAACACGGTAGTCTTATAAGAACCATCATTGAGCTCAATTATATTAAAGTCTAACAACTCCTTGATCTTGGACTCACAATAACTCATCAATCTTCCATCCATATCAGTATTAAGTATGTAGGGGATCTCATCATATGCGGTTGGATTTGAAAGGTATCTCGAATAGAAGAAAGTATGTTTTAACCAGGTCAATGCGTCATGTAAAGATGTGATTGTGCCCAAAAAAATTTCAGAGGTTAAATTTTCATGAAGATTCAAGTGCAATTTACTCTCTAACTTCTTGTTACCCTTCACCAATGACTCGTAGTATTGTCTTTTTTCTGAGTTCGTCATGACGACCGCTTTTCCTTCTGTTTCAAACTGTGGACGTCCAGCTCTTCCCATCATTTGCAAGATATCTAACTCAGAGTATTCTTCGAATGATATATTGTTCCAGATTTTGGTACCTTTGATGATGACTAAATAGGCGGGTAAGTTGACACCAACTGCCAAGGTTGAAGTTGAACAAATAATCTTTATTGAACCAGTTTTAAAATTATTCTCAATAATATTTCTGTCCTCCAAACTAAGTCCAGCATGATGGAATGCTACTCCAGTTTTTGCAATTCTTTATCTTTTATACTATGATTCAAGGGTGATAGACCTCTAATATTGGTGAAACTTTTTGATAAAAATTTAGCAGTGGTGATTGTTGAGTTTCTCGTAGGACAAAATATCATTACCGGTTTAGCATGTGAGTGCTCATTCAATACTTCGATCAGTTTAGAGTTCAAATAAGAGTCAAAGACAAAATCATTGGAATTTTGTCTGTAGCCATACACCACTCTTTTCAACGCAACAGGTCTATAGTCTTCACCAAAGACCAAAGTAATTGCATCAAGAGAACTTTGTGAGTTCAATCTTATCCATTTGGATATATCAGATATGTTTGGAACTGTTGCAGAAACACCAATTATTCTCAAATGGCTGCAAATTTTCTTCATCCGAGTCACCACCACCTCTAGAGTCGATCCTCTATTTTCTTTCAAGATATGAATCTCATCAACTAATAGGACCTGAATCATATCAAACAACTTAGAATGATCTGTCCATTTCCTAGTCATTAAGTCCCATTTCTCCGGCGTGGTGATAATTATGTTGGCTTTCTTGGCTTTATCTGTCTCCAAAAAACTTGTGTCACTTGTTAACACACCAACAGTCAAAGCAAAAGACGAAAACTTAAAAGCCCAATCCTTCTCTCTTTCTAGGCATAGTGCTTTTGTAGGTGCAATGTATAGCACTTTGAGATTCATGGGGTTCTCATGCTGATTCAAAGTTCGTAGTATGGCTAACTCGAATAATACAGTTTTCCCAGACCCTGTTGGTGAACTAATGACACAATTATAGTCGTTTTCATAAATATGACGAAACGCCTCCGATTGCATTCTGTTAAACTTGGGAAATGGAAACACTGATCTGCCTTTGTCTGTGAGCACAGAGGTAGAAACCAGTTTTGAATTTAAGTCATTTGAATAGTATGTGATATTTGAAGACGCGTTAGTTTCAGTGAATTGGTCGTTCACAGTTTGCTTGAAAGAACTGTTCACATCAACAATCTTGATTCCATGGTATTCCAGGCCAGCCGACTGGTAGTGAGTCGCATTCTGGTATCTCTGTTCTGTGTAGCCACCATCGTAGTCATTGTCATCATCAGACAGCTGATCCAATGCAGCCAAAAAATCCATTTCAACCCGGCGCTCTCTCTTATTTTCATCCACAAGGCACAGAAACTTCTACAGACGTCCAAAATTTCTCAAGAATCTCAAGAATCTCAAGAGTCTCTCACAATAGGCTGGTTAAATTAATTGTTGAAGTGTAAGACCAAAACAAAACATTCGAAATTCAGAACAAAACAAATTCAAAAATGAAAAAACAACAGGTAAAGAGAAGCCACCTCCAAAACTTCCTGGAGATCCAATGCCGAGATACAAGAAGAAAGGCGGAAGAGGAAACAAGAAGAAGGCGTCACCAAAAAACGAAAGTGATTCGGAAATAGAGATTCTAGACGCTACCACCTACGAAGACTACGGCAAAGTTGAGGACCCTATTATGAACGCTGACGACTCTGATATTGAGCTGCTGGAGTTTATTGACGAGCAAGAGGCACAGAACGGAGAGGGCAACGATGTCACTATTAAAGAAGAAGAGAAGCCCTTATCTGTTGAGCAATTGAAGCACCAAGTATCCTCAATTCCACTGATTTTACAAACAGATAACTTTCCATACTTATTGGTCCCTTTGACTGAAGAAGCACAAAATCAACTCCCGGCACTGTATAATGACGCATTGACACTCTTTGATGATGATTTCAAGACAGGATCTACCATCTATGAAGTGTTCGACCAGATTAGACGTACTTTTAAAGAGCTGGATAACCCATTCAAAGATTCAGACGACTTGAGTTTGACATTCAAAGAGTTCAATTTAACTTTGAGGGAATCAAGCACTTATGCTCATCAATTGACATTGCTGGATATTTTGAATGCTTTTTTGTCTTTGAAGAATAGCAAACCTGATGAACCTCTCTCTTGTTTACATTTAGAGCTGGGAAAAGAGACCAGTTTTCTTGCCAGATTTGATAAGATCAAGGATATGAAATCATCAGAAATTACACAAGAGGGAAATCCACAGAATGAACTCAACACTGAAAGCAGTGTCAATGAGTCCATAGTTTTAAATGTCATTAATGCCTCAGAAGTTGACTTATTTCCTAACAACCGTGGTGAAGAAGAACACGTTGAACAAGTCGTATTTGAATTTACCGAAGTCCAAGATGAATTCAAGCCTGATGACAAAGAAATACCAGAAGATGGAACAGAAAAAGTCACTGAGAAGCCTGAGGCAAATGAAGAGTCTAATGCAGATCTGATGGATGCAGAAAAAGAAGATGAACTAAATGTTGGACCTGAAGACGAAGAAGATTCTAAGAAAGACACGGAGCAAGAAGCACAGAAAATAGACGAGCTGATAGATGCTGATCTAAGTGAAAACAGTGGGACAACCGCCCCACAAACAGAAACAGAACTAATTGCTGAGTATGAAGTAGAGAAGCCAGAGAAGCTAGCTAAAGAAACACTTAAATCAGGAGAGGCTGATGAAGATATCAATGATGAAACTAAAGAGGAAACTGAACCATTAGGTGAAGAGACTACTGACTTCCAATCAACCAAAAGATCTCTAGAAGAGATTGAAACAGTTGATGGAGAACCAGAACCCAAGAAAGCTTCCTGAAAAACAAAAAAGTCTAAAATAAAATAAAATAATAAAATAATGTACAACCCGGCAACAATGAGCTACTTTGAACCACATGTAGAGCACTGGTGCTGGGTAGTGCACTCTGATAGGAGTATCATCTTCACCGAGTTTGAGCAGTGGCTCGGCATCTTCAAAGCGTCCTTGAAAGAAGTCATCACCATCAACAAACAGGCCATCGCTTTCTTCAAAAGATCAACAAGCGCTGAAGTTGATTGGTCCTTAGAAGGATGGAGATCTCACCAGAATATTGCATTAAGACAGGACTTCATTCAAGGTGAGTTACCTTACCAAAGCTGTATCATTCTTCCAACTTGGGAGATTAAACAGGAGCATGATTGGGAGTTCAACTTTATTGCCGCTGAGATTGACCAGACGGAACTATTGCCTAGGGAGACGTTAGTAATCAAGAAAGAGATTAGCAAGTTTATTCAAGAATGCCTCAGTCATAAGGAGTCACAGCAGAGACCCTCAGAGATACCTGTTGTGTCTCCTGTTGAGGAGTTCAAGTTGGAGCTTTTGTTCCCGTCAAAAGAACTGGTCATGCAGCAAAATAGAATAGAGAAGGTACCTCAGGCTATACCAGTCATTAGAGAGCCAGATGAAAAGTACCTTGAAGAGTCACTATGTGAGTTTGATTACATTGGACAAGAAGAAGATGTTCAAAGTGCAGATAAAGTTAAGAAAGTTGAATTTCATAGTGCCTTCATCATTGAAACGATCTCGTTAGTTGACAACCATCCAGTCTTATACCAAGCGAGACCAGCGGAAATTGATCTTATTGAGATAGATTGTACATCAGAAGATAACTGGTTTGCCGGTTTAGAGAGTCATGTTTTGGATGAGTCGTTAGATAGAGGTGTTATTTATAAAATTACCTCCCCTTACATGACAAGTGCACCTACTTTGAAACAGCCACTTTCTGCCTATGAGTTTTGTTTGAATCGAATAATCAAAGAACTGAAGAAAATTCAAATGGAAAAACTATGCTTGAATCAAATTTTGAATGTTGGAGTAGAAGACAAGTATTTGGAAGAAGAGATCCAATTCTCCTTGTTCGCCTTAACTGAAGAGCAGGAAACTAAGTTAGTTTTGATTAGAGAGTTTGAGCCATTCATCATCTCATTGAATGAAGAAGAAGAGCTAGCATCAGTCACTGAATGTTCACAAGAAGATGAGTACACCCATTGGCCTGAACACAATAGCAACACTGGAACAAATTTGTCAATAGAACATAACTCCAATCTTGAGTTTTTAGATCAAACTCAAGCTCCAGCTGTTAATCAGGCTCCTTTGAAGGTTCATTGCCAGCGCCTGATGGATAAAACTTCTTCTAATCCAAACCATTCGGCAAAAATGGACTCCAGTGACCATAAAAGAATGTTGGATGAAGAACTTGAAGATATCATTTCAAAGAAAAGGAAAACGGCAGACAAGAATGTTGGCGATTTCAGCATTCCCATATTGAAGTTCCTCAGAAATGATAACGAGATTATTCAGGAAACAACTGATGATATTACTCAAGATAAATCAGTCAAGTCACCACCAATCAAAGAACCTGATAGCATTGATCCAAAAGTGGTAGAGTGTAACCACGCAATTCTCATAAATTCGGCTAGATTATCCGCAAACTCTAATATATTGAAAAATATGGACAAGAATTTCTCTTTGCAAGTGGTTGAATATGAATTTCAAGAACAAGAGCCAGACTTTGTACTCAGTCCAACTTGCGCTATTTTGATAATTGATTCTTTTGCGATTTCACAGATTGATGATCAAGGTCAATTTTTATATCATGATCGAATATTGCAAAACAAGTTAAAATATAGAGATCTCACAGTACTTATTACAATCAAAGAATCTTTCAGTGAACTTGATCGAGTCTTTAATCTTCAGTTAGCTTTGTCTTTGATGAGAGTCCAGTCCTTTCCAATTGGTACAACTGCAGAATATATCACTTTTGAAATAGCGAAACTTTCCCTAAGGTACGGCAGAAAACTCAATGACACAGAGATTGAGCATATCGATAGCTTGGAAGTCAAGTTCTTGTCATCTTGCGGTTTGAACCCATTCCTTTCCATCAAGATCCTCGCGTCCATATCACTTGCCCAGTTTATCACTTTAAAACCACACCAGCGCACTCATATTACCGAGATATCGGAGAAGCTAAACAATTATCTTCAAGAGCTCTTCACTATAACCTGGGATCTCGACTGATTACCGTCTAAATTGATCTCCAATATCATCTGTTTCCCCTTGTAAAGTAAACACTATGTGGCTCTTACCGATTCTGATTCTGGTTGGGCCAGAAAGTGAAACGTCAACGAAAAAAATACTCATTCTGAAAATCAAATTGACCAAAACATAAACATCCAAAATCAATCCCAATTGATCCATAAAACCACTATCAAAACGCGATGGCAGTGCTAGCAGCATCAATTATCACACATAGTGGGAAGGTCATTCTTTCGAGACAGTTCAGGGAGCTTACCAAGAACAGGGTGACCGAATTGCTTGCCCAGTTCCCTAGTTTATTGGCCGAAAACACAACCCAACACACCACCGTGGAGGACGAACACGTGAGATACGTCTACCAACCCTTGGACGATCTATACATTGTCTTGATCACAAATCGTCAGTCCAATATCTTACAGGATATTGAGACTTTAAACACGTTTTCCGAGACTATCACTAACTTATTAAGAACTATCAACGAACACGAGATTTTCGATAATGCATTTGAAATCTTGAGTGCTTTCGACGAGATCATTACTTTAGGTTACAAAGAAAACCTGTCATTATTACAAATCAAAACATTTTTGGAAATGGACTCTCACGAAGAAAGAATTCAAGAGATTATAGAACGTAACAAGGAATTAGAGGCAACTGAGGAAAGAAAACGTCGTGCTAAAGAAATTCAAGCAATAGAAAACAGAAAGAAAGAATCTGCAAGATTTATGAAAAACCAATTTCAAGGCAATGGCCAGTTTGGCGCAGGATCTTATGACTCCAGCTCACCATATGAATCAAACTCAGGATATCAAACCCAACCACAACAATCACAACAGTCTTATGCTCCAACTCCTGTTGATCCAACCCCATCGAGAGCCAGACTTGCTCCAAAAGGTCGTGGTTTGCAATTAGGTAAAGCCAAGAAACAATCAGTTGAGCCAGTTTCTGAACCTTTGATCCCTGAAGTTCAACAGGAAAGATTTACTCCACAACCACAATATCACGATGTTCCAACTCCAGCTCCACTCGCTGATGAAAAACCGGTAAATAACGGTATATTGATCACACTGGAAGAAAAAGTCACTGCTCAAATCACAAGAGAAGGTTCCGTTCAATTATCTGAGTTCAAAGGTTCTTTACAATTACGTGTCAATGATCCAGAATTAGCCTTCTCCAAGATTTTACTATCCAACGACAATACAGACAATTCAGTTCAGTTCAAAACGCATCCAAATATCGATAAGAATTTGTTCAATCAAAGCAACATAATTGGTTTGAAAAACCCAGAAAAACCATTCCCTTCAAATGACCAAAGTATTGGTGTTTTAAGATGGAGAGGTGTTGCTAAAGGTGATGATAACAAATTTGTTCCAATTTTATTCTCTACTTGGTTATCACAAGATGGTGATTTGATCAACGTTACTTTAGAATTTGAATTAAATGAATCTTATAAAGAATTCATCTCCAATATAACTGTTCTTGTTCCTATTGCCACTGAAAACGTTGAATTGAAATCTGAAGATGCACAGATCACCAGCATCGATGATGATGGTGTCCTATTTGAAATCGGACAACTATCTCCTGGTCAAAGTGGTGTCTTGGAATTCTCAATTGAAGCTTCAGATGAAGAAGTCTTGTTCCCAATCGAGGTTGGTTTCCAAAATGTAAACCCGGTCAACACGTTGGGTCAAATTAAAGTTCTTGATGTTATTTCTGTCGAATCTGAAGAATCATTGCCATTTGATTTGAACAGTGAACTTTCTACAGAAGCATACTTTATTGTTTAATTTTACAAATGACGATAAAAAATATCAGAATTAATTGTGTCTAAAATTTTTCATCGACAGACTAGAGATACAGTCATATTGATCTTTGATAGTTCTATGTGCCCCTGTGTATTAAAACATGAAGCAAAAATTAAATTAGGTTAACTAGCAGTAGAATATGTTTGGCCAGCCAACAAAATGGTAAATTGAACACCCAACCTATTAATCTCTTCCAAGTAGTTGAGTTCCTCAAGAATAACCCTCTTGGGATCTACGTCTGAGTCAGGAACATCCTTAACATGTGTTATCAAACAGTTCAAACCACTCAATGGATTAATAATACACGAGTCCTTAAACCTTGATCGTATTTTCTCCAAAACCATCGAGTTCAGAGAAGTAAGTTCTTCATAAAGTAGATTAGGTGTCAAATGACCATATAGGGGAACATGCTCCGGCTGGTTATGAGTAGAACATTCGATTATTATTGTGTCCAAATTCCTATCGATTATTAAATCTGCAATTGACTCCCAAATTCTATAGTTTGCGTGTCTATCTGAGTTATTATGCAGTGAGTTCTTTGAGACTCTATCACTCTCAACATCACCAAATATCAAAAGATACTGTTCAGTATGTTTGTCCTTGATCAAAAATGCTGTCGAATAGTAAGGATCGGTCAACTCTTCCTTGATACAACCATGATTAATAGTAAATGGTTTGACACTGAAAGTCTCATTCAAGTCAACAAACTTAGACTCACCAACATCTTCAAACTCTTTGAAAGTAAAAAATTGTCCATTAGATGCGATGGAAAGGTCAGGCCATATATGATTGTTGAAAATGTGGTCTTTGATGGATTTTATCGTTGATGGAATTCCATAAAATACTTTTCCTGAGTTTGATCCATAAGCAGGGGAATTGATGGCCAAACTTGCGATATGATCCAAATGAGAATGTGTTATCAGAAAGCTTTTCACTAGACTGAGAAGTTTAGACCCTGTTCCAATAGGAGAGCTTGCAATATCTTCGTTTTTTTGCAATCCAAATCCACCAGATGTCGTTAAATGGCTTAATTCTTGAAGTTGTAATGAATGTTCGTAGTAACTTAACATAGATTTAGTGAGACGATTAGGATCCCCTAAAAATTCATCATTTATCAATTCAGTGATTCTACCGAGTCCAGCTCCGGCGTCCACTGATATGATCTTGGAATCGTCACCTGTGGAGAGGATCTCAGTGTATGATAAACGTGATGGTTTAATTAGGAAAGAAGATGTTGCTCCTTCCAATGGGCCTCCTTTTGTCCCAAGAACAGTTATATCAAATCCTCGTTTGACCATAGGAACAATGTTGTGTCTATGTCGATAGGTGAGAGTGGGATTCTGGTATGCTCTTCTTCCAACTAGGATCTCTGAAAGTTGTGTTTATTCTCAGATTGTTAAAACTCTTGAAGTGTGAGGTTTCCGCGTTCAATTGACTATTCAGACGATAAAGTTACTAGGAGATCTTTGAAACAAGGACAACACTATCCGGGAACCAAGAAAACGGTGACTCCAGGTGGTTTTATTTATAGTATAGGAGAAAACAACCAAAATCTGGATTTTTTTTATCTTTCTGGAACTTGCTTCCATGCGTCATGAAAAAGCTTCTACGTTATTGAGTTAAGGATTACTGAAGCTTTGATATTATAATTAGACTGGCCCAAACGGGCAGTTGCCTCTACCCATTACTGTGACCTTTTCAAAGGAAATTTACTAAAGTCTGCAGGGGGATGCTGTTTTAGTCCACGTGCAGTCTGCGTAGTCAGTTTGAAAGCTGGATAAAAGTTTACACTGTTCAAAGCTTCATTCACATCGTGAAATATATACGCAATAACATACTACAGCCATAAGAACTACATCAATTCGATTCTACTCATATCATTAATAAACGAAAGTCTCAATTCAGACATTCTGTGTACCATAACCTCTGATGTCTTTGGCAAAACTCCAGCTCTGGTTAGCGGAACTCAATCCCTTTTCAAAAACAACACCTCTTTCTTTAGTTATCGTCACTAAACTATAACGATCAATACTGCGCGCATCTCTGTAAAATAACACCTTCATACAATCTTCAATTGCCTTTCTTGCTGTGGCTTCATCTACACTACCAACATCTTTTTCGTCAAACACCACTTTTCTGAGAAGAGGAATGGCTAAATGGGCACCGAAACCAGTGGCGATTGAAGGAGCAGAATAAGTGACACCCAATAGATCAACGTATTTTAAGAATGGAGTTTCTCCATCAACGCCTGCAACAATAGCAGAGTTCCATAATGGGTTCATTTTATTTCTTCTGTTGTAAAAAACTTTTTGCAAGTACTCATGGATATGTGGGGCCCTCAAAGGATGTCCATCGTAATCATAATTTGTTTCTGTTTCTAAATTCTCTAAAATTCTTTCAATCTGTTGTAAGTCTGAGATATCACCTCCAACACCAACAACGGTATTTTCACCAATTGGGAATAATCTTTCGACATCAGTAAATCTTGCAAGTGAACCGTATGATCCCAAATTGTCGGCGGCGATAATGATACCTTCTTTGAACTTGATGGCAATGACAGAAGTACCAGTGATGATTGGTTGTGTGGTGTTCATGCTAGGAAACTCAGATGCCTGCTGAGCTGTATTTTGTAGGGATGCATTAGCGATGTTGTGATTGTATTGACCATATGTGGCGTCGGAAGGTCTACCCCATTGATATGGATCGTGGTTCATGGCCAATTGACTTGTGGGTTAGTTGTTTATTAAGGACCGCTAGCAGATTAATCCAGTGGCGATTTATTTTGATTCTGAATGTTCGCGAATTATCATTCATCCATACACCAGCATCTTTGTGTAACTAGGCATGATGGGGGAGGTCAAAATGAGAAGTAGAGGAGCCATCAATCATTGAATTTATAAGGGAAAGAGCTAACTAGTTTACGTATATAAATGGTATCCATTCTATGATATTTTCAAATAATTGTAACTGATAAGAATGAATTTTGAAGAGGAATTAAATTAAGTTAGCAATCCGATTTTGAAGAAATTATTAGAAGATTCATTTGAGATCTTTATATACTTATGTTCAATAGGAGTACGATATCTACTGTTCATCCATATCATCCTCTTACTGGTCATAGTTCTTACAATTTTTTGTAAGGTTTATAAATATGTTGTTTAGTTGATAAATACAAATAGGTGCTGTCCCGTCATGGTTCTATGGGTCTTTTTAACTAAATGCGAGACACTGAATTAGATCAAAACATCGGCACCACCTTGATTGACTGCTTCTAGCTCAAGTTCATCAATGATCAAAGGTTGGAAACGTTTAGGTAAGTCAAGAACGGAAGTGAATTGATATTCCTTATCAGAAGGTTTGAGGCCAGTCCATGGCTGTATTTTAGGAGCAGCTCGTTTTGATGGCTCTCTCTTTGGTAGAGAGCTTACTTTGATGGCATCTGGCGAACCTGGGAGTATGCCTGCTGAGAAGGCGTGTGGTTTAATGGAAGAGTCTATTTGCTCAGGATGAAGATGCTTTCCACCAACGAACTTGATTCTTGGGGTATACTTGAGTAAAGATTGTGTTACGCGCATGTTGAATGTTGTGATGTGTATGTGTATGGGGATGGTGGAGTTTGTGAGGGTTGGTTGTTTGTCTTTGTTGAAGTTAAGCGTATTCTAGTTGAAGCGATTTTGTTTTTTTTTTGGCTGGGGTTTCGAACTTTGGGCCCGGAAGCGAATTCGGCCCCCAGCTCCGGCTACAGAAGTTGTAAGAGAGGCAAAAAAAATCTTCATTTAATGAACTCGTTTTGAATCTTGAGGAGCAAATCTTGAGTGACTTTGTCAGTCTCGTAAACGTACTGTAAGACCGCAACTAGATTATGGAATCTTTTGGCTCTGAGGAGTTCTGATTCGTCCAATTTTCGGATTTTATCTGGATACTCAAGACAGTTTGAAATTTCTTTAGCTCTCTTGATTAAACTTTTATCGAAGAATTTCTCTGCAATCGCAACTCCATACCTCTTGGAGTCAGATATCCCGTTAGTTAATCTATACTCCATTTTCATTCCTGCATCAACGTTGATTTGGGTCTTCATGTGATATTGAAGAACTCCAATTCTTGTACTTAAAACAGTTGAGAGTTTGTGGAAATGAGTAGAGATGAAAACTGTTGCATTTGTTTCGATCAATTGTTCACATATAGCCAATGAAATAGCATATCCATCATTGATGCTCGATCCACTCCCCAATTCATCTATAATAACCAATGTATCTTGATTAATTTCTTCCAAAGTACAAACCATTTCTCTCATCTCTGAAGCAAAACTCGAACCTTTCGAAACTATACCCATATTGGTGCATAAACTGGCCTTTATGTTTTTGAAGACTTGAAGAGTTGCTGTTTCACATGGTATAAAAGATCCCATTTGCGCCATTATTGTATTCAATGCTATTTGTTTCAAATAAACAGATTTTCCACTCATATTCGTTCCTGTTATGATTTGAAATCGGGATAAGTTTTTGATGGAGATAATATCATTTGGGATAAACTTATCTATAAATGTCTCAGCAATTGGATGTCTACTATTTTTCAACTCCATATTTGTTCCAAATTCGGGACAAGTATAATGTTGCTCTACTGATAAGAAACTCAATGATTGGAACAAATCTAATAATGCTAAAGCTTCTGCAACCATAAAGAATAGCGGTAAATAAGCCGAGATCTCATCGAGTAGACCAGTTACTATCTGGTTACTGATAGTTAAGATCTCATCGACAGAGTCATCTAATCTAGCATTGCACTTCATAATTCCTAATGTAGTGCACTCAATGTATCTTTTCTTTTCTATTCTGTTAATGAACTCATCAGGTAATTGGTGTTCCAACTGAGTATGGTCAAGAACTTTAATGAAGAATCCACGCCTGGAATTATAGCTTGTTTCTAAACATAAGTCATACTGCTGTTGTAATTCTGTAACAATTTTCATGACTTCATCGATTACCGCTTTATAAAGTTGTCTGGAAACATCCAACAATCCATTTTTTCCAGATTTAACGGCATAACATTTTTGATTCTTCAAATCAAGAGCACCTGTGGCCCATGAACAATCTTCATTAATGAACTCATCTATCAATTCTTTGATTTTGTAAAGATCTTCATCGAGTAGAATTTCCCGTATTTGTCTCAACAATGAACAGGAAGACCCTTTAAACTCTTCTCCAATAGTTCTAGCAATTTGAATGGTCTGCTTTACAACAATAACCTGGTTCACATTTTGATCACTTAATCCCTGAAAATCTTGGTTTTTGGTCAACAACATAACAGAAAATAACTTATCTAAATCTTGACAATCTTTCAATTTAGATCTGATCCTTCCAAGCAATGATTCATCACTTCTTAATTCATGAACCGCTTGCAATCTTTCGAAGATACTAGCCTCATCACTTAATGGCTGCAAGATGTTACTTCTCAAAATTCTTTCTCCCATTTTTGTCTTGGTATGATCCATGAATTTCAACAAGGTCAAACCTTTGGCATCGGTGATATTAGAAACCAACTGCAAGCTATTGATGGTGGAATGATCAATAAACATTGAACTCTCAGACGGTTCAAACTTGATTCTGAACTTATCAAAGCTCAAGTTGTTCATAGTATTTTTGGTTCTTTGAATATAAGTAATAGCGGCGCTTAACGCACACAAGACGAAATATTGGTCGTTCAATACTGTTTGCAAATAATGTACATCTTTGTCAAACGACAATCTCCTGATATCTTCCATTCCTGCAGTATTATTGAAACAGCGCTTCTCAATATCCACAATTCTGACGTTTTGTTGCATGTTTGCTCTGAGTATGGAAATTAACTTGTTTGGACCTGGCACCACGTAAGACTGGGGAACAAGGATCTCAGTAGGTTCAAAAATATTTAGCTTGTTAATAGTTCTGACGTATGTCTGGGAGTCTAAAAGTCCACTTAGTGCAATTTGGCCAGTGGCGGTATTAAGAAAGCATAACCCAACACTGACATCCTCTTTTTGGGAAACGAAGATGGAGCAGATAACACGTTCTGGGATCGTGGCTGACGGCGGCGGAAGCGAATGAGGCGCCGTCCCTTTCGAGTTTCTTGAAGCAGTTGTAAATCTTCCCCTTGCCATGTTATCGGTTGGAAATTGACAATAAACTTCATCTATCTCTCAATGTTTTTCCCATTAATTTTTTAAATGATCAGGTATCACCATTTTCAAAGACTGATCAATGAGGACATTTCGACTTTCCAGTTCTTGCAGCAGCTCAGCGTTTGTCAGATAAAGTCTGGTGAGATGCTCTGAAGATTTCTTCAGTATCAAAGCCTCGGATCGGGAGTCAGCTGGAGTCAGCTCAGGCACAACATTCACTAGTTTGTCAAACGCATTACGAATCGCCTGTCTCCTCTTGTGCTCAGACTCGATGTGGTGACGTTTCTTCTGGTCCTCGCTCAGCACTGACACTCTCTTACGGGTGACTTTTGGCTTCTGGACCTTCTCTGTTTCTACCATTCTCCCTCTCATCCTTCACGTTTCAACCATCAGAAGACGCTTCTCTTCTTTATAATTTCTATGAGATCTGGAGATCTTCAGCATGTGAAATTTTAACAATATCACTACTAATATCGGTAGGCGTCACACAACGAAAGCACGTACACACCCACACACCTCAAATCGAAGGTAGAATCAAAACAAAAGCATAAAGACAACTCAGCACTAACTACAAAGAGTGAACCGTTCTTCGAGTTTTTCTTGTTCGCATTGGGCCTCCTAATTCTCGCTGCTGCCGGATATATATATCACAAGATGTCTTCCTCGTCTCTGACTTCTAAAATCAACCTGAAGAAACTGGTGAACATCCCTCCTGCTACAAGGTTCCTGTTGATCGGCTTAACTATTATTTCAGTGTTGGTCCAATACTTGAGAACCAAACATTACAACCAACTTGCAACAAAGAATGACTTCGACACTGTCTTGATACCTGCTTTGCAATTGATCCCAAACCACACGTTGTTTCATCCATGGACAGTGACAACATCGATCTTCATTGATACTAAAATTTGGAGATATCTTTTATCTTTTGGAATTACTCTATTTGCTGGAAAATTCATTGAAAGATCCTGGTCTGGCAAAGAATTGATCAAGTTTGTCATCATCATAGGATCAATATCTAACTTGTTGAACTCCATCACTTTAATCTTCTTGAATATCTTGGGATTGGGTACTGATTTTTTCAACGTCGCTGTTGATGGTAATTTATCTATTTTGATTGGATTTCTAGTTGTTTTCAAACAATTGATCCCAGAGCACTCAATCACTTTGGTTTCAGGAATCGGAGGAAGAGTCAAATACATTCCTTTCGTTACAATAATCATCTCTAGTTTGATATCAATTATTCAAAAACAAACATCTCCATTTTTACAGATTATATTAGGGTTTTTAACGTCATGGGTATACTTAAGACTCTACCAAACCAACGTGATTGACCCAGTATTACCATCCAACTCAATTGGTGTCCAAAAATTGAAAGGTGATGCATCAGACACATTTAGTTTAGTCTCCTTTTTTCCTACAGTTACTCACCCTGTACTATCACCAATATTTGACCAATTTTATGAATTGGCAGTACAGATCGGTATCATTGAAGGTTTCAACCAAGAGGATATTGAACAAGGTAATTTGATAGCCAACAGAAGATTGACAGGTCAAAATAACTCTGATAGTTCATCAGATTCAAGAAATGCAGCTGAAAGAAGAAGACAAGTCGCTTTGAAAGTCCTTGAAGAAAGTGAACAAAAACCTGGAAATGCCTCAAGTAATGACCAATAAATATATAAAAATGTACATTGTTAACAAATAAATACAAACTTACAGAAACAAAAAATTAAGTCGTCAATAATCTCTGTTGAAATTTTCGATTTTCGTGGTTTCTTATGAATTTTTGAAAAAAATTCGACCCTAGGCAGGGTCGAACTGCCGATCTTGCGATACCAGTTATAAATAACAGTCGCACGCCTTAACCAACTTGGCCATAGAGTCTTTAAGTGTTAAGTTTTATTTTTAGAAATATGTATCTTGAAGATAGCTGGAAAAAGCCTTTGGAGGCGTGAAAGAGGTCGAAAGGTCCTGCAAGTCTTGCATGATCAACTTGTAAATAGAGTTTGCAGATAATACTAGACAGCGCATAAATTCGGGTCTAGTAAGACTTGATATTTAGAGCTCCTCCACGAAATAAACTGTAGCCATGATAATAGTTTGCGTACTACCATCCAGAAGTTGAACTCTACAGAATATAAAAAACCATATTTTCTTGTAAAACCCTTGAGTTTAAAAAACTCGACAAACATAACTTACGATTTAGGATATGAAAGGCATTGAAATATCACCCTTGACTTTATTTTATGGAATCAATATCTATTGTATAGATAAAAAACAACGAAATTTAATATTTAGGGTATTTTCTGGATAAAAATGACTGCATCAAACCTATTTGCATATCTCTTCACCAAAAGCGACACTTAAAGAACTGGTTACACAACGTGTTTTTGTAAGATACCTGTCCCCAGGCATATGGACAAAAAGAATCTCTGATCAGTGGTTAGTGATTTCATAAAATCTTAGTAAAACATCCTGTCAAGATAGGCTTGACGCATGTGAGAATATCAGACACTTGATATCTTCTCAAGGTGCAACTGTAATACTCTCACGAGAAATTGGCAAGTAATTGCTATCGATCGATGAAGCATTTGTGATTGGCAAAAAAACTGAAAGGATAATCGAGCTTTCTAACAGCGTCCATCCTGTGCCCAAAGCTGTATATTTGACATAATTGCAAACCGACAACGGTCGTTGAGAACCTTGAGCTTGACGCATCATTTTTTTGACACAAAGGACAATAACGATAGAAGAAGTCGATCCTCTTAGAGGTTACAGACTCTGTGATGCAACCTTGACCATAGCATACATCTACAGGGCAAGAAGCACAAATGAAATATCACAGATCATTCTCAAGAACTATGAATACTACCTGAACCCTGATTGCAAATTACCAGTGATCCCAGAGTTGAAATGCGTCTCACCAAGAAGATCCTGGGGTAACATGCTTTTTGCTATTATTTACATGCAATTGAGTCCCCAGGACAAGATTAAGCTCATCAAATGACACAGCGAGAAATGTGAAGTGATTAGATACGCGGTTCGTCACGATATGCAGAATGTCCTTGAAGAATCTCAGTTTGTCCCTTGTGGCTTGTCCATCAACATGGTGAAGAGGCTCGTCTTGGGATACTTTGGCACTAACAGATTCCATATCAACGTCTACATTCTATACAAGATTCTCATTGTCAACAAAAGTAAAAACATTTACATACAGAAGACCCTTTGAGGATATTTGTCGCAATGGGTTCCCTCCACAGTTTTGATAATGAGGATGGTAATAATTGCAGCTCTCTTCTGTAGTGAAACCATCAACCAGAGACTAGACACATCGCATGAGCGTTGCCCAGAGATAAAAAGACTCAACTGTCGCAATTTCTTCCCTCAATTAGGTGTTAAGCTTCATTTATTTGCTTTGTAAGTGGGAGCGGGTTTATTACTTCTTTGGGTAAATTCCTATAAAGTCCCCAAATTTATTCCATAAAAATTTCCAACTATTTATCTCCTCATAACAGTTGCCACTTGGATATCAACAATTCATAATGTCTGAAACGAGAACCATTCTCTTGACCGGGGCTTCCGGTTACATTGCCCTTCACGTCGCTCACGCTCTTCTTTCCAGAGGATACAATGTCATTGGTACTGTCAGATCCCAGGACAAAGCTGACAAAATCACTAAACAGTTCAAGGAGTTATTCCCAGAAGGAAAGTTATCTTTTGAATTGGTCAGTGACATTGGTGCAAAAGATGCATTTGATCACGTTTTGGAAGCTCATCCAGAAATTACTGGTGTCTTACACACTGCTTCCCCATTCTCTTGGGGTATAGACAAACCTTTGGATCAAGCCTACTTGATTCCTGCTACCGAAGGTACCAGAAACGTCTTGAAAGCAATCGTCAAGTATGCTCCGCAGGTCAAACAAGTTGTTGTTACTTCTTCCTTTGCAGCAATCGTCAATGCTGACAAAGGGGGTGACAAATCTTTCATCCACACTGAAGAAACTTGGAATCCAATTACTTGGGATGACGTTAAAGATGAATATACAGGTTACAGAGCTTCCAAGAAATTGGCTGAAAAAGTTGCCAGAGACTTTGTTGCTGAAAACGATGTCAAATTCAATTTAACAACCGTTAATCCACCATACGTCTTAGGTCCTCAAAGATTTACAGATTCATTAGCCAATCCAACCTTGAATACCTCTGCTGAAGTGGTCAATGCTTTGTTAAACACTCCGGCAGACGAAACTAACTTTGTCCAACAGCCGGTTGGTTTGGGTGTTGATGTCAGAGATGTCGCTTTATTACATGTCTTACCTTTGGAAAAACCAGAATTAGCAGGCAAAAGATTATTCGCAGTCAATGGTTCTTTCAACGGTCAAGTCTTGTTAAACATTATTCATAAAGAATTCCCAGAATTGGATGGTAAACTTGGTAAAGGTGACGTTTCTAAAGATGCACAAACAATTGCTAACGAAACCGGCTTCCAATATGACACCTCTGAAACCTTGAAAATAACTGGTATCAAAGAATGGATTTCTTTAGAAAAAACCATCAAGGATTCAGTTAGCCAAATTTTGGAATACAAAAAATAGTCTGTTGATCAGACTGTGTTTACGAATACAATTGTGTATCTCTTTTACAAAAATTTCTTTTCTTCCAATGCCATCTGTATTAAGAAAACTCTACTCTTGGTTTCCTTGTCTATACATTTCCTCTGCAAGCTGTTCAATTTCTAGAATGTTTAAAGATGAATCAAGATCACCCTCAGCATCCAGTTGTTCAAAAACAATCTCATGTTTCTCTAATGCCATTAAAGTCTTGTAAAACTCATCACCTAAAGATTTCAAGACAAAATCGTTATCTCTAGAATCATTGATTAACCAATTAATCAAATCTTCAATCAGGATCTTGTTATAAACGTAATAAGTATCATGAAATCTAAAAGGCTCGTGCACACATAATAAAGCTTTCAACACACTTTTCTTACCCTTTTGTAGAATTTTGACGGAATCCATCCATGCTTTAAATGACAGTTCAAAATTTCTGTGCAAAGGATACGATAAAGCTCTTCTAAAGCCAGTGATTACAATTGCTTTGATCATCGTCACATTCTTCACATCATCCAAAATAATTTTTTGATCCAAACACGAGATTTGAGGTGTCAATTTCCCTATTGACCAAGCAGATTCTGTGTTTAATTCACCTTCGGTCTCCCTAGATTCAAAACAGTATGCAAACAACAATGAAACAATGGTATAGTACAAAGGTTTTGGATCAGTGACCAAATATTGCTTTTTAGGTAAGTTCATCATCTTTTCGTTCTCTTCCTCAGTTATCGTTATATCAGTGTTTGCAATGATTGGGTTCTCCCATTGTAAGAGATCTTTCACTTGAGAATAATCATCTTCATCAGCATATTTAGTGGTCATGTAATCTGCAGCGTAATATTCTGGATCAAATTTGTAATTCTCTTTTAATAATCTTTCTTTGATTCTATCATCTGGTTTGGTATGTTCAGGATCATCCAATTCGTTAATATCATTACCATTAGAAATTGAAACTGATATGAATGAATCATATAAATTATTGAAACCATATTTGACTTTCAGAACGGATGTATCTTCCTCATTATTTTGATTGATTTCCCAATTGAATGTATCACCTTCAATTGCAGTTTTCTCCAAATCTGATTTCTTTTCCTCTTGTCCCTCTTCACTAATAACTTGAATCAATGGTTTCTTAACCTCTTGTTTTTGTTCGACTTGTTCAATTTGTTTCAAATTAGCATCCACCTCTTTCAGCAATCCTTGATCTTGGACACCGATTCCTATCTCTTGTAATAATGTCTTTGTGTCCATTGGTTCTACAACTTGATTTTCCTCACTGACATCTTCCCCCATTCTAGCCATCAACTTCTTTGGGAGGTCCAAATCCTCAAACACTTCTCCTTTGTTCAATTTCGGCAGAACAATAAAAACAGCTTCATCCTTGGACTCATATGTTGCCTTTGCTGGATTTTCCTCATCATCAACTAACTCTTTATCAAACCTTAGACGTAAATAATATGGACTTAATGAGAAAATGAAAAGGTTCTTATCAACGATGATTTGAACACCAGGTGCATCAAATCTGATGTGTGAGACTAATACTTTGAGAATAACAGACTCCTTTGTTTGTGAGCACGTGAAACGAGGCGTGAGCATGACTATACAGTGATTTATGAAAATTTCAAGTGAATCTCACTGAAATGCCTTTAAGAAAAAAAATTGGTATGGTTAGAAGCGAGGGCCGATGAGCAAAAGAAATTTTTCAATAGTGAGAGATCCATATCACGAGAACCAAGATCTTCACCACACCGAACAAAATGACTGAAGTGACACCAAACAGACCGGTCTTATCAGGTGTGACAGGCGATAAGCCAGAAACGAAGAGAGTACCTAGAAGAAGATTCGTGGGAAGAAGAGACAGTGCTGGAGCAGGCGATGGGACGTCACTTGTACGGACCAGTAGAGTAAAGAATCATGTTGGTAGAGCCATGACTCAAGTTCCAGTTGAGATCCTTGAAGATAAAGAACTGAATGAAGCAATCAAACTATTGCCTTCAAATTACAACTTTGAGATTCATAAGACGATATGGAATATCAAGAAACAGAAAGCAAGAAGAGTTGCATTACAAATGCCTGAAGGGTTATTGATTTATTCTTTAGTTATTTCAGACATTATTGAACAGTTTTGTGAATGTGAGACTATAGTTATGGGTGATGTGTCGTATGGTGCTTGTTGTATTGATGATTACACCGCTAGATCACTTGAGTGTGATTTTATCGTTCATTATGCTCATTCTTGTCTGGTACCTATCGATGTGACGTTGATAAAGGTATTATATATCTTCGTCACTATAAATATTGACGAAACACATATGATAAATACAATCAAGAGGAATTTCCCGGCTAATTCCAGGATTGCCACGTTTGGTACCATTCAATTTAATCCAACTATCCATTCTATAAAGGATAAACTTGCAAATGATGAAGAAAAGCCTATATATACATTTCCACCACAGATAATGCCTCTCTCCAAAGGTGAAGTTCTTGGGTGCACATCACAGAGATTAGACAAGGATGAGATAGATGCTATGATTTATATTGGTGATGGTAGATTTCATTTAGAATCTGCAATGATTCATAACCCAGAAATTCCTGCATTTAGATATGATCCATACTCTAGAAAGTTTACGAGGGAACAATATGATCAGGAACAAATGGTTCAGGTGAGAAAAGATGCAATTACCACAGCTAAAAATGCTCAAACTATTGGTTTAGTTTTAGGTGCTTTAGGAAGACAAGGAAACATGGCCACTTTAAATAATTTGGAAACGACTTTAGCTAAACATGGAAAGAAGGTTGTTAAGATCATCCTTTCTGAGATTTTCCCACAAAAATTATCAATGTTTGATAATATTGATGCATTTGTTCAAGTTGCATGTCCGAGATTGTCCATTGATTGGGGTTATGCATTTAACAAACCTTTACTGACTCCATATGAGGCAATGGTTATGATGGAGAGCGATAGAATGTGGGATAAGAACTATTACCCTATGGATTACTACGGGAAGGATGGATATGGCCGCGGTAAGATCCCAAATCATGATGATGTTAAGTGAAGGCATATAATCCTTTTATCCCGGGTTATACATGTCTAAGTCAACGATAGTAGTTTTGAACACCAGAGTTTTATTAATAAAAGGTCAATCCAGGAACTCTTACGTCTAGTGAAGTTACTAGCCCAAAAACGTTTACAACTGTAAGCCTCAGTTATGAAATTGTAGTTTGTCACCTGTCACCCTGAACTTGATTACTGACACATGCAGTTTACTCAATGTGTTAGAATTGCAGAAGGTCTAGTCAGTGGTGAGGCGTAGGACTGGAGCCTGACAAGGTATGGAACCAATTGTCTTTAAGGTTGTATCAATCTCTATAACAAGTTTATAGTAACATGTGCTAAACGATCAATTGATCCACATTGGGAACCTTAAATGACGAATTAAGCTCCATCAGGAAACTGTAAACTGATTGAACTGAACTCATTTTACGACCAACCTTAAATTATATCAAAATTCGAATAACACTCTTTGAATTGATGTGATAATAAGTTGGTTGTTCTGGTATTTGCAACTTGCAAGGTTCAAAGTCCAAAGCTCAAACATCATTTGTCAATGTCTGTTAAGTTCTATCCCCAAACGCTAGAATTTCTGAAAAAGAAAGCAGATCCAGGCGCAGGATGAACTTGCAACTTCCCATCTTGTCAGTTGAGATCTACAGCGTTTATAGTGGTATACCGTATATCAATTGCCCACGGGCGGGGCCATTCATGAAACTGTAGTCAGAATACGAAGAGACCCGGACGCCCAGTTAAACATGAAGCCCTCAACAATGTCTTTTACAACTGCGCCAACAATGATTACTACAATCCACTTCACATGTAAACTAGGCACCTGTCCTTTCTAACGGTTGACCCCTTGCCTATTTTGATAGATTTCCAGTACTTGGCACTAAGTCTTATCTTCCCAAATCCAAATTCTCCCACATTGATCCTCGGCCCACTTCTGTTTTGGAATCTGGATTGAGCTGCATGGGAAAAACATTCAGGAGAGATGCTTTTACATTGGTAATCTTTTCTGAGCTCTACATGGATCTGGAGGCAAATAGAATATAAATGAGCTGGTGATTTCCTCTTGAATGATGGGTTCAGTTCCCTCGAGAGAGAAAGAAATACAATGCAGCTATTCACACTCGTTTCCAGTTTCCTGGTGCTCTTCTTTTCAATCGCTTCTGCTCAAGTCACCACCGACTATTCGTTAAACAACGGGGTCATCACTTGGGCCATCACAGTCCCATACTCCGCCCGCCATTGGACTGCTGTTTCTCTTGCCTTGCAATACAGTCCTAAAGAAATCACAGTCACTAAGGCCACTGCCTTCATCAATGGGGACACTGAAGTGCCAGTCACTGGTGAACTCGCCTATCTTGGAAATACGATCACTACAACCGTTGATGCCAATCCAGAAGAAGGTCAAAACTTAGTCATCCTTATCACTGCAACAATTAATGGTGACGATGTCTCATCAGTGAAGCTTGCAGGTCTAGTTCATAAGTACTATGGCGATGGAAGTTACGATACCTATCCGCAGCAGAGTACTGTCGTTATTAAAGAATCATCAAGCCAGGATGTCCAACCTACTAATGCTGCTATTCCAATTCCTTTCCCAATTGCTACTGGAAGTGTCATTCAAGGTGAGCCTCAATGGGCCATTGTTGTCTTGCCAGGTCTTCCATACGATAGTTTAGTCGTTGAAGTCTCCCATGATGGTCCAGTTGAGTACGTCAACGCTACCATACAATTTGATGGTATTCAACCCGATCAGGAACAAATTGAAATCGATTCCAATGCTGACACCATCACAATCTCTTACGGTGATACTATTTCTAATGGTTCAGCCATTATTTTTGTCTTTGGTCATTTCACAGGCTCCGGTATTGCTAAGTTGCAAGGTTATGTTTCTCTGAACACTCTAAACACCCTTAATTCTACAGTTTTAACAAAACGAGACCTGCATCGAACTCCTATTTCCTTTGAAATAGCATCCCCAGATTTCGATCCAAACTCATCAAGTTCATCAAACTCTTTAGTTTCTTCTGAATTATCCACTGAATCAGAATCTTCCGGTGAAACCACAACTGAGTCTTCTTCTGCTTCTTCAACCGTTTCATCAATTGAGACAACATCAAGCACTTCATCCTTCTCTTCTGATCTATCCAACATCAATACCACCACCACTGAATATGATCAATCATCAACTATCATCACAATTACTTCATGCTCTGAAAACAAATGTGCAGAAACCCTAGCCACGACAGGAGTCACTGTTGTAACCACTACTGAATATGGTATTGTGACAACTTACACCACATATTGTCCATTGACAACCGAATCTGGTAAACCAACAGTTACTACTTCTATTAGTGCTGGATCTACGACTCCAAAAGAAGTCACTTCCACCACAGCACCAACTGTTATTCCAACTGTTTCGCCTAAAGCTACAACCGCGACCTCTACAGAATCCACCCCTCCGAATCCAGTGATAACCACTTTTGAAGGTGCGGCTAACAAAATCAGATTGGCATCTTTAAGTTTCTTAGTTGGTCTTTTATTCATCTGATCTTACTATAAGCTGTTCTTTATATATATATATATTATACCTTTTTCTTTCGCCTTTACTTGGATCTTCAATATCTTCTACGTCATTCACTCGATTTGATACTGAATGATTATCTTTGTCTAGAGGTATGCTTGAACGTCAACAGTTTTTTTTTTCATCTTTTCAGTGTAAGCGATAGTTTGCCACCTCAAACAAGGTTGCTGATCTCGTTCAATAAACCTATAAGTTAATGATAGGGTCACTGCATAATTAAAAGTATCATGCACTGAGGATTCCTGTCTATTAATAATTCATGGTCCTATTAATCAGACTATATTTTGATCTCTTTATATAAATTCTCCACCCCTAACAAAGTGGCCACTTCGAAAGTTGTCCATTCCAAAATTGATTCTTCTTCATATAAGATTTTCAAAATCTTATAAAAGACATTATATAATTTTAAGAAATTTAAACTTGTTTGATTTAAAACGTCATTAACAATTGAAGGTGATGATATTTTAAACAGTGATTGTTGGATTTCAATAATTGCAACTGGAAGGTATTCATGAATTTTCAGTTCAATTTTTTTTAGGTTTTCCAAATTGAATAATTTATTCTCAACCAGTGAGGAATACATGTAATAGTCATCCTCAATTTCAATTTGCTCAATAGGAAAGATTAATTGGATTAATTGCTGATGAATATCAAGACCTGATTTGGATAATAACGTTTCAAATTCCGATTTGATTAATTTTTCTTTCGTTTGTGTGATCAAGGAAGAGATTTCATTCGCTTGATTAGTCAGTTTTGTAATTGGTAAGATCTTTGATTCAATGGAATCATATGAGTTCAACTCAAACGTGTACCTCGAGTTCAATTGCTTTTTAAAATTCTTCTTCGATTGTGTTTGAACTAATTCAACTGGTTTCATGACTATCAAATCATTCAAAGATTTTAATTCAGTTTCATTTAAATTGAAGATTTCATTTTCACTGTAAGCATCATTGTTGAACAGCACCAAGTTTTCACTGAGGTTGAAATTCAACCATTCTGGCGAAAGTAAAGAATCATCTTCCAATTCCCATTCTTTTAATTCGTTTTCTTTAATAATTCTTTTATATTTCTCATCAATGATTGTGAACACTCTTTCTATTGATAATTTCTGTAAGAATTCTAAAGTTTCCAGAATCCCTGAATCATCATTTGATATTTGTTTTTGATACATCATCTTGTATAGTTCCAACAAGTTGAAAATCTGATAAATTATATCTAGATTAGTTTCTGATCTTAAAACCTGTTCAATTTTCAATTTTAGAGATTTCTTCAATGATCCAATAACTTTAGAAATGATTTCATTCATTGAATTTTGTAAATTTACAGGATCTTCAAAAATCAACAATGATTTCTCAAATTCTGAAACTTCTGAATTCAACTGATCGTTATTGAATTGAAATAAACTAGTTATAAATTCAACTTCATTCACAATTATTGAGTGGACATATGCTAAAATATCCCCTGTGTATCTTAATGGATCATGGGCAGATAATGAAATTGGTCTGGAATGGTCAAAATCATTCATGACTTCTGAGTTGTTTAATTGAAAAGTAAATTCATCATTGATAACTTTTGATCTTGATTGAATTAACTTAACAATTATGGAGTTGAAACTTTGTAAATGTGATGAAAGGTAATGAAATGATATTTTGACAAGTTTTAGATTTGATGATTGATAATTTTGTGAGTGTGAATCAGTTTCTGAATTTCTCATGAAATTGTTTAATTCATTTAAGAGAAAAAATGTTATTCTTTGATATGAAAGTTCTAAAATTGAGTTCATTTTATCCATTATTTTGATCCCTAAGTTTTGATTGTTCAAACTCAATAAAACTGAACAGTTTGAATGAATTTTTTTAACTTTGTTTAATATTTCAAAATATTCAATCGAAATTGCTTCATTTGACAAATAATGTTCTTCATATTGAGAAAGTGTAAATGTCTTCTTAAAGTTCAACAATATTGCTTTTTGTAAAGTAATCAGTTGTTTCTTCTTCATTAATTTCTCAATATTATTTAAAAACTCAGAATTCAAACCTTTAACATCACTTAATTTGGAATTTATATCGTTCAACTCTTTAATCTTGAAATCCAAAGACTCAATTTTTGATACTATAGGTTCAAACCCTTTCAAGGTCTGCGTATTCTGTTTCATCAAATCAGTCTCCACATCTGTTCTGAAAGTTCTTCTAGCAATCAATCCATATAGATCTGATCTAATAAAACTGTTTAAATCTAAATCCTGACGAGATTGTAATACGTTCAAAGCCTCTCTCAATGAAGAGTCATTAGACTCATAAGAGTTCAACACTTGTGCCAACTTATTACTCAACACTTGATTACTAGCTGATTTACTCGTGGAACGCTCAGAGTTTGACAATGATTCTTGATCTTTTGGTAAATCAGAAATCAATACAGATCCATCAGTACTATTTTTCAAAAGTTCCAGCGTGAGTTTAGCATACTTTTCCGCTGTCTTGTTGATGTTCTTCCCTTCAGTTGCTGGTTGGCCATTTAGATCAGACAAGTCACTAGATGATCCAACTGTGTAGTAATTGGTTCCATCTTTACCCAACATCGACAACGATTTGAGCTTGTTGGTAAGTGAGGTTGTTCCCAAAGGGAGCACCAGCGGTGAAGCAGACTCCGGGAGAGGAAACTGATCGCTTTGCGAGCTTCCCTGCCCAGAGAACGCGTCATAGTCTATGAAATCCATTGAGATGGGGCGCGATTATTTGTAGTTTTATTGTGTGTTTCAACCAGGTGTTTTGGTGTTGATTTTTGACGGTTTACGTAAATTTTTTCGAGTAAAAAATAATCTTGATGAGATGAGATTTGCATAAAGAAGAAAGAGAAAGAGAAAGAGACTTGGTGTCAGATGAGTGAAGTGAAAAGGTGCGTATTAGTGTTTGAAGATGTTAGAGTCATTCATGAATGTATTTACTGACTCTTCTGCAGAATATCAAGAAATGAACTATACGATTCTGAAGAGTCAGATGTGAATAGTAATGAAGAATTAGTGCTGCCCAACTTGGAATTTGAGATAGTTGATAGGACACAGGAAGCAGCAGCTGACACCGAGATGAAAGATGATGATCAAGGTAATAATGATGAATTTGATTTTCCTCTGTTCTCGTTTGGTGGTGGAAATACTGATGCCGATAGTAAAAGTAATGAAGAGAGTAAAGAAACTGCTGCGAGTAAAAAAGTTGGTCAAACTGTTAGTATTAATGAGGAAAGAGGAAGAAAAACCGAGAAGGATAATAATCTTGTGAGGGTTACTTTGAGATCACCATCTCCTGAGTTTATTGACCAATCAAGACCAGAATCATACTATTTTTCTAAACCTAGCGATTTGGAAATCCAGCAGTTTAAAGCAGTGGCTGTTTCTGGTGATGACATCTGGAAACAATCTAAAATTAAGTTCAGCACGATTGGTAAAGTTATCGATCTCAATGAATACAACAAGATAATTGATAAAGAATTGGCGAGGGCTAAGAAACTGAAGAGTGTCAGACCAGGCAAAAAGAGAAGATTGAAAGCGATTGAATCAAGAAAGAGAAATGAAGAAAGGGAAAGACTTGCTAAAGACGCAGAAAGAAAGAAAAAGCAGGAACTTAAGAAACTCAAGTATCAACAGATTGGTGATAGAAGAAAAAAGAAGTCAAATGCCAAAGATAACTTAAAGGATCAGAAACCAAAGTATAGAACGGAATAATGAACATTTCTCTACGCTAAACCTAACCATAATGTAAATTTACTCCATAATTACAAAAAAGAAAACCAAAAAAATTGTAAACGAAATATTCAAAATATAACCTCATGATATCCATAACCACCGGCCAGTGTTAATAAGCATAATTGAAAAATAAAAAGTAAAAAGCAAAAGAGTAAAGGCGGATAAATAAAAAAAGTGATATCAATGTTGGATACCTTCAGTTTGTTTATTCTAATAATCTAGCAAAAGTCTCTTAAGCGCCTGCGCCACTTTAACCAATGCCAATCTAGTAGCTTTGTCACCAAATATGAAAGCAAAAGATTATTAACAAACATCCCATTAAAGAAAAAATGACCATGATGAAGTGAAATATTATAAACATCTTATTCAGAGCTCAGCAGTTCAGTGATGTCCATTTTTCCCTTACTGGAAGGACTCACGGGATATCTATCACTTTGTGGAGTAATGTTTGCTGTACTTGTCATGTTTATGTTTCCGGCAGACACTGAGGTTGAGTCCATAACCAGTTCTGAACCTGTTGGGTTTATCAATTGATGTGCTGCTTTCAATAAAGTTTCAAACCCATCATAATTCTTAGGTATGGATCTACTCAAATCTGTATCTGATGTACCTGGCAATAAAGAAGTGTTCAACTCATAATTATCATCGATTGCAAGGACTTCATCATCATCATGAGGGTCTTTGCCCAAGATTTTCAAATCATTACCATCTCTGAAAGACCATTTGAAACCACCATAGTTGAAGGAATCTCTTGTTTTCGAAAGTGGTAAGCCTTGATGTTTCAATGAAACAGATAAATCATGCAATTGTTTGGAAGCTTTTAAAACCTCTTCCATTTCCAACAATGGTACTTGACCACTTCTGAATCCATGCAAAGAATCAGAATGTGATCTATTCTTTTTGAATTTTGGTTTTATTAATCCACCACTGGCAGAAGAGTTTGTACTTGCACGCCTTCTTCTTTTAGTAACAGATGAATCCAACAACTTACCAAAATTAACATCATTTGGTTTTAAACATTCATCAGGGAAATCTTCACCAAATAATGGGATCAAACAATATCTGACATTAAAACAGAATTTCTTGCAAAGATCTCTAACAATATTGTAAGGTAACCAAGTTCCTTGAATTTTCAAAAATCCACCTCTAACTCTTTTCACTGTTTGAGAATTAATGTTTGGAAATTTATCAATCAACTTATTGATATCAGTTTTGGAATTTCCGTAAAGTTTCCATAGTCCAGTGAAGAAAACATATCCGGTACTATAATCCCAAATTATCCAATGATCATTAATTTGATATTCAAACACCGTTAAATAACTTCTCTCATCGACATTGGTGACATATTTCTTTTTTGTTATGAAATCAGCCGGTGAATTGATTAATGGTTGTATTGATTTCAGTTGAGATTCAGGAATAAATCTAAGAATATCCTGAGATACCACATGATAAGGATATCTAACAGCAACTGAATCTAGTATTCTCTTAGTTTCTTTCAACTGTTTTTGAGATTGTGGAGTAGAAGAATACGTTGAGATGCTCGAAACTGACGATCTTCTCTTCAACATCTTTGAACCATTGTTAATATTGTTTGGAAGAAGTATTGCTTGATTATTAGCACCTGTTGAACTGTTCTGAGAACTATGTGGAGTAAAAGCTAGCATCTTGTCAATGGTTGCGAAGCTATTCAATAAGTCGGACAGGGCAGAGTCTATTTGATCCTTTGGTGGTTCTTTTCTTGCCAAAGTTCTGTATTTCATCAAGCTATAAGGGGATGGAATCTCCTTCAGTTTATCTCCCCTAGGTGTCAAATTTTTGCTGAATAGGGTGAATAGAAATTGGGACACAAAAAGGAGAAAATCAAAGGCGAACTATTCGTTTAGAAGCCCAGTGAGGTCGTATGTGAAATTTTCTGATAGTGCCTCGGTGAATTCTATGAATAGTTCAACACTTGTGGTTAAAAATGAATACTATCTGGTGTATTCTGGGTGGCAATGAGGAAGGCCCCAAATGACACAATCTGGTGAGCTTGCTGCGGGCTAAAACTGTGAGAGAAAAACTAGAGGTACTATTAAGGCAAATTCCGCAGTATGACTGAGGACTCAAGAGCGTGATTAACTGCGTTATAAACCGCTGAATAGTGGATCGGAAGAGTAAATTAATCTCGAGATTTCTGCTCTTTCCCTTTTTAATCAAGAAAAAACGTTACAAAGATAAGATGGAAAAAACGTCATATCTTTTTCGCGAATTCCAGCTGACACATTTTTTTTTTCCTACTGATAATCAGAATAAATATTTTAGTTGTGTTGTCTTAGCTCTATCTATATGTTCCTAATGGGATTTATGCTTCCACAACTTCGAGAAGTCCACTATCCACGTTGTAGATCAATCCCCATACTTCGATTTCCCCTTTGCTCAAGGCGTTGATCACAACTTTTTGTTGTTTCAAGATTTCTAATTGTCTTAAAACATTGAATTCAGCCAATTTTTTAGCCTTTAATGGCATGTCTTTAATTGGTTCTAGTTCTTTCTTGAATTCATCTCTCAATTCGTCAATCTTGATCAAGTATTTCATCAAGTTGGAGTTTTCTGGGCCTAAATCTTTGTATGACAATGAGTTCCAGATACCGCCACAATCAGTATGTCCACAAACGACAATTTTCTTGACCTTTAGCACGTTGATACTGAATTCTAAAGTAGAAACAGTGGTCAAGTCAGAGATACTCACCAAGTTGGCAATACTCTTGAATGCAAAGACTTCACCTGGTGACACGTTTAACACGTTCTCGTTATATCTGGAATCGGAACATCCGATCCATAGTGTGTGAGGAGCTTGACCTTTACCGTTGAGTTCAAAAAGGTTCGGTTTGTATTCATTTGTTCTTTCAATCCATAGCTTGTTGTTGTATAAGTAGTCCTGCAGCGTGGATTCTTTAGTTAACGCGAAAGGTGAGTCTTCATGGGAGTGATCCAAGTCGTGATGTGAGTGTGAATGATGTGCGTCTAATTGTGGTGATTGTTCTTCCTTGTTGAAAGTGAAAGGTGGAGGAGTTTGGGTATCGATTTGAGTAGCGGCCATCTTGCGTTCTGTTCTTTGTAATAGGTTGAATAGGTTTCTTGATTGAGGTCTGTTAAAAGGTTGCAGGCTTCTGAAAATATTCAAGCTGAGAATCGGGGGCATAAGATGCTGACTTTATACTAAAACACGGGTAAACCAAGAGTGGATGTGATCAGATTAAATAAACACGAGCTGACGGTTGACGTAAACATTTTGCTCACAAAATTTTCCAGGCTGATTATGACTTCATCTTTGTCCACGAAAAATTTCATAATGCAACACAAATGACGAACAACAAAACGTTCCTAAAACCGTTACAAAATCGGCATCGGTCATCGGATTTCACCGGTTGAAAGAACTGCTGTTCTCTATGAAGTGTGCTCTTCATAATGATTTAATCATATGGTTCAATAAACGTTGGTCGGCCATCGCACTTTCTATGAGTATCCGGTATCCAGAGTAACAAACAGTGACATATTGTGTCCTGCATATTTCTCTCAACATTTTTTTTTTTTGGTTGAGACAAAAGAAAAAAACAAAATCCCCGGAACTATGTGAATTATAGGAGCTGAAAATTGATGGGGGTAACCGTTGAAAGCGATAAGAATTTAAGTTTAGGCGAATTAGATGACGGACAAGTGGTGATTTCATTGTTCTTGTGGCTCATGAGTCATAGGAGTCATGTTATATGCTAAATATTTGACCACGTATTGTTAACAAAAATGTGAATTGATGATTGAACCAGGAGTACCGGTTCACATTTGAGGAGATGTTTCAATACATAAAGCAGTAAAGGGTCATTAAAACTATTAACGAACTCTTATTCATGACCCACTTAAGACCTTTTCAAGCTTTTTTCTTATTGTGTTAATATTAACACTAGTGATTCACCTATATCCGATCTCCGTAAAAGAAAAAAAAATAAATGCCATTACCTGGAATCGAACCTGGGTTTCAACTGCCACAAAGTTGTGTACTGACCACTATACTATAATGGCTAATAGATGTTATCCAGGATTGTTGGGAGTATTTGATATAACCTGTTGGGTATGAGCGATGAGACGAGGCTCTCAAGGCCAAACGATCACTGCATTAATATAGTATCAGTCAATTCAAGGTGTTTGAAAAAATATTAGGCTGTTTTCTGAGTGTTCTCACTAGTGATTTCCAAAAATTTATACTAAAAATGACTGCTTCTTTGAGAGAATAATATTGAGTCATCAAGAAAAATCCTTCATAATTCAACTTACAAAAGGGTCATATTGTGATAATGACCCTGCTAATTTGTAAATAAGTTTTTATATTGTTGGTGATATAAACTAATTATCGTTTGGGTCGATTTTAACCACCTTACCAGGGTTTAAAATTCCCGCTGGATCCAATGACAACTTAAGTTTTCTCAATAAGTTAACACCATCTTCGCCTAATTCCTCGTTTAATAAATCTCTTTTAGTTAAACCAATACCATATTGTCCTGAGATTGAACCGTCTAGTCTCAAGGCTCGTTTCTGTAAATTAGTATTGACTGATTCAATTACATTTTTCTTTGCTGGATCATAAAGAACAATAGGCAAGAAATTACCAGCATCGGCTCTGGAATAACCACCAATATAGATTCCTTCATATTGTGCAATCTCATTCGTTGTCTCCTCAATCAATTGCGCCAAGTTGGAAACAGGAACAGTGACATCCAAAGAGTGATATAATTTAGCGCCTGGAATTCTAGGTTTGGCATATTTGAAAGAAGCAGGGTAAACAAGTTTGACAGGAGACCATAATTCTTTGTTTGAGTCTGTGTTCCATGAGCTATTGTACTTAGAAGATTTACTTTCCTTAACCACAGATTCAACAGTCTTCAATTGTAGTTTTAAGACGTGCTCATCATCATCTGTAATTTTGATGAAAAGTGTTGGATTAACTGGAAGTTGTTTCTTGGAGATCCCGCTTTGATTAACAACATCAATCAAGTTTGAATCAACTAATTGGACCTCTTCGGCGTTGATGCTGCTTTTTTTCAAACCACTAATAGCATCAGTTGCGTCTTTCAAAGTTGGGAAGGAAGCAACGGCGACTCTTTCAAATTTTGGCTTAGAGTAAACTTTCAAAGTTGCCTCAGTGATAACACCCAAAGTACCTTCCGATCCGACAAATAAACCAGTCAAATTGTAACCATTACTGGACTTAATTGGTCTGTTTTTAGTCTTGATGATTGTTCCATCAGCTAAGACGACGGTCAAATTCAAAACATTTTCTCTAGTTGTACCATATTTCGCAGAATTTGGACTTGATGAATTAGTGTTGATGAACCCACCAACTTGACCACCCGGGCCAGGAACAGCAGGGTAAAATAATCCTTTTTCGTTCAATTCTTCGTTCAAATCAGTCCAACTGACACCTGGTTGAACAACAACATCTTGATCTTGTTCATTTATCTTAATTATTTGGCCCAACTTGTGGAGATCTAAGATAATACCATGCTTGGTGATTGATCTTTGTCCTTCGATTGAAGTATTACCAGAGATCGGATAGACTGGGATCTTGTAACTATTAGCAATCTTCAAAATCTCAGAAACATCCTGAGTAGAGGCAGGATAAACGATTAAATCTGATTTGGAATCTTCTGTCTTGATTGAACTATCAAGAGCATAATTGGCGAAATCTTCCTTTTTGTATGAAATTTGATCTGGTTTTAAAACTTGTTCGATCTGTTTGAAACCTTCTTGTAATGAAGATTCTGCAGCGTAAAGTGGAATTGGAGTCAAGTCTAATGGTTCAACAGAGCTGGATGCATTGAGGTCACCACTATTGACGTTTCTGGCGAGCAAGTAACCAGTAGCCAACCCACTTCCCAATAATATGGTGTTCCATGTGGCAGAGTTGGAGCTTTTCTTAGAAGTAGAAGCAGTTGATTGGAGTCGACGGCCAGTTGTTCTCTTGAGAATGTTCAAAGCTGAACGAGGGCTTGATCTGGTGGCAAATCTCAGCATTTACTTTACCAATTAAGTGTTTAGAGGAGAAGTCAACGGGTCAAATGGTGTTTTTATGGCTTTTTTGTATTTTCTACAAACTGTGGTGTCATGTTATGGCTCGATATTTGTGATGGAATAATACTGGTGTGCATTGTTTATTTTAGATTGTGGAAAGAAGTTGAATCAAGGATGACCTTTCCTTGGAGTGAATGTAGTTAATTGACGGTAAATTCCACCAAATAGGGCACTTCCAACTATATAAGTCTCTTATCGATAAATTGTCCGCATCGGGTAGCCTAAACGGAGATTCATGAGAACCTCCATCAAAGTGAACTCGGATTGAATGGTCCAGAAGACTCACACCTTTAACAGCTGAATTATAAGTTAATTGAAATACCACATCTAATCAACACCCAAACTCCACTCATCATGGAACTGCCTCCCTCTTAAGCTTTCAAATTCTTCAGGAGCCAACAGATTTTGAAAGCAACGAAATTTTCATCTTATCCTTAAAAGTAATATGAAATTGAACGCGATACCTGCCACTGAGTACACCTCAATCGCGCTCAGGTCGTTGGTTCTCATCGGGATCGCCCTCAAGTCCAAAAAATCGCTCACCAGGAAGGGTATAGCAGCAGCATTGGTCACTGGGTTCATCCATTCATTACCACAATCAAGCCTATACCTTACGCTCATTCTAGTATTTTATCTCACTTCTTCAAAATGCACAAAGTACAAAGAAGACATCAAATCTAAGAGAACCAAACTCCCTGCTCTACCACCAGATTCAGAGGCTGGATCACATTCCCAAAGAACACACGTTCAAGTTCTCGCAAACTCCATAACTGCTTCAATATTGATCTTTCTATCCTTGTTCACAACCAACAATAAGACGTTATCAAATTTGAAAGCTGGTATAATTGGGCAATACGTTGCAGTTCAGGCAGATACTTGGTCTTCAGAGCTAGGAATATTGTCGAATTCAAGGCCGTTTTTGATAACAACATTAAAAACAGTCCCACATGGTACAAACGGAGGAATCACTATGACTGGACTCATTGCCGGGACCACTGGATCTGCTATTATAAGTGCAATTGCTGCTTTTTCGTATGAAAAAGATAAAGTGAAACATTTTGGGTATTACACACTCATTGGACTGGCTGGTACTTTGATCGATTCTTTGTTAGGTTCATTGTTACAATGTTCTGTTGTTGATATCAAAGAAGGATTGATTTTAGAACCTATTGGAGGTATAAAGATTAAATCCAAAATTTTAAAAGAGGAAAGTCAAAATTTGAAGAAGGTTTCTGGTATTGACATTCTCAGTAATAACCAAGTGAACATTGCGATGGCACTACTCACTTCAATTCTTTCAATGTGCATATACACGAAACTCTTCTGAAATTTCGCTGCCTAACTACACTTCAGTTCTATTAAATACCAAAATTTGCTAATAAACAATTTCTATTAATCAGACTCATCTTCATCTTCAGTTTCACTCTCAGTTTCAGATTCAGTTTCGCTACCGCTTTCCTCTTCCGAATCATAGTCTTCACTATCTTCAACATCCTCGCTATCATCGCCTTCTTCTTCATCTTGAGTAACAGCTTCAATTTCAACTTGATATCCTTGTTTCTCGAAAAACAGTTTCAAGTCGTTTTCGTTAGAAGGATGAGCACAAACAAAGACTGCTGACTTGGAACTATCAAAGATTGAGACGTAGTATTTCTTCAAAACTCCAATCAAATCATCTTCAGTGACTTTAGATAATTCTTCAATGAATCTATTGTTATAATTGGGTCCTCTCTTCTTCAAAACATTGTCAAGATATTTACCAGCCGCGGCAGAATAATAGTTAGACTCAGAAGAAGCAAGTGAATTAACCAAACTACTAACGGCACCTGCAAACAACATCTTATCAACTTTAGTGACCCCTTCTGCCAAATCTTTGACAATTTTACCTGCAACTTCGTAAGCCTTGATAGCATCAGTACCTCTGTAAACATCAAATGACAATTGTCCAGTCTCAACACTTCTATGAACGTTGGCACCATATGCAAGACCAGTACCTCTAATACCTCTCCAAAATGGACCTTCAACAGCTTGCAAATATGAAGCAGCTAATGATAAAGCAGCAGAGTCCTTAGATGCGTAATCATTAGATATTCTAGTAGACGCGACTAAGAATGTGGATTCAGAAGCTGGAGCAGTGATAATAATGGCCTTTTGGGATAAGTTTTCTCCTAACTGTGTGCGAACCTCATATTCTCGCGGGATTTCAACAAGTCTGGTGAATTGGGAGTTTGATGATCCTTCAAGGAAATGTTCCCAAGATTTTATTGGATGTTCAACTTGAGAAATATCACCACTGATTATGATTCTGAAGTTATCTAGTTTAAACAAATGTGATCTTATTTGTTCTAAATCTTGTTCAATTTCTGAATATTTACCATTCTCTAATTTCTTTGATAATTCTTTATAAAATTTCTCGGTTTCTAAAGAATCTTTAGCTCTTCTTAAAGATCTTGTTGTGAAGCAATTTCTTGCCTGAATAGATGATAGCATGGAAACACCACTTCTTTTGGTTGAAGGTAATGCGTTTAATAATTTATCAACACTGACTTTGACTCTTGATTCTTCAAATTTGGTATTCCAAAAAATCTTTCTGAACCATTCAATTGCCTTTTGATAGTTTGCCTTCTTGATTTGAATTTTAACATCAATCAACTCATTAAATTGATTTTGGAAACCATTATAAAATGAATGCTCGACAGTATCATTTTGCAAAGATTGAATTACTTGTTCAAATGGGATCAATTTTCCATCAATTTCTAAAGGTAATGAAAAAATTTCAGAGAATAACTCAAAATATGACAACAATTTTTCTGGGATTTCCAAAGATGATAACAAAATATCAATTGAAATAAACTCAGATTTGAACTGGTCAACATTAATGTATAATGGGAAATCAGCAGGGGTATCATCAATCAATTTTTTAGTCTGTTCATCATCCAAATCATTCACCACATCGGTGTTCTTACCGATACCAGTTGTTTTGGTATTAATAAATTTAATCTTAGAAGGATTTTGATCTGGGAAGCTGGATAAAACATCATCAGGGATTGGAGAATCGTTTATCTTTTGTGCTTTATCCAACTTTTCTTTCAATTCAGCTAAACCTGCTTCACCGAGTTGATCAATTCTATCTCTAAGTAATTTTTTGTTCTCGGCTTTGGAATCTTTGTATAATTTCTTAGATGGTTTAGCAATGATGACAGCAGCATGGTTATTGACTAGGAATTTGTTATATAATTCAACCCATTCTTCGACAGTCCATTTGGCAATTGCATCGTAATCATGTAATGAGCCAAGGTTCTTGGAGAGATCTTTACCATCTTCATTAGAGTATAAGAAATCAGTGATAACATAATCAGTCAACAAATCAGCAGATTTCTCAGTTTGGAAAATCAATCTCTTTCTTGAATTTTCGATAATTTCTCTTATTCTTGTCAAATCAAAATTTTTAACTGTACCATGTTCTCTTAACAATTTAAAGAAGCGATCTTTTGCTTCGTATAGTTTTTCAGTGGGAACATCGTTGAGTTTGATATATGGAATGATATATGTGAAATCATCGGTATTTGACTCCAGTTCACTAGCCAATGGTTCATCAATTTCAACCAAGTTCTTTGTCAAAAGTGAGATCGAAGAATCAGTTAAGTATTCTAAAAGCAAAGTGACTGCTAAATCCTCGTTTCTTTCTGAGTGTTTTGGACCAATCCAACTAACTGATAATTCACCTTTGGATTCATCTTTGTCAGGAAACTCAATTTCTTTGACAATTTCTTGAGTTAATGGTTTGATTTGGTATGGAGAATCAACAAATGGTCTGTTCTTCAAATCGTTCTCTTCTAAACTTGGTAAATCATTGTCAAACTCTTCCATAGTTTTCAAAAATTCTTCCTCATCAACTGTACCACTGACAATAACACATAGATTACTTGGCCTATACGACGATTCATGGAATTTTCTAATTGTATCATTACTTAAAACTCTCAAATTTTCAATCAACCCACCAGTTTCTGAAGAATATCCAGATTTAGCAGGAAATAAAGATCTCTGAGATTCTAAAGCAGATAAAAACCATGGTTGATTTTGAATACCATGCATTTCTGAAAACACAACACCTTTCTCTTTACCTTCACCATCAACATGGTAGACCTCAGTATAGCAAGCTTCATCCGTCAATGTGGGATATAGGATATGGTCTAGATAAATAGGCAATAACAACTTGAACCCTTCCCAACCAGCTGTAGTCAATGTATAAACTGTCTGATCGGTGGCAGTCCAGGCATTTGTTTGGGAAAAAGCGATATTTCCCAGGGTGTCTAGGAGACCTTTGTAAGGATACTTCTTGGATCCCATGAAAATGAGATGCTCCAGAGTGTGAGGAGTCCCACTGTCGTCTTCAACTTCTGTTGCAACGGCGAAGAAACCGTTAACGATAGGCGACTCTTTGTCAATAATCGCAGCCTGGAGTCCTGTTCTTTTCGACTTCCATTTCTTCACTGTTGAAGGCGCATACTCGACCTCGAACTCAGAGAGCAGTTCAAACAAGTTTTCTGCCATTTCTCAGTGTTTGTTTGGTTATGTTTCTTCTTCTTCTTGTTATATTGAAATTTATCTGTGCAGACTCTCGAGGGTGGTCGGAATTCTTTAGATTAAGAGAAAGATATTGATCAACTTCCTAAACAGCCACTCATAACCACTCAGATACCCCCGGGATGAAGCTTCTCTATTTTCTCACTCTGTTGGTCGCGTCCGTCTTTGCTCTGCCACTCGACTCGGAAGACCCTCCACTAACACACTTTGTCTACTTCAAAATAGCACATGGCGATGAGCCATTAGGTACAATCAAGATTGGCTTGTTTGGATCAGTTGTTCAGAAAACAGCAAAGAACTTCTACGAGCTCGCCACTACTTCGACGGTCAAAGGAGAAGGCTATACCGGGTCCATTTTCCACAGAATCATTGACAACTTCATGATTCAAGGAGGTGATTTCACAAACTTTGATGGAACTGGTGGAAAATCCATTTATGGGAAGAAGTTCGCAGATGAAAACTTCAGACTCAAACACAATAAACCAGGTAGAGTCTCCATGGCAAATGCCGGTAAAGACACTAATGGATCTCAGTTTTTTATTACCACCTCTACTCCTGCTAATTTGAATGGACAACATGTTGTTTTTGGTCAAGTTGTTGAAGGTTTAGACATTGTTGACAAAATCCAAAAAGTTAAAACTAATGAAGCAAATAGACCAATTGAAGATGTTACCATTGTTAAAGCATGGGGTGAACCAAATGAAGAAGTCAATGACGAAACTGTCAAAGAATACGAAGAGGAACAAACCCCTGATCTAAGCTCAAACAAGGCTTACTTCATTTCTTTTGCTATGATCGCTTTACTCCTTCTTTACGTATATCTCAAATATGTCAAAGATCAAAGAACTACAAAGTACACCTCGATGAGGGATTGATTTCTTCAACATATACACTTGTTTGCCTTTAGCCTCCTTTTATGCCTGTTTGCTTTTCAAGCTCTTCCAATACATCTTCTTTATTTAAATTTTTGCCAATCAATACCAGTTTTGAAGTGTTCAGCTCCGTGCTTGCTCCAGGTATGATTTCGTATGTGTCTCGTACACCTTGTAAAACAAATCCTTCATTTGAATCAGTGATCAATATACCTTTCGATCTGTGTATATCAACCTCCTTCTTGTTGATCTTAGATTCCCATAGGATGTATTGAATGAATTTTTCAACATCAGCAAGTTGTTCTTTGGTTAAAATACCAAAATCTATTGAAATGGTGGAGATTCTTGAATCGTGGAAACTTCCTCTGTCTTCATTAAGCTTGACTGAAGTTTCAAATGCATGTAAGTCAAGAATCTTATTCACATCAATATCACCATATTGACATTCATATATTGGTGCAATTGAATTGATTTCCTTTACTATATTTATAAGTTCAGTTTTCTCGGCACCAGCTTTATCAGATTTATTCAATAATACAACATCAGCTAACGCGATCTGTAAATGAGCAGTGGTAACCCCTTCTTCCTTAAACTCTAATCCGTTTGTTTTATGCCAATGTCCTCCAACATCTGTCAAGCAAGTTTTTATATGCTCTGAGTCAAGAACAGTGATTACACCATCAATATAAACATTACTTTTTAAACCATCATCTAACCAGAACATTCTAGCAATTGGTGCTGGGTCAGCAATCCCTGATGTTTCCAACAAGATGTAATCTATTCTATCGCCACTTCGTTCTATTAGGTCTTCAATAGCTTGGACTCCATTGTCTTTTACTGTACAGCACAAGCAACCATTTCCTAGATCCAACCATTCCTCATATGAATTATCTCCATCTTTCACAGTCAATGACTTCTCGATTTCACTAGAGTCACCAAATTCATTCAAAATAATGGCAAATTTCTTGTCTCCACGCTTGGATAACTGATCAAGCAATGTTGATTTCCCTGAACCCAAATATCCGGTGATAATAGTGATGGGAATTTTCTTTTCGGTTCTATTAATGTCTGACTTCCTTCTCTTTTCTAATGTTTCCTTGTAATCCTTCAACTTTTGTTCACTGAGATAATTCGTCTGCACTTCAATCTGTGCAAGTTTTGACTCCAAATCCGGTTCATTTCCAGTCACCAAATCAGGAATCTCGTCTAAATCTGCCATCCTCTTGTATTGCTGTTTCGTAAAAGAGGAAAAGAACAAAAATAGAGAGAATAATTTATTTTGGCCGTCCGATTTGGCAGATTTTTGCACTAGCGAACTTTTCACTAACACCAAAACAGTAGATCAGTAACATTTATTTGATATTTAATTTTATACTTTTCCAGTGATAATTGCCCGGAGTTGCTGAGTATGCTCGAGATCCAGGATTCTTTGATTGCTCTCGTGATGGCAACTTACCTTTTCATGGCTCCTTTCACCAAAGTAGAGGAGTCTTTCAGCATGCAGGCGATTCACGATCTAGTGACACATGGCGTTCATGATCTGGCTAGTTTCGACCACATTGAGTTCCCGGGGGCTGTTCCCAGATCGTTTACCGGACCAATACTGCTAAGTGGACTGGTGAAGCCAATCTTGCGGGTCTTACCGGAAAGTCCTTTGAAATTGGAAGGTCAATTATTGGCAAGAGGTCTATTGGGTCTTATTAATGTATTAGGATTTATCAATCTGAAAAATTCACTAAAGAGAGCAATGAAGAAAGACACTATCACTTCGAAAGAAGAAGATTTTAAAGGTAAATATCTGGGTGTTTGGTTTGCTCTTTTCCAATTCACGCAATTTCATTTGAACTTCTATGCCTCGAGGACTTTGCCTAATTTTTTTGCTCTACCATTCACAAATTATGCGTTTTCTCAAATACTATTGGGAAATTTTGGTAATGCAATTAGTGTGTTTGCATTTACATCAGTTGTTTTTAGAATTGAGATTGTTGCATTGACATTATCAACAGGTTTTTTCTTATTTATTTCTGAAAAAATCAGTCTTTTACAACTCGTCAGATCTGGTTTACTAGGAGGTATTTTAGGTGCTGCCTCAAGTTTGAGCATCGATAGCTACTTCTGGGGAAGACCTATCATCCCTGAGTTGGAAAGTTTCGTGTTCAATGTCATTGAAGGCAAAAGTTCTGAATGGGGAACGCATCCATTCGCTTTATACTTCACAAGATCAATTCCTCTTGTTTTCTTACCTTTTATCATTCCGTTTATTGGATTCATTTTATCGCTGAGAACCAAAGGAACTAGCAAAGGTTTGAAAATTATTACTTCTAGTTCAGTTTTATACGTTCTTCTATTATCATTTCAACCTCACAAGGAATGGAGATTCATCGTTTACGTATATCCAGTTTTCAACGTTGCAGCTGCCAGTGGAGCTTCATTTTTAACATGGAAAGCATCAAAATCTTATTTTTATAAGCTTCTTGTTCTTGGTACTTTCATAAGTTCCATCCTTTCTTTGTTTATCTCTCTTACTTTTGCTCAAATTTCATCATTAAACTACCCAGGTGGAGCTGCCATGAACAGTTTACACCAAAATCTTTTAATGAAGTCATTGACAGGATCAGCACAAGGCGAGATAGTTGTTCACTTTGATGTTGCTACAGCCATGACTGGTGTTACTAAATTCAACGAATTAACAGAAGACAGCGGTATAAAGATCATATATGACAAGACTGAAGATCCCGAAAGACTAGCACAATTATGGGAAACATTTGATTACTTGATTACCGAGATTGATCTAGAGACTGATCAATCGGGATTAACCATACCCAACTCTGATTTTTACTCCTGGAAGCAAATCGACATCACAACCTCTTTCCAAGGCATTAATATTAATGCCATTAAAGACTTTGATATTTTGGAAATATTGGAAGACCTTGCTGACAACCAATCAGAATCTTTCACCAAAATTATTTACCCATTCCTAACTTTCAAAAAAACACTCTTCACATACGAGAAGGTTTTAAATACAGGAGAATAAGTATATACCTACAAATAAACATTTTCATTTGATTAAGAAACTTCCAGCTCCCAGTTCGTGTTATTTTTTCTTCTTTCCTATTTACAAGTGGCAAAAAAGGCCTCTATATCATAAAAATCATGCTCAATCCGTTGTTGTCAAAAGACATTCTCAAATAGCTGAATGAGCTCGTTTTTGTAGTTACCTTTGATGAGGATTTTCTTAGACTCGTTCAAAATTTTGAAATTTTTCTTTGGAATAAAATCAAGGGCCTCAGCTATGTCGTTTCTTAAAAGTACAACGTCTCCACTGATTTTTCTAATTTCAGTATGCACATTATTGTTATCTTTGTATTCAACATAGAAAGGCAAGTTACCAAATGATGATCTCTGTAGATGGTATGCATTCTTTTTAAATCTTTTTTCTGGGTTTGACGTTGATCCAATGTCTTCGGCTGTAATTTCAGTGATTTTTGGAAAACGTGATTTAGCAACTACAGATTCAGTAGAGTGTAATCTGAGCTGGGCTCTAACTGTAGGGAGCAGATTCGTCGATCTTTTGAACATGGCGTAAGTTGATCAAGTAGTATTTCCTATATACTGTTGGGCAGTGAAAAAAAAAAAGAAACATAAAATGGTTGGAATTCCGACCCGGGAGACTACTTCCGAGGGTGTTCTTGCAAAAAGCAGAGGTAGCTACAACAAGCCGTTAGGATCCATATCTATATTCGACTAATGAGTCCACAATCTAACGTGTTTATCTTTACCCCCACTAGCAACTCTTTTACCATCAACACTCCAATCCACCGAGTAAACTTCATCTTGATGACCTGGTAAATCAACACTCAACTTCTTTGTTCTTATATCCCAAACTTTCAACGTAGTATCTTTAGAACAACTGACTAGAAGTCTACAGTCTGAAGACCAGGCAGTTTGATACACTGCTGCGACATGACCTCTAAAAGTTGAAATGAATTTACCTGTTCTACCATCCCATAGTTTAATGGAGTTATCAAAAGATGCACTCACTATATGTCTTCCATCAGGAGAGAATGAGACATGATTAACTAATTTTTGATGACCAGTCATACGACACAGGGGTTTGGTTGACTTTAATGGTTCCCATAAGTACATTGTAAAATCATCTGATGCAGTAACAATTCTCTCTTCAACAACACCGTTTATCTTAGCAACTTTTTCATACTGTTGTAATGCTTTCTTTCTTGCCTCTTCTGAAGTAGCAGATTTCTCGCCAGTGTGATCAAATGGTCCCTTTCTTAGAACATAGTCAGTAGACAACGACAAGTGGTTGACCCAATGTGCGTGAGATTTTAAAGTGTTGATCAGTTTACCATCATTAGCGTCCCAGACTTTGATGGTTTTATCATGAGAGGCAGAGTAGATATGACCAGTACCACTCCATTTGACGCATGAAACAGATGAACTATGCCCACTCAATGTCAGTAATGCAACTCTTCTGTCTGAATCCCAAATCTTCACTGTTCCGTCTTTAGATCCGGAAACTAATCTGGGGCTGCTTCCTGGTTTGACCAAATGCAATGGTTCCCAAGCCAATGATGACACCCATTTGGTGTGTCCTCTTAGTGGACCACCTAAATCTTTGCCATTTTCATCCCATAATCTAATTGTATTGTCCATACTACCGGTAGCAATCTTTTCACCATCTGGGGACCATGAAACACATAACACCCAGTTCGTATGACCTTTCAAGACGTTTTGGGTCGTTTGTGTGTTACAATCCCAAATTCTTGCTGTGGAATCACCTGCGCCTGTGACCATTTTAGAACTTGTGTGTGGAGCAAACTGGGTACATAAAATGGTAGATCCATGTCCGGCAATAGAGGCTGAAGATCTTGTAACTGGTTTGACTTTGAAAATGGCTCTTGGGGTATAGACCAAAGTCATAAAATCTTCAGTGGTCTTGATTTGAGGTTTTAAAACAGAGTTGTATAAGTTATCTTTGATATCAATCAAATCACCTTTTTCAGCGTCATTTAACAAGCTGAAAGAGTATGGAACGGGTTCATCTTGTTCACCTAACAGTTGATTCAAAAGTTCTTCTAATTGTTTTTCGGAAATGTTACCTGGTACTCTAACACTACCACCAACTGAATCACCAGTGTCTGAAGCTTGAAATTTAATCAAGACGTTTGGTAAGTCTTCAGGAACGATATCAACTTCCCTTGGCTCTTGAGCCATTCTCTTTTGTCTTTTTGACTGAAGCGGGAGTAACGTAGCCATCTTAAATAGGTTCAAAAATGCTGATTTGTTGATGTTTCTATGTACCGTTAAAGATTATACTTCTTCTAAAATTTTTTTTTTTAGCTCATCGCTGACATAATTTTTCTCGGCCTTCAACTAACTACAGCTTGCAACATTTCATAAAATCATTTATTTAACGAGCGAGCATAAGAGTATTTATATGTAGTCTGGTCTATCGTCCGAGCATGATGAGCTTGATCCATCACTGAAAGCTTTCGATCTAATATCAACCATCCAATTATCCTGCAACAATTCAGCAGCAGATGATCTTTTGTTAGGATCTTGTTGCAAACATTGATACAAGAAATGGAACCCCATTTCACTCAGTTGATCTTTTGCTGGGAACTGTGGTAAATGGCCAGCAGCAATATGATACATAATAGCCCATTCATTATCCAAATTGGCCCATGGTCTACGACCTGTGCACATTTCTAAGACGACACAACCAGTTGACCAAATATCGAGAGCTCCGAATCTGGCACTAGGTCCACCAGTGATTGCTTCTGGTGACATATACATTGGTGTACCGGTCATGCTGTTAGCTTTAGTCACATGTCTTTTTGTTAGGTTTTTGGCCACTTTAGCAGCACCAAAATCAACAAATTTGATTATACCATTGTGATCCAATAATATATTCTCTGGTTTGATATCTCTATGTACAATTCTCATGTCGTGTAGATAAGCAAGACCTTCAAACATTTGTAAAGTGTAAACTTGAATGACCATTTCATCTTCGATTCTACCATGTTCCAATAGTGATGCCAATGAACCACCTTGACAAAATTCCATGAAAATATTGACCTTATCACGATGAACTTCAACGCCATAATATTGAACAATATTAGGATGGTTCAGCATTTCTAATACGGTCATTTCATCTTTAATAGTTGGAACAATCTGTTTAATGGACTGTGAATCTTGAAACCTAATCTCTTTAACTGCCAAAACACCACCAGTATCAAGATTTAAAGCGGAAAAGACACTACCGAAAGTACCACCACCGATAAAATTTCTCTTTTGCCATCTAATTGATAAACTTGAGAAAGATGAAGCTAAGAAGGTCAAAAACTGGTTCTCTGTCTGTGTATCATCCAAAACTTTACCAACTGTCTGTTTGGAAATAGCATCTTCCAGTTTCTCAATCTCTTTCATTCTCAGTTGACTGAAGGCTTCTAACAATTTGGCATCAGACTGTAGTGTAGATGGTTGAAGGATAGGATGCAAGGGTTTTTTCTCTGCTTCGATACTAGATCTAGCACCCATGATATCGAAATGTGAGATCAGCAAGGACATACAACCAGCAACCTTGCTCTTCAATTGTTTGAACTGTTCATCTTGTAAAGTAAGAATGTTGAACCCTTTTGAAACTTCCATTGCAAATTCTAGGGCGGCAACACACCATCTAAATGTCTTCTTATCTGTTGGAATACAGTCATCAACAATATAACTGACCCAATCGATGCTCATATCTATCATTCTCTTGACAATGTATGATTTCTTTGTGGAGTCTGAATTTCTAACATAGTGCTTAGCCAAATCACGATTCAAACAAAATGTTAGATGAATGGAGTCATGTATCTTGTTTACACTTTTCACTAAGGTTAATGCTTGCTTGGAAGAGTTCATTAATTCCAAAACAATTTTGTAGAACAATCTCTCTGATTTAATAAGTTCTCTTTGAACTTTAGGTAGACTCGATCGTTGTTCAACAAATGTGAATGTATCACCAGCCAACTCAGTAAAATATTGTTTAGTCTGTCTTAAAGTCTGAGAAGAACCTTGATTGATTAATAAGACTTCACCAGGTTTAATATTAAAAGATAAGTTTGGAATCTCTAAGGAGATAGTAAGACCATCCCAAATCATGGCTTTAGCAGCACTGATGACGACAGCATATCCTTTCCTAGAATCATCTTCATAATCATCGAAATCAAGCACCGTTGACTTTGGAATGTGTGCATCGGATCCAATCTCAGAACCTTTAAGTATACGGATGATTTGTTCGTCTTGACCATATAGTTCTGTTGAGACTAAAATATAAGTGCCATCTGAATAACCGGTTTTCAGAAGAAAATGGTTAGAATCTTTCATAATTTCCAGGAAAGTCTTGAATTTCGTAACACGGAACAAGCAAGCATTGCTGAACGCTTTTCTGATGGTGACCGAAATCTTAGCTAATTTTCTTCTGATGGTAGTAAACGTTTCTGATGCACTATTAACCCAGTTTGTAATTTCCTGATCTCTTACGTTTGGTGGAGTATTTGGTTTGGAGACAATTTGGGCTAAAACTTTCGTTTGATCATGAATGTAAATGACTAATCGGGCAATTAGTCTTGTTGTCAAAAGGGTTATTTGAGCCGCAATTTCTGGTCCAGCATCTTCTATGAAAACACCAACATTTTTCAACAACCACCAATACTCTTCTAAATTGTCCGGTTCTTTGAAGGTTTTAAACGTTTTCGAGGTGGTATTAACCAATTTTTTGTGAAATAAAGTGAACATGAATTTTATGGATTCTAAGACAGTTCGATCAAAGCCTTCAACCCCAGATATTTCAAAATCCCATCCTTTGGCGTAGACAATACTTCCATGTTTAACAACAACGGCTAACTGGATGTAAGACGAAAAATCATCAATCATTTCATCAATCATCATCATGGTTGGACTGACTAATTTTCTAGCATAGTCTAAACGAATTCTGATGATCTCTTCGATCAATTTCAATGGGAAATCTAACACCTTGGTAAGATCAGGAATGAAACTTGGTAAGTTTATGTCAGCAAATATTTCATGGTATTGCAAATATGCAGTTTTAGCTTTGTTAATCCATGGTAAATGAGGTTTGAAGATTCTTTTGTTGAAAATGGCAGCGATATCTTTTTCTTTTAACATGGCATCAGCAAAAGTTGAATCAACAAATCCATCAGATCTCTTTACTGTTAAATCCAAAGTTTCACTTCCTGTCCATTCTTGTAAAACTTTGAACTCTCTATTAATTGCACGTGTTATGTTTTTCCAAGATATTAAAGCTTCCACTTTGAATGTAAACTCCTCAGTTGCACAAATTGGTTTCTCCAATTCCATTTCTTTCTGGTTTCTCCAAAGGTCTTTGAATGAATCATATCTATTCATTAGGTCTATGACTTCGGTCAAAGCATCTTGGTCATCGGTGACCTTGAAGTTCAAAATCTCTTTGAAAAAATCGTCTGCTAAGGATCTTGAATATCCAATAATTCTTCTCTCTTGTTCTTCAGAACGTCCTAGGCAGTAGGCCTTGATTCCTAGCCACAGATTTTTTTTATATGTAGTTTGAGCTGAAAAATCATGTTGAGTAATAATTCTTCTTTTCTCTGAACTTATGACATCCCCATTCAACACTAGACTTAACATCGTCTGCCATTCTAGTCTTTCTAGAAATTTTGGGTTTGCTTCTCCATTTTCTAAAATGGAAGGATCTAATGAGTGAGGTGGATCAATTTCTAAGTATGACTCCTTCACGTCATCACGTCCGAGTGGAAACTCCAATTGTTCATAATCACTGTTGTCATAGTCCTGGTAATCTTCGTCTTCAGTTTCACTATCTTCTGTTGGATCTGAGATAACTGCTTTTGTATAGTAGTCGTCCACCATATCGTTTTTCATTTTTCTCAAGTACGATCTCTCTTGAGCAGCATAATGTGGATGTTTAACACCATTGCTACCTGCTCTTGAGCGAGACGTTCTCAACGAGTTAGAAGGGGTCCTCAAAGGTGAATATGACTTTTCATTACTTGAAATTCGCTGGCCCGAAGAACGTAGATTGTTAGCGAGTGTGTTTGTTGGTGATCTTTGAGAATGTTGGGCAGCTAGCGATTTGAGGGTCTCAGCTTTCGATGAAGTGGCACTTCTAATGAGTTCACCAGGCTGTGGGAAGTACTGATTCTGTAACGGTTGGTAATTATGCGAGTGAATCTCTGATGGAGAAAGGCCTTGTGTTGTGTTTATCTGTTGGTGCTGTTGTTGTTGCTGTTGTTGGGCCTTGGTGTATTCTGAAGGTTCCGGGGAGGACATTGTTCTGCCAAACTTCTTCATACCGAATGAATGTGTGATAGTGACGAGTGAAGGTTGAAAATGGCTATTTATGTGTGACTTTGATGAATCTCAATAGATAATTAGGTTTCAGAGGTATTGCTCAAAAGCCTAACAGTAGCACTGGGAAGGCTGGGCTTTTAGGGAAAAAAATATGAAGTCCGGGGACAATTTCGTGGTAAGCACCTAGCAGTGAAGAGAAGTTGCTACAGCTGCAATCGAAGCAGTTGCGATTCGGTTTAGTATGGCTTCTGTTTCAACTTACTACTTCGCATTTTCAGATAAAGTCAAAAGAAAGTGCTGCTGCCTCTACCAATTCGCGGCATATTAGGCCAAAGTCCATAAATAAGATGCTCTATTCAAGTATTTATACAGGGTGTCCACACAGGGAGCCAATTTTCTCGGATGTTCGTATCAAGTTCGTTAAAAACAGTGTCGTATGTGTGATTATTTCAATTTGTAGAACAATCTTGGAGCAACACAGTCGTTGAGATGGTGTTCCAAATGGAAAAACTCTTCAACACAGTCCTCTTTGTACTCCTTGTCTTCGTATCCTTCTTCTTCCATCTCTTTGGTAACTCTTTCGACACAGTGTGCATAGTGATGGACGTGTGGGACAACACTTGGAAGTTTGGCACATTCTTCTCTCAATTTGACAAATGGGTCACCTCCTTCTTCATCATCATCTTCTTCTTCTTCTTCTTCTTCTTCTTCTTCTTCTTCTTCTTCTTCTTCTGGTTCTGCTTCTTCTTCCGGTTCTGATTCTTCGGTTTCTTCAGTAGCAGTTTCAGCTTCAGCTTCCTCTACAGCTGGAGCAGATTCTGCTTCGGAAGCTGGTTCTTCAGTAGCTGGGGCTGATTCTTCTTCAGTTTCACTTGAAGCAGGAGTTGATTCTTCATCGGAAGTGGATGGTGTAGTTTCTTCAGATGATTCAGCAGCAGTTTCTTTCTCGCTGGCTGGAGCTTCGGTGCCTTGGTTTGGTTGATCAGCAGTTGTTGCGTCTTCGGCAGCGACTGGAGTAGACTCTTCTGTGATGGTTGCTTCTTCAGCTGGTGCTGGAACTTCAGTTTCTTCATTATCAGCAAAAGCCAATATTGGAGTGAAGCTTTCAATCAAGTCTGCAAGAAATGCCATTCTGAAAATGTGTATCTGAATATTTAATTAATAGAACGAAATTGTTATTGGGGATTGATGTTTACTATTTGAAACTCTATGAATTTTTTTTCGAGAAAAGGTCAAAATCCAAAAGCTCATTGGTCAGAAATGGAGGAAGATCTTTGAAGAGCATAGCCAAGTCATTCCGAAGAATTGCTTGTCTAAATGGCACGAGAAAGACAGCATAAAGGGGGAAGCCATACTGAGCTTTGAAATCAAGCTTACCAAATAGCGGACAGTACAAGAGTAGTTTTAACGTTTAATTCTTCATTCAATTATTTTATACAACACATTAGATATCAGAATTATTTGTCTTGGTTAGCAGCAGCTCTGGCTCTCTTAGCTAATTTAGCTTCAGATTTAGCACCTAAGATACCACCACCCCAGTGTTTTCTTGATTCATCGTATTTCTCAGCGAAGTTAGAGTCAACGGTGGAGATCAAAGTAGCTAAAGCAGATTCATCTTCAGCTCTGACTTCAGTTAAGGCAACAACAGCAGAGGTTTTTTGGTGGGTCAAAGTACCTAATCTAGCTTTACCTTTGATGATGGCGTATGGAACACCCATTTTACGGCATAAAGCTGGTAAGAAGATAACCAATTCAATTGGGTCAACATCGTTAGCAATCAAAACCAATTTAGCTTTCTTGTTTTCAATCAAGGAAACAACGTGGTTCAAACCGAATTTGACGTTGTATGGTTTTGGAGAAGCTTCTTGTCTCGTTTTACCTTCGGCAATGGCAGCGGCTTCAGTGGTTAATCTTTCTTTCTTTTCAGTTCTGTTTTCAGGTCTGTATTTATTGAACAATTTGAAAGCTTCAGCAGCAGTGTTTCTGTCTAAAACAGAAGAGAATTGGGCGATAGCAGGTGGGACTTTCAATCTTAATCTCAAGACTTTTCTTTGTCTTTGCAATCTAACGTATTCTGGCCATTTGACGAATCTTGACAAGTTTCTTTTTGGTTGAACAGCTTGACCAATACCGAATTTCTTTGGGGTAGATTCAGTTAATGGGTTTTTTGGAGCTTTAGAAGCAGCTTTACCACCAGCTAATGGGGCTGGGGCGACCTTTTTACCTTTTGGAGCCATTTTGATTATGTGTCTTGAAAGATACCAATCTATTTCACCTATGTTTGGTTAAATTTTTCAGTTTATTTGTTTTGAATCGCGAACCGACAGTAGCCCTGTAAAAGTTCGCGAAATTTTAGAGTAAGTTGTGACTGCTCAATGGTAGTCTGTGGTGAGTGGATGTTTATATATTGTTTAGGGACACACAAATATTCTGTAGGTGATTCGGTATTTGGCAACAGATATGAGTTCGATTGGTAACCGCTGAAAGCTCGCGACTCGCGAGTCACAAGCATCTCTAGTAATGTTCGTAATGTCACTCTTCATCTGTAATTTGCTTACAAAAAAACGTTTTGTAAAACTTATCATTAATCATAACTAAGGCCATGTTTAGCACACATTAAATCCTGATCAGGAATCACGATTTACTCTACAACAAAGTCAATCTAGTTCATTATATATTTACATTTACAATTACTAACGGCTAAAAACGGCAACAAACGGCAACAAAAACAAAATCATCATCAAGACATACGTACGGGAACAACCTAAAAAGTTTCAAGTTTCGAGTTACACTTAGTTATCGATCCAGCCTCTAGCTCTTTCAACGGCTCTTTCCCATAAAGTCCATTTAGCTCTTCTGTCTTCTTGCTTGGATTGAGAAACGAAATCACCCTTTGATTGAGCACCGATGGAAGCAATGACGTCTTCCAAGTCATCCCAAGCGTTTTCTTCAGGGTTCTTTGATGATAAACCTGCGGCAATAGCAGCACCTAAAGCAGTAGCTTCAGCAACTGGAGATCTTCTGATGGTAACACATGGTCCTAAGATATCAGCTTGAATTTGCATAACTTCATCTGATTGGGACATACCACCGTCAACGGCTAATAATGATAATGGAGCTTTTTCGTAAGTACCTTCAGCTTGTTCCAAGAAATCACCTTGTGCACCAGCATCAGAAGCCATAGCTTTTAAGATAGCTCTTGCTTGGTAACAAACACCTTCTAAAGCGGCTCTGGCAATGTGGGAAGCAGAAGTGTATTGAGTCAAACCCAAGATGGTACCTCTAGCTTCGGAATCCCAATATGGAGCGAATAAACCAGAGAAAGCTGGGACGAAAACAACACCACCGGCATCTGGAACTAAAGAAGCTAATGGACCAATGTCTTGAGCCTTGTCAATCAATTTCAAGTTATCTCTTAACCATTGAACAACGGAACCAGCAACTGAGATGGAACCTTCAAGAGCGTAATGTGGATAATTTTGTCTTTCATTCAAGTTAGGGAACCAAAAACCAACAGTAGTCAAGGAACCGTTTTTGGAAACTAATGGGATTTTACCGGTGTTGTATAACAAGAAACAACCAGTACCGTAAGTACATTTAGCAGCACCTTGAGCTAAAGCTAATTGACCTACTAAAGAAGCAGATTGATCACCCAAACAACCAGAGATTGGAATGTTTTCAATGGTTTTCAATTTTTCAATTGCAGCTTCAGATAAAGCTCCTGGGTATCCCAATGGTCCTAAGTGTGGAACAGAGAAAGAACCGTAGAATTCAGAAGATGAAACAATCTTTGGTAATTGGACTTTCTTTGGGTCAATATCCCAGAAAGCTAATAACTCATCATCGTATTTGAAGGTTTTAACGTCCATGAATTGAGTTCTGGCAGCGTTCGTGACATCAGAAACATGGGAATGTTCTTTAGTCAAATGGTAGATCAACCATGAGTCAACAGTACCGAAGACTAATTCTGAAGCATCGTAAGCAGCTTTGACTTCTTCGTCATTGTCAATCAACCATCTCAATTTAGAGGCAGAGAAGTAGGTGGAGACTGGAGTACCTGATCTTTCTCTTAATTCTTCCAATTTTTCAGCAGAAGTGGAGGCTTTTTTGGCGTTGACAATATCAGCAGTTCTAGTATCATTCCAAACAATACCATAGTTGTAAGAACGACCAGTTGTCTTGTTCCAGACAATAGTGGTTTCTCTCATGTTAGCAACACCAATGTTAGTAACTTTCCATGGAGCCTCACCTTTTGCAGTACGCTCTTTGTTGATTCTTTCTAAAACAACTAAACAACCGGCCAAACATTGGACACCGTTAGCTAAGACGTGGGCTGGTTTAACTTCAACCCAACCAGAGTTTGGGAATCTCAAAGTTGGACCTGAAGCATCTTTGTCGTTTTCGATTTCAAGGTCGTCAGAGGCTGAGATGGCGATACCTTCTGTAGAGTAGATTTTAGTTTTACCATCAGCAGTGGTGTTGGCAGTGGTTGAATATTCAATTTGATGTTTGGCAATTTCTTCACCGTTTCTGTTGAAAAGAATGGCTCTAGAAGAAGTGGTACCAATATCAATGGATGCGATAAGTTGGGTATCTCTGTTAGACATTTCGATAATTTGATCTGAAAAATCGTAGGCTAGAATCCGGCAGTTTTCAAAAGTGATTTTGGCTAACTTATATACCAACGAAAAAACCGCAGTCTCGTATTCCGGCAAAAATGTCCAGGTTTGGGGGCATCTCAAAAAAATATCTGGAGCAAAAAAAAGACAAATTTCCGTTTTCGGGACAAATCCGTTATAGTTTCAATTCTGGGGCAACAACGAACCGAACCTTTTTTGTGTCAGAAAAGAACGTCTCTTGAGACGTTGCAGTGATGACTGAGGACCGGGTGGGTTGCATATACCATTCTAGTTGAACTTATTCAGACAAAGATGTGGTATTTCAGTCATTATTGGAGAGATTGGATCTGAGAGCTTTTGCTGTTGAGGTTTGGGGCCGATAAACTGCCTATTATCCCGGTTTTATGAATACAGGGCTAGCTAGGTTTACAAAAGTCTCAACGAACGATAGAAAAGTAAAACATGTTACAGTATTCATTTATTACAGTCTAACTTGTATTGGCTTTACCAAAGTTTAGCTTCTAGAGAGTGTGTGTTTGCGGCTGTAGTAAGAGCTCGTTTTAGGGGACAACGTGGGCTGAATTTAGATACTGTAATAATTTCTTTGCAAAGTCTAGTTAGAACTTAGTTGTCACTTCATCGTTATCCAAATCGACGATGAATCAAAAATTATGCTTTTGCTGTGATTGAAACGCACTCCATAGAATACAATTATTCAAATGTCCCCTTCTAAAGGTTCAGCCTTGTAGAAAAAAACACGTACGATAGTTTGAACCAATTCCAAGCGCCAAATGCTGAGTCCTGACCATTGAAGTACAGCGGGCAGCGGGTAAGTACTACATAGTAAAGACCCTTTCAGTTGGAGTTTCAGTTTAAGAAACATTGGAAACACTCCTAAAGAATGAACACTCTTTGACTCATTTCATGGTTTCTCAAGACACAATAAATAAAAAGGATCATCTGACCGTATAAGAAGGATATATTTCTAAAAATAACTTGTGCAGCAGTGGCTATAAAGCTTGATATTGCAACTTTTGTAATTGAGAATAGGCCCTTTCGAAAAGATCTGTCCACAAAGTCCAATTTACTCCAATATTTGTGGTTGTTTGGTACTAGAACATTGAAAGGTGGAAACCTGGAGTCAGACACGAGGCTGAAATGTCCCAACTTTATCGAAACTGAGGTGTTTTCGGTGACCATTGGGTTGAATAAAGAAAAATTTCCTTTGTTTCAGGGAGCTATCACACAGCTTATCATATATCAGTATTGGGAATATGAAGCTTCCATTGTATCCTATTCTGCATTTGTCTTTCTTCCTAATGTGACTTGTCTCTTTCTTTGTAATGTCGGCTCGTTTAGGAAATTTTAGCCCGCATTTTTGTCCCGTAACCCCATCGAAATGAAAGCCTTTTTTCTCTTCTTTCAAGTTTCGAGAGTAGTTCTGAACAATTTGATTTGTGGAGAAGCATCAGTGATCAAACCTCAAAGAATAGTTCGGTTCATCTGTCGCCGTCAAACTCAGCCCTTCTACGTTTATGGTGTGACTCGTAATAAGACTACGCTCTTTAAAGACTACCTACTTGTGTTGGATCATTTCTTGTCCTTAGTTGAAAAAGCGGATGGATCCCGGTTTTTCATCCCCAAGTACATCTTGCATGACTATGTTTTTTCCGATTTTAAAATAAAGATCTTTTGATGAAGGTTCTAAAACCAGTTTTCGCAGTCGCCCGTGGTGACTAATTAAAACAAGAGTTAATGCTAGCTGTTCAAACATAGCGTCCCATAACATATTGGGTATTAGTTCAAAATATATAGTATTTTTACGGTTCTCAAATTGCTACAAATGAGGTGTTCGGGATTCAGAAATTCGATACCTATCGACTCGAGACTCTCGAGCCGTTTACAAATTACTGTTTAATATACACGAAATGTTGCAGGAAGTTAGTAAATAATCGGCCTGGACTGTGCAGGCAGTTGAGAATGAAAGTAATTGTCACATGTGTCCCCAGAGTCCAGGTGTCTAGTTTTAAACGGACTGCGGATGACTCTGGATCTAAGATGGGCCGTCTGTTCTCCAAAGTTTTTGGTAAAAAGACTCTCTTTTTCAAATCAGGTTTTGAGATTTTTTCCCTATCTTTCCATCTTCAATTTTCCTTGACTTAGTTTCACTTAAGAGGTTTCATCTTTAATATGACTCTTGATTTCAGTAACTCAGTTGCTTCAAACCCAGGATCTAGAAATCACCAAGTTTCTCCATCCGCGCCAAAAATTTCCCGATGGAGAAAATCCCCGGAAAAATTCATAACAAATTTCCACCCACACCGCGTTTTCCGTTGCATGAGCCGTTTCAAATGTACATTCCTTTTATCTCATTGGCCGATCTGAAATTTTGGGACAAATTTGGATGCCGGGGAAGATAACTGTGGGGAGCTCCGGGGTAGGGACATTTTTAAAAACTGCATAAAAGCTGGGGGGGTTCTTTTGCAGCTTTGTTTACTGTTCTGGTGGAGAATGGAATACAGGACAAAGGAATGGGTAGATCATAGATGTGGGCTGTAGCTCTGTTAAATTTTAATACTTCTTAGTTGTATCGTGGATTAAAAGATAGCAGAATGATTATCATTCGGAATCCGACAATCTATTCTTGGACCTTAGTGTCTCATAACCACAAATTTTGACTTCATTTTTTTCAGATTATTCATTTATTTGATACCTTGCTAGACTTGGAGTAACCTACCAACGACCATGTGTTGGAACCATTAATTAATAATGAGTAATCGATTTCTTAAATCTCCGTGCTTCTCTCTTGAGCTTTTATGGACAATAGGTAATCACTTTCTTGTTATAGAACCCAACCCCCCATTGCCATGAACATTTACTCAACTCAGTTCTTCTATCTTAGTTGAAACTTGATGGTATGTTTTCTTAGATCCTACTGTTTGCTTGCATTCATGAGCTGTTCTTGGTATCCAATCAATTGTCTTGAAGTATTCAAACACTTGCACAGGATCATTATCTGTTTCAGGTCGTTTTGAAGAGATTGTGAAAAAATCATTGATTTCAAAAAGATAGCTCTCACACCTAAGTTAATTATGGTATTCCAGAAAATAAAGTATTGGTTATTTCTTGATATCAAATCTAGATGAAAACAGAATCCAACCATTTACTTCTATGAATAAAGAATAGAATTTACAGTCACCCAAAATTTCATCCTCATTGAAACTTGACAATTTCAAAACATTCATGAGTAGTTTCCTAAATCGATCTGCAGGGAATATTGGGTCTTAATATTTAAGTACGATTTATTCTTTCGATTGTTTTTTGTTTCTGTTTTATTTCACTTATTAAAGTCCTTCATCGATAAGTTAACTTGTTATTTATAATTTGAGAAATCTAAATGATTGTAAATGTTGAATTCAACGACTTGAAGACGTGAAATGATTAACCTACTTACTCCAAAATGTTTATCTTTTGATTTTTGCCCATATCCTTGATAATAAGATAAACTTAGTTATTGACCTATGGAGTAAAGGAGTGGAGAAAAGTGATGAATTGAGATATTAAAGATAAATAAAAAAATCATTTTATGAAAAGATACCAACCAAAAACTTTTCAAGTTTTTATTGTAGTTCTATTACTTAACTTACTAGAGCATTGCAATAATATTTATAGAATAGTGGCGTAATGAATCCAGATTTCCAAACCAACTGGAACCATTTTTCAACGGAGTTAGCAATCAATGCAGCACTTTTTTGTCCGAGATGGAATTCTTGAATTCTTGGATGTCTCTCACCTCACAGAAAATTTAAGTTCTGCGATGTCTTGAACGCTATCTGAGAGGTTTGACATGTCTTTTCCTAAAGCAGCAAAACCTTCTTTCATGATGAATGATGAAGTTCAGTTGTTCCAGTTGTAGTACCACATTTTCAACGCTCTTCACAACTTGGTCGAGCTCAAACTGGCCCTATTCTTTGTCTGGTTTTGGTGAGTTACTCCATGACCAAAACTGTTCGATAACCTGACAAATATTGCCGACATGCCTGATAGTAAGAAGCAAAACTAAAACATAACCTGCAGCAAAGTTGGTAATCGTTCAAAATATTCTGCTAAGCGACACAGCCCTCAGCATGGCCACCTGGGAAGGGACACTTGAGAGTGACCTATTACGTTATGTATTGGCGTAGACATTAGTGATTCGCTTGAAATCTATTAGCTAGACTATTATCTTGATAGAACTGGATAGTCGAACTGATGTTTGCTTTCTGAAAAAAGTGGTAACAGTTTCCTCAATTTATATTGACAGCGCTTGTTTGACACAAAAGTAAGACTCGACAATTCGTACATAACCGGAACTAAAAATATGAGATAATGAAAAATCTTATAAATTGAAATTTTCCAGGTATTCAGGGTTCAGCTCATGTTTGAGACCTAAAGGCCAACACCTGTTTAAAATAAAAGAAAGTCCCAAGTGATGTTGAAACCCCCTGATCTTGACATAGATGACAGCGCTGAAGCTTGAACTAATACGAGCATCAATTCCAACCAAACATATTACAATTCAACTTTGAAGAATTCAACTTAAAGTTGACATCAGTTGAATATTTATTTATTTGCTTAGGAAAAATTCAACTCAGCTCCGTTAATTAATTTACATAACTGTCTTGGAGTCATAATTCTTCAATACAGAGCAGTGAGCAACTGGTGAACAATAACGTGGCCGTAACAATTTCGTTTTACAAATGTGAAACTAACATGAATCCAACTCAAAACACACATTCATTAACGAACTGCAGTTTATCTATCATGTCTCAAAAATCCCCCTCTGATGACTTCAAAAACTAAAACAAAACTGGAGTACGACTTGCCCCTGCCAGAAGAGGAAATGACTTCAACGTTACTGAAAGGTTTCAACTTCTTTTTTGTTCCTAACAACAGGGCTAAGATCACAACAATTAGACAATCGTTGGCTAGATCTCATGGTGCTATTATCAACTCAAAGTTCAGGGAAGGTGTGACTGCTCACGTTTTGGTTGACTCTGTGATTGTACGTAAATCATCTCAAATATTGAAAACCATGGATCTTAACTGGAACCAGTGGGTTAGACTAAGAAATGAGGTTAATATCATTGATCAGAACTGGTTATTGAAATCGATTGAGAAAGAGAAGTTGTTGGGTGTGGAAGATTTTGAAATTGATATTCCTGAAGAAGCCTGTCAATCTGCTCCTCCTTCAAAGAAACATAAATCAGAATCACCAAAATTGAAATCAAAGTATGAGTTGGATGAGACTCTTAATTTGCCTGACATAAATCATAATCCAAATCAGGAAACAATGGACTTACTTAAGGAGATGGCCAACGAATGTGAGGTGAAATCAGACACTTTCAGGGCAAGGGCTTACAGGATTGCTGTTGATGCATTATCTAAGACCAATCAGTTCATCACCACAAAAGAACAAGCTATCAAACTACCAGGGGTTGGTAAATCAATTGCTGCTAAGATTGAAGAAATTACGCATACACATGGACTTGATGCGTTATCTAATTTGCAGCACTCTGAGGCCTCCAAATTGTTGAAATTATTTAAAGGTATCTATGGTGTGGGTAAAATGTTTGCTCAAAAATGGATCAAGGATGGTTGCAGATCACTTGAAGATGTGTCTCAAAGAGAGGATCTTTCTCATAACCAACGTTTAGGATTGAAATTTTACGATAATTGGAATGAAAGAATTCCAAGAAATGAATGTACTGCTCATAAACAATACATCATAAACATTGGCAAAGAAATTGATTCAGAAGTGGAAATGACAATTGGCGGTAGTTACAGACGTGGATTGTCTTCTTGTGGTGATATTGATTTTATCGTCACAAAAAAAGATGCGGTCATTGAAGATTTGAGAGCATTCCTTGATAAATTACTAATAAGAATCAAAGAGACAGGATATCATACATGTTCTTTAACAATAGGAGTGAGCAACAAATGGATGGGTGGATGTTCTCTTCCAGATAAATATTTGAAAAACATGGGATTGGAGTCCACTTGGAACAAATGTCGAAGGGTTGATTTTTTATTAGTTCCATGGAAATCCAAGGGTGCTGCACTAATCTATTTTACAGGAAATGATGATTTCAATAAGAAAGTTCGATTGTTAGCACTACATAAGAAAATGGTTTTGAATGACTCTGGATTGTACAAAAGAGGGAAAACGGATGATAATGGTGATGAGAAATTAGAACTTTTGGAAGGATTTGATGAACGGAAAATCTTTGAGATTCTAGGAGTTAAATGGAGGGAGCCTACAGAGAGAAACATTGGCAATTATGTGGAAGTTAGCACTAAACCACAAAGGGTTTTACGTCCTTCCCCTAAAAAAGTAAATGAAAAATAGTACTTTGTACTAAACGGAAATTTCCTACCACGAGAACTTAAATGACCAATGTAGTATTATGGGATATCATCTAACTCTGCCAGATTCATGAATCAATAAATAAATAAGGTGAATAAATAGGGAATAAATAAGGTGAATAAATAAATTTGACTCTAGTGTCAGTCTCATTTTGAAGGGTCATTCTTCTGGTAGCCATAAAAGCCGTGAACTTTCCCGTGAGTCTCCATCATCTGCATGTATCTCTCAGCCAGCTCTCTACAGTCCTCGAGGTGGTTGACTCCGTTGTGCTCGTAGCACTTCTCGAGTGCCACACGGACCGTCTTCAAGGCACTGATACGGATCCACTGCTCCCTTACCAAGCTCTCCTGAGCCTTCTTCAACTCGGCGTAGTTGTCGTAGTCAATCGTGTCGAACGAGACATGCTCGTTTCTCTTGTGTGCTGATGGCTTGTTAGTATGCTACTTTGCTCGTTTCAGCAGCAGAGTCCTACCCACCAGTCATGTTGTTGATGGCTGTTTCTAATTATCCAACTCCATCAAAATTGCCTTTTGTTTTGTCTCAACTCGGTTCGGGCACGCATGAAAACTGAGACAACTACCGACCCAAACATGTTCAAAATAACTTCTCTTTTAAACACACCAGTGTCTTGCTTTCCAGTTGCTCTTTTCTCGCTCCAATTGCACTGCTTCCTCCCGACTTGCTCAGAGTCTGCTAATCATTGAGGTGCTCGGAAGTTTGAAAGCGAAAAAATCATGTCTACAGATCAACGCCTTGTGCTCTCGTTCAACGCGAAGTATATCTCGTACGCACATACCGTGTGTGCCTACTCTGCTTTTGCTGCTGCCTTGATCGTTGGTGTATCTCTTCACTACCACAAAATTGTGCAGAACGCTTTTTACGGGTACCCTGATGAATGGTTTCCAAGTGTCAGTGCCACAATTGGTGATAGATATCCTGAAAGATCAGTTTTCCAAATCTTGATTGCATTGACTTCAGGTCCTAGATTCTTGTTATTGATCATCTCCTATATTAGACTCTACAGTCCAGAAAGAGCCACTTTGTCCAAAGTTGGTTTCATTTCTGGTGTTGTGAGAACAGTCACGTGTGGTGGCTGGGTTTATATCACCTCAACTGATGATCATGATGCCCATGATGTGTTCATGATCAGTTATATCGTTCTTTCCATTCCTTGGGAATACTACGTGATCAAATCCACTCCAAAGAGAACAAGTTTAAGAAAGTACAGATTTTACACTTCTGTTTCCTTTTTTGTTACATTGGTCCCTTTGATTTACTATTTCATTCAACATAAAGTCCATAGAGTTCCAGGTTCTTACTCCATTTATGCATACTTTGAATGGGCATTGATCATCCTTGATGTTTTATTTGATTCTTTGACGGCTTTTGATTTCCAGCACATCACAATCAATCTCAATACCGACAAAGGATTCAATTTTACAATTGTTGAATCTGACTCTGTTGAAGTGACTGGATCTAAGTCAGAATCATCATCTGCTTACAAACCAAAATCTAAAGATGACATTTCATACGTTGAAATTATTTCCAACACTATTAACTCATTCGTCTACTGGTCAGTTATCACTTCTTTACCTTTAGTCGTTTGGTATTTCCCATTGTGGAACATGGGTATTTCAGGTTTTGAATTATCGATATTATCATATTTATTTTCATTTATATTATTGATTGCACCATTAAAGAAACTTTTCACTAAATTTCCACAAATTCCAAGAGTTTTCACTGTTTTATTTGGTGTTGGTTCATACAAAATTACGAATCCAGATTATAGACTATTATCAATTTCCATTGGTGCTATATTTGCATCAATTGCTTTTGCTAATGAAGTTCACGTTTATGGTTCCAAATCAACCAGATCTAAATATTTTGCTGCATCATTCTCATTAGGTTTAATCCTATCATCAATTGCCAAATACTCCAACTATACCAACAACCCAATATGGCCAATCATGAACGAAGTCAATGGTGGTTGGAACAAAACTGGTATAGTTGTTGGTTTGATTTCTTCTTTAGTCACACCAAGAGATGTTATTGCTTCAAATCCATCGTCTTCTTTAACTACTAATAAACCTTCATTATTCAAGACTGCTGCTGGTTTAGGTGCTTTGATCTTTTCAATTCATGCCATGTTGACGGATTCATCCACCATTATCACGTGGGTTTGGGATGGTTATCCAATTCATGGACCAGTTCCAGTTCCACATGGTGCTGTTTCCATTATTGTTTCATTGGCTGGTACTTACCTTGCATTGACAAGAACTGATTTAATCAACTCAAGAACGTTCATCATTGGTGGTGTATCAGCAACTGTTTTATACTTATTCCACGGATACATTGGATACATTGGTGGTTTAGGATACATTTTGTTTTTGAACGTTGTTATTCCTACTTATTTTGAAAAAGCATCAAATTTCAATCCAGGTTTGATTTTTTCACTCGCTTCTTTCATCTATGTGATTCTAATTCTAGCTCATGTTTGGATTGTTGCTTATGCTTTTGTTCCTGCAGGTTGGTTATTAAGAGAAAGAACAGATATTGTGTTGGGTGTTTCAACTGGATTGGTTATTTTTGGACTAACATCCACCAACTCATCATCTGTTGATAGTATCAAGTTGAATGTTTCAAAATCATTGAATAAAATTAAACAAATCATTTATGCATTAATCACCATTTCTTTACTAATATCATATTTTAGATTTCCATTACAAGATCCAACTCCATATCATCCAGATTCTAAAAGTTTTACAGCTGGTATTTGGACAATCCATTTTGGTTTAGATAATGACATGTGGGCAAGTGAAGGTCGTATGAGAGATTTAATCCGTGATTTAGAACTTGATGTTGTTGGATTATTAGAATCCGATACTCAAAGAATCATCATGGGTAATAGAGATTTAACTCAACAACTTGCTGAAGAGTTGAACATGTATGCTGATTTTGGACCTGGTCCAAACAAGCATACTTGGGGTTGTGCCCTTTTATCTAAATTCCCAATCTTGAACTCAACACATCATTTGTTACCTTCCCCAGTTGGTGAATTGGCACCTGCAATTCATGCCACTTTAGACGTTTATGGTGAACTTGTTGATGTTGTTGTGTTTCATAGTGGACAAGAAGAGGATGTCGAAGATAGATTGTTACAAAGTCTGGGTGTCAGAGACATTATGGGATCCAGTGATAGACCAATGTTCTTGTTAAGTTATTTAGTCACTAATCCATTAGAAGGTAATTACAATAACTATGTCAGTAAAGAATCCGGTATGCACGATGTGGATGCCAGTGACTGGGATAGATGGTGTGAATACATTCTTTACAAGAACTTGAAGAGAACAGGTTATGCTAGAATTAGTAGAGGTACCATCACCGATACTGAAGTTCAAGCTGCCAAATTTGTGGTTGGGCAAGCGAATGACTACTCCCAAGAGAAAATCCCAGAAAGCCAAGTCGATGAGGATTTAAGATTCCCTAGTATGTTCTATGGGGATGGTATCAGAGGTCATAGATTCCATGTGTTTGATGAACCAAGATATTTCAGTTGAGACTTATTTTATAATGTGTGTATCTGCCACTAAATAAACCTCCGAGAAGGGCCCTTTAATTGTTTGTTTGTATGTATCATGGTCCAAGAAGGGCCGGCCCCCGCCCCGCAGTTACAAAATGACACAAAACGGAAGAACGGTGATCAATTGGGTGCGAAACCAGATTTATCTCGGTTGAATAGAGAGGCTGCCCGTATTATAAATGACTCGAGTCTCGGTTGAAGTGCTAAAATTTCCACAGTTTTTGACAGACGAGATTTTCGAGGCATGAATGTGTGGGGGAGAACCTGGGGCAAGCGAGAACAATAAGGGGCAAGGGTGGTGCTTCTGTAACCCCCCCAGAGTCCCACCAAGGGTCCCACCAAGAGGATGCACTCTCGACAGTCACCTGACCCATAGGACTCCTTTGCTTACAGCCGTGTTGTCTTCACGCTTATTTTCGGCCCTCCTCTCATTCGCCGAGGGCTGCAAACGCTGAAACGTCTTTTTCAGCCCATAAAATCGGCACCGATTCAACAATCCTCTACCAAACGGCCCCACCTCCACGGCCCTTTGTTCATGTAGCACGACAATGGCTGTGGATCCCTGCCATGGTGGTGTGTGATATTGGGCGTACCGGAATCTCACTCTCCAGGCCCCAGCAATTGCGGCCTCCCAGCTCCCCTTTTAGCGGGACCGTGGGGTTCCCCTCGGTGTGCCCCACCAGCTTTCCGCCTGGGTGCATGCTTCCAGGGACCCCAGACAGAGTGCTGGGCAGAAACCTGGTAAAGCCACGCATGGAGCGTCCGCCTAAAGGCCTCAAAAAATACAAAATTTCCGTATGTACAATTTTCCAAAACAAAAAAAAAACGATGACCTCTTCTGCCCAATCTATAAATTTCCCTGATATTCCAATTTCTTTCTCTCCCTTATTTTGATTTGTGTTGTATTCACAAAAAAACGATAAACAATGTCTTTACGTCTTGCGCAATCCCTAAGAACAAACTCCCTTTTGAGACAAAAGGGTTTAAACCTAATGGCCTACAGAGGCTACTCTTCTTCTGAAAAGACTTTAAAGCAAAGATTTGCTGAGTTGATTCCAGAAAAAGTTGAACAAATCAAACAATTGAAAAAAGATTATGGTAAAACCGTTATTGGCGAATTGACTTTAGACCAAGCCTACGGTGGTATGAGAGGTATCAAAGGTTTAGTCTGGGAAGGTTCAGTTTTAGATCCAGAAGAAGGTATCAGATTCAGAGGTAGAACCATTCCTGACATTCAAAAAGAATTACCAAAAGCTGAAGGTGGTGAAGAACCATTACCAGAAGCTTTATTCTGGTTGTTGTTGACTGGTGAAGTCCCAACTGCCAGCCAAACTAAAGCCTTCTCTGCTGAATTGGCTGCCAGATCAGACTTACCAAAACACGTTGAAGAATTAATTGACAGATCTCCATCAAACTTACACCCAATGGCTCAATTGTCCATTGCTGTCACCGCATTAGAATCCGAATCACAATTCGCTAAAGCTTACGCTTCTGGTGTCTCTAAAAAGGACTACTGGAACTACACTTATGAAGATTCCTTAGATCTTTTGGCTAAATTACCAAAAATCGCAGCTAGAATTTACCAAAACGTTTTCAAAGATGGTCAAGTTCCAGCTTTAGACAAATCCGCTGATTACGGTAAAAACTTGGCTACTTTGTTAGGTTACGGCTCAAACCCAGAATTTGTTGAATTGATGAGATTATACTTAACCATCCACTCTGATCACGAAGGTGGTAACGTTTCTGCTCACACTACCCATTTGGTTGGTTCAGCTTTATCCTCTCCATACTTGTCAGTCTCTGCTGGTTTGAACGGTTTGGCTGGTCCATTACACGGTCGTGCTAACCAAGAAGTTTTGGAGTGGTTGTTCAAATTCCAACAAGATGTTAAAGGTGATTACTCCAAAGAAACCATTGAAAAATACTTATGGGATACCTTGAACGCTGGTAGAGTTGTTCCAGGTTATGGTCACGCTGTCTTGAGAAAGACTGATCCAAGATACACTGCTCAAAGAGAATTCGCTTTGAAACATTTACCAGATTTCGACATGTTCAAACTGGTTTCTGCCATTTACGAAGTTGCTCCAGAAGTGTTGACCAAACATGGTAAGACCAAAAACCCATGGCCAAACGTTGACTCCCACTCTGGTGTCTTGTTACAATACTACGGTTTGACTGAAGCTTCTTTCTACACCGTCTTATTTGGTGTTTCCAGAGCTTTCGGTGTCTTGCCACAGTTGATCATTGACAGAGCAGTTGGTTCTCCAATTGAAAGACCAAAATCTTTCTCTACTGAAAAATACACTGAATTGGTCAAAGGTTTAAGCAACAAATAGATTTGATAAAATTGAACGAAAAAAAATCTGATAGAGAGAGAAGTTGAAGAATTGGAACAAATTGTTTGTAAATATACTGTTCAGTCTAGTGGAGTGTTTTTTTATCATACTCTTGATGAGGTTGTGAGTTCCATTAGATGTTTTTTTTGTTTGACTTCATGCTTTATTCTGTTGTTTTTTAGATTTAATTTGATGACCTTTATGATTTGACTAAACGTTTATTTATATAATTTATTCTTTGTTCTATTTTTCTATATATACGATGTTTAACTATCTATCAATGTACTTCATTTGGTATATGACTTCTCTTAACAATACCTATCAACTTGTATTGAAAAACGAAAAAAAAATAATGCAGAAGCAAAAAAGTAGAACTCCTCATGGGGGGCTCGAACCCCCGACATTTCGGTTCCTTAGATAAGCTTTAAAAGCCGAACGCTCTACCAACTGAGCTAACAAGGACGAGTTCTGACAGACAAGTGTAGCTGTCTTCCTATCTGTGATGGCTAGAGTGGCGGACTAAAAATATTTTTTGAATATTCACAATTTTGAACAGTTTTGAGATGATATCAGAATGTTGTTTTGATTTAAAGTGGCTCTAATTTCTCTTTTTTTGCACTTATAAGTGCTTTCCTTCAGAAATGTTAATTTTTTGTGATATTTTTGATGTATTCGTTGGTTATTGAGTTTGATGAGGCAAGGAAACTGGCCTGTGATACAGGCATCTCATGTCATGTCGGTTTTGCTATCAGTGAAATATTAACTACTGAGCACTAATTCGTGATATTTGAGGCGGCCAGAAGTTTTCATACAATGGGCCCTTAAATCCTTTCTATTTTTATTCGACATAGTTAACATACTAATTAACTACTTAAACATTGAAAACGAGCAAAGATTCAATGAAGAGACTACTTCGAAGTTTTCAACTTCTTAAGAAGTGACAAAGCAGGAAAATAATCAGAACATAAGATATTCTAGTAAATCTCTACCAAGTAAATATAAACAGAGAGGAAATAATCAAGTATTAAACGGAGCAATATCCACCATCGATCTTAATGTCAGAACCGGTGGTATAAGTGGAGGCGTCAGATGCAAGGTAAAGATAGGCCCCCACGAGCTCCTGAGGAAGAGCCTCACGTCCCAATGGAATTAAACTCCACCATTTAGCCCTAATGTTTGGAGGAACAAAGTCAGAAAGTCCTGAGTCAACATAACCAGGAGATATGGTGTTAACTCTTGCAAAACCAGCCCATTCAACAGCAAGAGATCTTCCCATGTGAATACAACCTGCTTTGGCAGCGTTGTAACATGTTTGGAAGTTTGGAACGTTAGCAATATGTCCAGACATAGATGCTGTAATGATGAAAGAACCAGTACCTTTCTCTTTGAAAATAGGACCAACTGCTTTTGCACAGTAGTAAACCGCATTAAAATCAACGTCAACAAGTCTTTTCCATTTGTCAACACCGTTTGGAACGTTTGGGTTCAAGATGTCACCATCTTCCCATGCGATACCAGCATTAGCAACAAAGATATCGATGGTTCCAAAATCTTCATTAATTTGAGAAACTACCTTTTCAACTTGGTCATAGTTAGACACATCGACAAAATAGGCCTCAACTTTATTGTTGTATGCGGCAGAGAGTAATTTTGCAGACTCTTTGGCTAAATCGAACTGGAAGTCCACAATAGCAATGTCAGCACCAGCTTGGGAATAGCATTCGGCAACAGCATAGCCAATTCCTCCAGCAGCACCAGTGATGACGGCAGTTTTTCCCTTCAAAGAAAAGTTGTCAAAGATGTTCTTAGCTAGTTTTGGAGCTGGTCTTGGAAGAGGGACATCGCTGTTTGTGTCGATGTAGGAAGTGACGATTTGAGAGCTGTCCCCTGCGGTCATTGAATATGGAATGCAAGATATGTAGTGATGTGTAAAGGGTCAGGATAGAGAGAAAAATGAAAAGAAATATTGAGACACTTCGACAGGCGTTTATATATCGAGAAGATGGCCCAGAAAAAGAAAAGGTTGGCGTGCGTATCTGTAAGTCCAGAGCAAAAAAAAAACGGTCTGAAAGGAAAAATTAGCCGCAAAAGGGACAGAAAAAAGCAATTCCTACAATGTTATTTAAAAAAATGCATGAACTCACTCATATCGCCTAATCAAATTCCCAAAATTCTCGCATCCGTTTCTATTTTTATTTTTTCAAAGTTTAAATTCTACTCCTGAAATTGAAAATGTGCTGTCAAAAAAAAATAACAGAAGCAAATTTCTGGGGTTCTGGAACTGGAGAATAATTTTTCCGTGTGTTTTTTTTATCTTTTTTGGTCATCTATGATCATCTATTTATTTTGATCATCTATTTACTTTGAGGTGTGTGGTGCCATTGAAAACCTGGGGTCATCTATTGGAGTGCAGATCGACTGCAGTCTACCGGTTCCATAGTTGGGTAGATTCCTACATATTGTATAGTTCTCGGCTTGCTTACAAAAAATATTATTTTCGTACACAGTAATTGGACATATTATTGTGGGAAATTTCAGTGATCGTGAAAAATCGAATTTCTCAAATTGATCAAGATAGCTTTGGTTTCTTGTTCCTCTTTGGAATCTTTTTGTTGCTCCTCCTTTTTCTTGATCTTACCTAGTAGTTTATCAATACCATCACTCAGAACGGTTTTATCTTCGACATTTAACAGCACTTCATCAAATTCTAAGAGCTTGATAATGATCAATGAACTGATGGAGATAATATCCGTTGTCAAACCTTGGTGAACAACGATTGATAAGATTTCATTAAAATCGACATCTTTCAACAAACTATGGTTTAAGCTTAATTTGTAAAGAATCTCAAAGGCATTTTTTCTGATTTCTAGAGCCTTATCAATTTTATGTTTGAAAGGACCAATTTGTAAAGTTTCTTGATATTGTTTCTTTGCTGATAACTCATTGTAAATTTTTGGTAAAATTGCAGGCAGGTAAGGAATCAGTAAATTGAATTGATTGTTCAATGCAGTGACTAATGTAATGACCGATATTTGTTTGATTCTTAAATCTTCGTCAGTGATTCTATCGAAAACTTCTAACAATAAAGATTCAACAAGCTCAATGGAGACAATATTATCGTAAACAGATATGAATTTGATGGTAGCAATAATGGTATAGATAATTGATTTGTTGGACTTCTCGTTTCTCAAAAGATCAGTGGCCTTATTGTAGAAATAATTAGTGGCATTGTTATTGACCAAAATTAATCCGATATTCAGAGCAGAAACCTTAGCAAGTTCTTCATCAAACTCTTCTGTTTCTAGCAACACTTCGAAAATGGTATCCCAGATTTCATGGAAGATTTCAAAACTTAGTCCGTTGTTGATCTTCAACACTTGTTTGATAGAGATCAGCAGTAAATAACGATTTTCGTTATGTCTGACCTTTTGTAAGAACTTATCAAGATATTCATCATAATTGTTGGAGATCAATTTACCCAAAGTTTCGGCAGCATAGATTTTAGTCTCTTCGTCATCAAAAAATGGTAATAAGTCGTCAACTTTCAAAGATAACTCAACGTGTTCACCAATGAAACCTAACAATTTGATGTTGAATGCTGTGTTTTCGTGTCTGAGCAACTCTTGTTCTCTATTCTTGATATACTGAGTTAAATTCTCGTTGATGACGATGCTGGCTAATATTTTGATATTTCTTGTGTTTTCACTGTTCTCTTCCAAATCTGGGATCAACTCTGACCCAATTTTTCTTGAGATTTCCAATAAGGCATCCTCATCAATCTCATCGATGAATGAAGCTTTTAAGAAAATGGTTTTCAATTTAGCTTGGTCGTAATTCAAATGTGATAAAACTTTCAAAACCTGTGATTGATTCTTACTCTCGTTAAAAAGCTGCAATAAAATATCACCAATGGAGGTGTTGATGTCAAAATAACGAACAATAATAGACAATGACTCAACTGTATGAGATGAAAATGTTGGGTTTTTGATCAAGGGCTCATATTGCTCAACAAGCTCGTTGATTTGAGAAATTTTGATTTTCTCATGATGCAGCTCAACGATGCTTGAAATTGCACTCGTGGAGCTGGCAATGATTGGTTCATAGTTCAATGAAGAGACTAACAAGTGAAGGATTTGAGCAACAGTTTCCGATGGTAATTTTTTCAAATTTGACAAACTTTGAATAGCAGTATTTCTCAATTCGCTGTCGTTTTTTGAAGAGCTTGCAATTTGAATAATGGACTGTATCAAAACGTCGTTGTATGTTAAATTCAAAAAATCAACCGAGGTTTCAATAGAGTTCAAAATACTGATATGATTTTTGCCTGTTAATCCACCGTCTATAATCTCAACAATATATGGTAACTCATCTCCAAAGTATTTCAATTCATTGTTTTGTAAAATAGCAGAGTAAAATCTCAATAAATCTAAATTCAAACCGAAGTTATGTTTTCTAATGCTTGATAGCAACAATTCTAAATCCTCGTCCAAGATATTAAAGCTTTGAAAAAATGTTAACAACATGTTAAACTTGGTGGTAGAGTTTTGCTTGATTGTATTCATTTCATTGGTAAATTTGACAACAATTCTATTTCTGAATGAGTTCATATGGCTTAAGGAATCTTCAACATCTGACATTGAAACATCAGATCCTCTTCTCTTTCTTGTAAATCTTTTATTGTGTTGCTTAATCGTAGCTTCAGTAATGGTATCCAATGTGTTGATTTTTTCAAATGAAACAGCTTCAGAAGAATCCGAGATCGAATCCAAAATAGCTTCAAACAAGCCAGAATTGTAAATTTTCAGTAAAACATGTGGGAAAATTTTGACAACTGTATCTGTTAGCTCTGCTGCCAATTTACGTAATTTCCAAGTGTTATCATCGTTTTCATCCTCCACGTCATCAAAGTCTTCATCATCTGAAAATTCAGGTTCAGAAAACGCTTCGTCCTCATCATGATCTTCATTGGCATATGGGTCGTATTTCAAAAATCTGGAAATAACGCTTAAAATCTCATCAATAAAAGGAGTCATCTCGTCACCAACAGAGAACAATGTGTTAATTAATTGCAAAGATTCATAACGAACATCGTCAATCTGTGACTGGTCATCATCAAAATCAGTATTGTTGAGATACAAATGATCAACAGCAAATTTAACAAGCTGGCCAACGTACGGGCCAGCTAGCTGAGGGTTTGACTTGCACACTGAGTTGAATGTGAGTAGTGTTAGGCTGATGTTGTCATATGTGTCTTTCTGATACTCTTGAATTAAATTAAAAAGGACCTTGAATTCATCATGAGATAAGATGGAGAACAAAAACCCTAGACAAGTAATAGATTTCTTGCTGAGAATATTAACTCCATTGAAGATTGTTTTGACTAAAGCTTGATAAATGATGATAATTTGCTCTTGTGTGATACTTGGTCCTAAATTTGTGATCAGATCAGTTAATGTCTCAATGGCGTCCAACGACGATGTTATTTGGCCATTTGAATCAATAAAGCTAGGAAGCAAGTTTGTCACTATTAACTCACCAGTTGATCCATGTGTGAAGTTGACATTTTTTAAGATTTCTCCGATTGCCATTGTATGAATTGAAGTGGTGATGGAATTATGTGATATTTGGGTCTTGTTCAACTCAATTAATATATCGGTGATTTCTTCATCATCTAAGCTGGACACTAATGGCTCGAAGCACTTCAATGCTTGGTTCTGGACGTCTGAGTTGGTATCGCTCAATGCATCGTTGAGAATCTTGGTTATTCTTGAGGAGTATGAGTTGACCTTGTTGATGATCAGTTTATGCTCCTCCAAAAGCTTGTTCAAGTCGTTCAAAGCCATGAATCTCAAGTCAGGATCAACATCCTTACACTTGGACATGATATTCTTCAACTTCTGATCCGCGCTCTTGAAGTCAGTGGACATGTTGGCGGCAATCGTCTGTGGTTTCCAAACTAGTAGACTCAAGAGTTTGAAATTCTAGGAGCAAAATACAAACAAAGTTCGCGAAACTGAGATTATGTCTTTAGTTACTATTTACTGGTTGGATTTCTATGGCAATACGAAGAAGGGCTACCTCTTTGTGTAACACGAATGATGTTCCCTGTATGTTACAATGCTAATTCTATTAAATTACTCTTCAGTCTCATTCTTTCTGGCTTTTTTCTCCTTCTTCTTATCTTTTTTGTCCTTCTTCTCCTTCGTTACTGAATCTTCAGACTTCTTGGACTTCTTGGACTTCTTCTTGTCTTTACTCTCTGTCTTTGGAACATCTTTTTCTTCGGATACTTCGGGTTTCTGATCATTTTTCTCATCTGTCTCCTCGTCGACTTTCTTCTCTTCTTTAGTATCTATAGTCTCTTTATTTTCTATTTCAGCTTTCGATGAAGTATGCCCACTAGTTTGATCAGTCACTTGTTCTGTCTTCTTACTTTCAGAATCTTCATCATCGATTCCTCTTAGGTATAATTTTTCTTCTGTCATAGCTAAAATTATTTTTCTAGCTCTTTTGGCATAGTCAGCGTCCACACTCTCTAGGTTCTGTTTTTCAACTTCTGCTTTCAGTTCTGCATTAGCTTTCTTTTCCATTTCTTTATCTTCTTCCTTTTCATCTTTAGGTTCTGAAGTTCTTGTTGGCTCTTCTAATGCAGTGTTCCAACTCTCGGTAACCTTTTTCAAACTTTCAATTAAACGATCTCTACCACCGCCTTGTAGGCCTTCCAAGTAGTTCACCAGATCATCTTCGTATTTATCATCAATAATTTTGATATGCTTTATGATCCAGTTCTGTTTCTGTTTGGAAAACTTCCAGTTTTCTTTGTCTGAAGAGTAAGTTCTTAGATATACCAGTTGATCCTTCTCTGGTGGTGCTGGTCTCTCTGATTTAGGCAGTTTCACTCTCTTGGCTGGTTTCTTGACTTTCTTATCTTGGTCACCATCCTCTAGCTTTCTCTTGTTGATCTGTTTGGCCTGCTTCTTTGTAACTTTACCTGAGTCCAGATGAGCTGTAACTGCCAATGGATCAGAATCTAGAGACTCTTTCACTTTCAATCCGATTTTTTTCCAAGCTGGGACGTGTTCTGACATCTCTCCTACTGAAACAAAAGTTAACTGTGCTGATTCCAACTGTCAAGACCTGATTAATGCTGAACTAGTTCACTTAAGAAAGGGCCTAAAGCACAAAATATTCCAATAAAATTTGTTTTCCGGGTGACCCTCATCGCCGATCCTGTGGACTTGTGCCCTACTTAAAATTCTACAATTTTTCTACGCTTGTACTTTTTAGAATCTTTACATTCAAAATATCAGCAGAATGGACGCGAACAAGGAGCTTTTTCTAAGTGCTCCATTGGGGGTTTAGCACCTCACTGTGCGACTTCCTGTACGTGGCCTTTGCGAGATGAAATATAAACTACACAGTTTGAGTCGGACACAGTGCAGCTTCTTGCTCAGTGGGTGTTTGATATAGGAGTTCGTAGACATTATTTATATCAGTTGTATAGCTTGGCCCTAGGCCCTAAATCAATGATATCTTTTGCTCGGCTACGTGTAGTATCAGAGTCCAAATAGGGATCTTCCTTTTCTCTTTTCATTGCTACAGAAAAAATAATATAACCATTCGTTTACTTTCTACACCTCCCCACCAAAAGAATGAACTTACCTAAGATTAAAGCAGTCATAACGGACTGGGATGATACAATAACGGATAAAGATACCATTCAGCTTGTTGCTGAAGCTGCATACATCACAAAACCAGAATTTCCCAAGAAATGGAGTTACTTCTCTGATGTTTATTACTCCAGATACAAGCAATTTGTTGAAGACTTTGGGGATAGGAAAACGATCGGGGAAGAAAAAGAATACCAAAGAGGTTTAAAGAATATAGAGTTAAGCTCTGTTGAGCAATACGTTGATCATGGGCTGTTTGAAGGTGTGGAGTCCAAGACTTTGCTAGCTCAGGCTTGTAAAGTCCAAATAAAAGATGGATTCTTTGATGTTTTCAAAAAACTATATGATGAAGGTGTGCCTGTTTACATATTGAGTTGTAATTGGACTTCTATAATAATGAGAAAAGTGTTCGAAGATCATGGCTTTAAATTGAATGAAAATTTGACTTTCATAACGAATGAATTTGAGGATAAGGATGGTGTGTTAAATGGGAAAGTTGCAGGTAAAAGAGACATAAGGACTGGTGTAGACAAAGTAGAGCAAGTCCATCTAATAACTCAAGAGTTGAGAAATCGTGGTATTGAAGACTCTATTTATTACTTTGGTGATAGTGGGACTGATATATTACCAATGTTAGAAGTGGATTATGGAATCGTGTTAGATAATGGATCTGCTTTAAAAACTTTGGAAAAATTAGAGATACCATTCGATGATGGCTTACAAGGCACTTCAAATATAAAACATGTGAGACAATGGTCAGATATAAGTCAACTTATCTAAAAGGAAAACAAAATGTGTACAAAGAATGTATTGATATTACAACAAGTGTAAAAAAATTAAATAAAGGTAGAGACGACCACCAAGAACTGAAACCGAGCATCCTTTTATCCAAAAACGACATCCAACAGGTCTCCCAGAAAACATAATACCATCATATAGTGATATGTCTATCAACTCTGACCAATCCTTCATATCTATTACTGAATGAAACTGTTCTTGGTGAATATTGCAGTAATTCATCATATGCAGGGATCACACGTCTTGATTCACCATCAATAACAGAAACGTCATCATATTCACCCCAGTAACAAGAAACAGTGACACCAAGTTTATTATTTGGAGAATCAGATGGTTCTTGTTCTTCACCATCTTCTAACCATTTAGGAATCCACTGTAGTCCAATATGGTAACTATTCTGGTCCCAGTTGAGTTTATGAAGATTAACTGCATCTATACCACTTAAGTGTTTGTAAACATCATTTCCATCGGCATCTTTGCTAGGACCAGTTGGAAGTCCAGAGATTTCCACATTTGGGTATGATCTAGACTTATTGCTCACTTTGTCATGATAGTAAGTAAACAACCTCAATGGTGATTTTCCGTATTGTCCAGATTTGTATGAAGTGGAGTTGAAACTTATGGAACAGTATCTGTTGTTCTTTGCATTAATAGCAAGTTCAGCAATCAATGGGGCATATGGTGATGGATCAGCTAGGTTACTAGATTTCAAGACATCAATGGTTAAGTATGAATGTAAATCATCAGCTTTACCATCCATCAAGTAAGGTCTCTCTGAATCATAAGTACAAAGTTCATTACCGTCTGTCTGGGCTTTGCAACTGACAATGATGTCATTGGCTTTCACGCTTGGTAAATCTTCCAAAACTTCAGGTAAGAAACCCTCTCTTCCAAAAAGTTCAACTTTTGGCTCAAGTTTGGTGGCATCTAAATCAATCACTTGAGCAAATCTGACTTTCAATGGAGCCTCTGGGGTAAATGGAGTAAGGAATAAAGATCTCGAAGTAGAAATAACAATGGATATTATCAACAACGATGCAAAAATATAGTTCAATTTGTATGAGAAACTGATCAATGGAATAGATAAAACAATACTAGACACCAATAGAACCAAGAAAACAAATTGGTTGGATTCCAAACTTTCTTGAACAGTTTGATTGATTCCTTCAAGGACCAGAGTGATGGAAATATAAGTCAAAAGGAAATTAACAGGAACTAATATCAAATATTGAAGACTCCAATCGTATGTGAAAGAATTGTGCTCAGGATGTCCATATTTGTGTTCATGATTCAAAAACTCTTCCTCTTCTTCATCTTCAGTTTCCGTATTTGGAATGTCGTTTGATAATAAGTTGGAAGTCTCATCTTGCTCAGCCGTCTCAAAAGTTGGATATGCTCTGTTTGGTTGGTTAAATGTTCCATAATTAGAGTGTCTAGGTGATGAGTTTCCTGTCTCCTTTCTATATGGTGCAATAGCAATGCTGAATAATCCAAAAAACGTGGAAAGTGAGTAAATAGAGTAGATGATAGTGATCAAATATTCACCAGTGTAAACACTGGAATTACTTTGTTGAACTGTTGAATATAGCAAATCCACCCATAATGCAACAAAAAACTCTAATGTAATGATTAGTTTGAAGTCATGAACTGGCCACAACAGATCACTGATGGTCAAGAGTACATAATTAACAAATAAGAAAACTGATGAAAGGGCAACCAAAGGAGAGTAAAAATCTCTTGAAACAACAAAAGGGTTGAAAAAGTAAATGGTGTCAGCCAATAATTTAGTGCAAAATATAGAAATGGCCAATGAGATTAAAACTCTGAACCAACTGTATCCGGTGCTCCAGATTCTTCTTTTATGAATGACAATTCCAAATAAGATCAAGACAATAGGAACAATGGTCAACAAGGCCATGTTGGCAATAATCAAAGCATCTAATTGAACTATGAAGAAATGGTACCCAAATATGTCAAAGTAAACCGCTTGAGTCTTTGAATCTTCAGCGATGTCAAGAGAATTTGCAATCGCGTTGGTCAAGTCCAATGTATTAGATAACATATGCCATAATGCATTTTTTGATGAAAATCTTATGGAATCTTTGGCAGTATGATATAAGGATCTTGGTTTATAAAATGCAATATCAACACCTCTCAATCCGTTATTGACATATACTCTGTAATCTGTTTCACTATGGACTAACCCACTTGCAAATCCTTGCTGGAAGATAGAAGTACCAAATGGAGATCTTACCTGCTGGTAAAATTGTGCAATCTCATAGTCCGATGCTCTGAATAATATAGCTTTTTCACCTGTTCCAGTTCCTTCTAAATTGATAAAATATTTGACAAGTTTATACCATGGATGATTTACAAAAGCTTCAGCTCCAAACAATCCAAACTCTTCATTGTTGTTGAAGTTGAAAACAATGGTACGAATAGGACGGATCCCTGATCTGGAAAAATGTTCTAAAACACCCAACATACTAGCTATACCCGTTCCGTCATCAGTGGTGCCATAGGCTGTTGGCACACTGTCATAATGAGCACTCAACAATAGACCATCCAGTGAAGGGTCTTGACCTTCGATTTTCACAAGGATGTTCGAACTTTCAAAATAGTGTAGTGGTGAGTAATCAGAGCTTGAATTGTACCAACTCTTGATGATTTGAAACATTTGTAATTTCTCCTTAGCATCATCACTAACAGTAATGAATTTACTAGAACTAGCTAATTCCTCAACTCTGGATAAAATGTAGTCATGAACTTGATCATTGGCATGAGATACATATGGATGTGGGTTTTTGGATATCTCTTGTAAATCTAGCCATGAGGTTTCCAAAATATGAGTCTCTTTCGAAGGAAGTGATAAGGATTTTTGCTTAGCGAATGACACTAATAAAATCACAATAACGTAAGTCAGGATGACAAACAGTGTCAAAGAAGTCTTTCTGAAACCAAACACAGATCTGATGAATTGTTTGAATATGGAAACCTGGTCGTTTTGTTTCACATTGTCATTTGATGGTGGCACATCGTTACTGTCATTCTGCACTGGAATCTGATTCCCACTGTTTTTGCTGATGGATGGTCTTGCCTCCCTAGGAGACTCTGCACCATTTGAGCTCTGGCCCTGATCTTCTGAACTCATTCTGGATGAGAGAACCAATTAACGAGCGATAACGAACGGTTTCACTGGTTTCTCCCTGAACTGCTTTTAAGAACTACACTTTTAATTTTTAAACAGAACAAGAACAAAAATCTGCCAATTTAACATGGGTAAAAAAGAGAGAGACGCCTTTGGTAAGGGCACTTTTAGACTTATTGTGGGACCATGGCTCCAAAAGCTGAAGTGTGGATACTCAGAGTATCTGAGGAGTATAAAATGGCATGATGGTCCTATTTCTGTTTAGAAATTATGGCAATAGTCTCAAACAAACAGTATGAGTGCAGACGTTGCAACAAGGGAATTCGTGAAGGAAATCACACAAAATACTGAACATGTTTCAATCACAGTTGACTTATCCAATAAAGCTACCGGTGGGTTTGACAAAAGTTACGTTGAGAAGCTTCCTCAAACTACCCGTAACAGATTGGAAAGACATGGTATCGACTTGAGTAAAGGTTATCCTGAAAAACCACCTTCTGAGCAGATCCCTATATACGTTGATGATGCAGCTGCCATTAGAGACAAGGAACTCCCATACATCGTTAGAGGTAAAAATGCTGATCGTGAAAAGAAGGCACTCTTTTCTAAAGTCAAGGAGATTAGACATTTGACAAAATACATTGGCACTGAATTAGTTGGTGTCCAATTAGAGGATTTAAATGAGAAAGATTTGGATGAGTTGGCTCTTCTTATTGCTGAAAGAGTGGTTGTCTTTTTTAAAGATCAGGACCTTTCCCCGCAAAAACAGTTAGAGATTGGACACTTCTTTGGAAATGTTGAAGTTCACCCACAAGCTTATAGGGTCAATGGTCTTCCAGGAACAACTGTCATTTGGAATGATCTAGCAAGAAGAGATGGTGTTCCTCATTCTTTCAAGAGAAAGGCTGGTACTTTCCAATGGCACACTGATTTAACTCATGAGTTACAACCAGCTGGTATTACCCATTTGCACAATGATGCAGTTCCATCAGTTGGTGGTGATACTTTATGGGCTTCAGGATATGCAGCTTTTGATAAATTGAGTCCTGAATTTCAAAAGTTTTTAGAAGGAAAGTATGTCATTCAAAAATCCTTACATTCTTATTTGAATAGACAAGACCCATTGAGTGGACCAACTCCAATCTATAGAAGACATCCAATCATCAGAACTCATCCAGTGACTGGTTGGAAATCATTGTTCGTCAATCGATTATTCTCTACGGAAATTGAAGGATTGGAACCTCAAGAGTCTAAATTGATCTTGGATTATTTATTTGATATTTATGAGAAAAACTTGGATATTCAAGTTAGATTTGATTGGAAGTCAAAGGATAAGAATTTAGGCACTTCCGCTTTATGGGACAATAGAATCAGTCTACATAATGCTGTTTGGGATTACAACGGTGAGGAACCAAGACATGGTACCAGAGTCGCATCTTTGGCAGAGGTTCCATTCTTTGATCCAAATTCCAAGTCTCAAAGAGAAGCATTGGGATTGGCTTAAACGCGGCCCCTGGTTTCGAATATCAATATACAAGAGTCCTTAGTATCCCCCTAACTAGTAGGATTTAATCTTTTCGAATAAGGTAGTCAGAAGTTGAACCTCACAAAAAAAAATATCTGTCAAATCGGTTGTGCAATTTTCTAATGTTTTGATTTTTCCTAAAAGGGTAAAGTAATTAAAATTAATTACAAGCCTCCCAATATTTCAACCTCTAAAAATAACTTATCTAGCGATATCGTGATTTCTATTTTTAAACTACAATGGAAATCTTCAATGTTTTAAATGTAAGACAATGTACCCTAAAATCAGGCAAACGAGGGGGACAAAAGTTTAGGAAATTAAAGTCTTCTAAAGAAATTCTACCATAAAAATGTTGTTCAAAACCCTTTTAGCATCGACTCTGGTCTCGATTATTTCTGCTCAAAATGGTGCACTAGACCAACAGCAAACCACGGCTGCTGCTACTACCCAAGCCCAAGGAGCAACAACCAAAGAAGCTGCAACGCAGGCTACTGTTGAAACTGCAAACACACAAACTACTCTTGCTGCTAAGACAGTTACTGCACCAAAGGAACAAACTACTGCAGCCACTGTTGAGAACACTCTTGCCACTGTTGAGAATACTCCTGCAACAGCTGAGACTTTACAAACTACACCAGAAACTCAACAAACTGGATCCATCAATCCAACACAAACCACTCAAGAAACAGAAGCTCCTACTAACACAGGATCCACAACTTTGTGGTGGACTCCAGAAACAAGTTTGTGGTGGACTCCATCTTCTAACAGTTGGTGGACTCCATCTACACAGTCTACTCTACATACAAGTGTTACACAATCTTCAGGAATCATTGTCAGTACAATTACTTCTGGATCAATTACTAGAGAAGTGACGCTATCACAATCTGGATCTACCTTTTACACAATTGCCAATTATTCAAACTCCAGTAATGGTGCACTAGCTGCTATAGGTCATGACACTAATAGGGGTAAAATTGCAATTCCTGTTGCACTTGCTGCTGCTTTCATGTTACTATGAACCCATTTACGAACTTTCTGGCATTTCCTTTTCAAAGCATACATTCGATAGACGAATAATTCAATTCAATTCAATTCACTACGCATATTTATAGATTTCAATACAATACTACTTTAACAATTTCAAATTTCAAACTTGTACATTATAACATTTATCACGCTCTCATTGTAGTGGGGCATATAGCACTTGAGTAACGTATTTTCTCTTATATCTGACAACACTTGCAACTGCTAATGTGTTGTGTTTTATACTTGTAGTTGCCAAATGATTCAACACAACATGATTAGGAATAGGCAGTGCACCTGAAGCGTTAGATTTATCGGTGTTTGAATAATTATTTAAAATGACACTTTCTAAATGTGGTGGAAGTTGTGGAGGAGTCAACCATGATTGATTTTGGTTGTTGTTTTGATTGTTGTCTAAAGTCAAATAATAATGTTCCATGACTGTTGGATCGGTGAAAATTGAAGGAATGTCTTTAACATAGTTTAAAGTTTGAGTGAGTGGGGCTTCTTCATGAAATCTAGAATATCCGTCTCCCATATCATCATCGTCCTGGGTTAAACCTAATTTTGAATCTTTCTTTTGATCATCCAATTGTTGTTCAGATGAAACTTCTGAAACTTGTGGTGTTTGAATTTCAATATAATTGACAAAGTTACCCATTTGATCGGTGGCAGTTGGTAAATAGTCTGAGAATCGTAGTTCATTATCAACAATAAATCTAAAACGATGAGTACCATAAGGAAGTCTTAATTTAATAGAGAATTTTTCATCAGATTCTCTGACTAATTTGATCATTTTTCTCCAACCAGTGAATGAACCAGTTATGAAGACATTTTCACCACCTTGAAACCATTGAATTTCAACAGGAACTGATACTTTAGTCAAATCTTGGGATGGACTTTCTGAAGCTTCATTTGAACTATCGTTATTAGAACTGCTATTTATTGGTGTGGTTTTCAATTTTTCAAACTCCGGATCATCTGTCAGAATCAAGGTTGATCTACGTCTTGGATATGGGCGTTGTGATTGTTCTTGTTGGTCTTGATTTTGATCCTGAGATTGGGATTGTTGTTGTGGTTGGGGTGATACGGAATCTGAGTCAATATTCATAGCAGATGTTGAAGGTTGTGAGGTCAGGTTCAGATTAGATTGGCCTGTTCCAGACATGGTGATATCTTGGGAAGAGAGATCTTTGGATAGATCCGTCTGTTGCTGTTCTGTTTGATGTGCCATTGCTGTAGTTGGGGAGCTTGTATGTGCTGATTGGTCAAAAGGATTCAACAAAGGGTGTATCTTGTGTGAGTTTCTTCCTTTGCTGTCTGACGATGATTGTGAAGATGCAGAGACAACGGGTTGGATAGTACTATTAGTTTGACTTGATCCAGGGTAATTTTGTTGAGATGGAGTATTTCCCATGAATTTCTTCGTTCTCGCTAGAAAAATGGAGCTTTCCTAGTGTCTGAGATGTGAGAATAAACAAGAAGAATAGGTTCGTTGGTTGGTGTGTTTCCTCTATTCCTGTATGGATCTTCTCAGGCAAAATCTGTGACTTGTCTAGCTTTATCAGTCGTCACTCTTTTTGTCCCCAAAAACGTCCACAGCTTTTTTCAAACGCTCGGAGATTCAGAGTTCCGAGGGGGTGAAAGTCGGATCTTCAATTTGTGTGGTCACTTCAGTGAATTTTCAACTCAGCATTTAGTGAGACAAAATTGATAGAGAAAGGAGTCAGGTTGGATTGTTCTGTGAGTTGCTAGTTCAGCTTTCATTCAGCTGGCTCAAAATCGAAATATATTGAAATAGTGTCGTCAACCAAGATCTTGAGTTTGCTGATATTCATTGACATTATTTAAAATTTTCTGAGTAGATGGTGATACTTGTTTTTCTTCGGGTATTTCGGGTAAATAAGTCAGCTTTCATTGAATATTTATGAAGTCTGTTTCGTTTCACTAGCGTTGATGTCTGTCATATGTTATATGTATCAATTCAAAGAGAGCAAAAGAAGTCTTATGCAATACTAAACTTCTCCTAGTTCGCTTCAAATGTTTGTAAATGTGCATCCTCAATCTTAAGTTCGGTACCTTTAATGATCTCTTTACAACTGAAAAAATGGAGTAAAAACGGAAACGAGGAGATGAACTACCAATGCACTACGGCACTAGAAGGATAAACAACTTATATTCAAAATCATAAAAAGAGTTACCTGTCCAAAATACATTTTTTAAATTGAGTTCATAGCTCGACAAAAACATCAAAAAGTTATTTTCGCACTCAGACAAATCTTAACAGTTGATCCTAATAACAATGATCAAACCCAAGATGAAGAAGACGGTCAGCTTCAGCGACTCTGCTGGAGGGGCCACCAGCACCACCGGCCGCAAGGACTCGCCCCCAGAGAAGCACAAGCTCCACCGTACGCTCAAAGTGCTGCCGCTCCACCTGCCACTCTTACTGGCTTACCTCTTCCAGAACGTGGATCACTGGGAAGACGCCTTGATCACCACCACCACCATCCTGTTCACTCTTCAGATCCCATACACGGCCATAGTGCTCTCCCAAGTGAAGAGAGCCAAGTTCTCTTTACGCAATGACTATCAATTCCTGTTTCTGGGAATCATCCTGGTGGTAGTGCTGAGTTTCGCACTGAACGCCGTCGTGGTTCTCTTTGGGGCCCCATTTAATCTACTGCGAGAGAACTTCGTGCTGAGCGTGGACCTCGCCTTACTATTGTATCCAGCCGTGGTGCTCGTGGCCAAAGTCGGTGTCAACAGGGTCAGTTATTGGATGGCCATAGGTGTCGCCGTGGGAAGCTGGTTGGGAGCAGTCGTCATCCCGTTGGACTGGGATAGACCATGGCAGACATGGCCGTTGCCTATCGTTGCTGGTGGGTTCTTGGGAGCTGCCTCCGGAGTCTTGGCCTTATTAGTGTGATTGAACAACAACACAAATATATAGAGAAAGGGAGAACAAGAGCATTCTACTTGTCGCATTCAATGATTTTGTAGCCTCTTCATGAGTAATCGCTGATGACTTGAGACCGACTTTCTTTGTAAACCGCTACATTGATGTTTTTCTGATCTTGATTGTTTTCATTTTAAATTTTTCTTGGAAGTATAACAAAAACAACACGATCAAAAACAACATAGAAACAAGAGATGGCCACTAACCACGAGTTCAAAGCACTACGCGACCCTGTGCTGCTAAACAGACAATTCCATGCATACAAGCACAAATCCCTACTCCCCGCGCCTGATACAGAGCCACAAAAACACCAACCAGAACCAGAACCTGACCAAGATGATGAAGAAGAAGAACTTAATCCTATCTCACATCAATTATTACGCGTCATTCTCAAGTTTGTATACAAACTCAAGACAAATGCTAAACTCATATCCATCGTTGGTGCACTTTTGGTTTTCAACTTACTCATTCTTTCCTCTATGAAGCCAAATTACGCGATTGGTACAATAGACATCCCTACGTCGTTGAACAATTTACAAAATCAGATAAATGAGTTGAATTCAAGGTATAAACTACGAATGAATGACCTAAAGACTTACTTGGATTTTAGGATTGATGAATTTAATGAAAAGTTGGAGCTAATAAATTCAATTGATTTAAAGAATGACATTAGACTCAACAATGATAAGTTACCAATATTTTTGAATGATGAGGGGGATGTTAAGATTTTACCTGAGTTTGAGACATTCTTGAAGAATTTTATCAATAACCAATTGGATAATCACCCAGATGGTGGCTCCATTGAATCTAGTTTCAGTGTCGATTATGATTCATTATTGGAAAATCATATTGAAGAATTGATGACTTCGAAATTCAAATTCTTGAAAAGACAAGAAATATTAGACTTGATCACTGAAACCTTTAACAAAAACAAGAGAAAACTACTCAATGACATCAAAAACTTGTCAAACCTGGAGATATCAGACTTGTTAGTATCAAATGATGGAACTAACTTAAACCCATCAAACGATCAGATCAATTATTCATTATTCACATCAGGTGCTAGAATAATAAACTATTTGACATCACCTACTTTCAAACCAAAATTCAAATCAAAATATCCACTAATGAGCTGGTTTCAATCTAAAAATGACGATGCCGAAGATCAAGATACATCTTATTCATCATCTCCATTCATCACACTAACTACAAACGATGGATTTTGGAGATCTTCAACAGTGAATGGCACTAATTTGGCTATCAATTTCTTGGATCCTATTTACTTAACAAATTTGCAATATCTTCACAAGAAGGTATTGAATGCCTCATTTTTAAATTCATGCCCAAAGAAAATTTCAATTTTTATCAAAACTACAAACAATGATAAGTATCAAAGATATTCAGCTTTCAATGAAGTTCTAGATCACGGGAATTTTTTCAAAATCATGGAGTTTCAATATGATTTGAACTTGGTTGGTTCAGCTCAAGGACCTATCATACCGCAGTTATTCAAAAAAGTTTTAATTAAGTCATTGATCATTAGAGTTGATTCAAATTATGGGAATGAATTTTTCACTAGTTTGAATAAGCTTGAAATCAATGGATTCACAAGGTTAGATGTGCTTGCTATTAAAGAACTGTTGAAGAATGACGAATTTGATACTGGACTGAAATCAAAATTTAGAGAATTACTACCATGAATTGCAAAAGAATAGAGAACAATATACTACAGAGAAAAAAATAAAAAGACCTAATTTTAATACTGAAAATTAATGTACAACTTTTCACTATTTTATTTCATGCAACTACAAGTATACTACACTAATTTTTTCATTAAGGTCATTGATTTCAGAGCTTGTTCAACAAGGAACTGATTGGCGGCAGTGTGATGCCATTAGTATTATAGGATTGTGCTAAAGGAGCAACTGGCCTCACGTTGGAATAATCAAAATGGTACTGATCAATTGAACCGATCGAATATTTTCTATCCAACGTGTAGTTTTCTGGTAGTTTTGGAGTCAACAGTACAGGTTTTGTCAATGGAGATATTGGTGATGGAGATTCGGATAATGAAGAAGATCTGGTCAATGGAGAGACAAGAGGTATATCTTGTGATGCTTCGATGATGCTAGTACTGGCAGCTTGCTCTAACTCAGGTGTTACTTTCGATGATTTTGATGTGCTTGATCTTTTTCTTCTTTTGATTCTGTTGAATCTTATCAAATTATCATCAATTTCAATAAATACTTGATTGTTATTGGTTATTTGTTGCTCGACACTCACTTCCCTATGAACACCTCTCTTCTTGAAGTAAAGTCCACATGCATTACAAATGTTTCTGCCTTGATCGTCTTTTCTCCATATTGAAGTGTTTATATTCTGACAATTGGCACAATGTATGATGTTCAAGTTATTGATGTTCTTCAAGATGATCTTATCCTTGTTTGATTCTTGGACCAACTTATCAATCAACTCAGAGGTAGATAGTGACTTCTTTTTAGACACTAGAACCGTTGGTCGATGCACTTTTTTGGACTTGTAATACAATCCACAAGCGTTACATAAAGACACCACAGTCTGTGTTTCAGTGTCCAAGGTGCGTCTCCACATGGGAGTCTTGTCTGTTTTGCAGTTGTAGCAAGACATAGCTGGGAATCTTTACTCTTACAACAGGGACCCAACCTGTGCGTGTGACTAAGGCTACCTGTCAGCGTTTATATACTGGAGATTACGATTGATTCGTGATTGCTTACGATTGTGGTGGCATCTAAATGATGTTTCAGGAGGAGCCACGAGGCAGCAGTAGAAGCCCCCCTCCGCCTGAAACTGTGAATAGTGGGAAGCTAGGCGGAGATTGCGTCATTCTGGGGGAGCACTGTGCTAGGCAGAGGACCCCCAGATGGCAGATTATAGATGGCACAGTGTGTAACCTGTCAAAAGTGTGTGATGGTTGAGGACCTCGGGAGTCGGACCGGGAGTCGGGCTCAAACAGGAAAGGGATAAGTGTTGCACTCGTAGCATTTGGCAGCCTGTATCTTATCTTGACACTTCTGCGACCTGACCCGTAGTAAACCACCTTCATTTTCTTCTCTCCCTTGTCCTCCTCTTTCTGCTTTCTGCTTATTTCAAGTCTTTACAGTAGCAATAACCTCGAACAGAGTTCAAAATTACACTCAAATTGGAATTTTTTCATGAAACAAAAGAGCTTCGGCTACTCACCACCACATACAAATCCTTGCACTATCCCCTTCAAACTCCTCTAAAAACAGGCCAAAACCTCCAATATACTAGAGCATCAGAATCATCATTATATAATCACCAGAATTACCAATTCGGTCCAACAAAATTTAAAAAACCAAAACAAACCACATCAACTGTTTCCGAATCTTCCTCCACACGTGATTAATGGAAACAATTGACGTCCAGGCCCGTGGGTTTGTTGTCAAGTGGCTGAACGTGCCAGATAACTCCCGTGTTTTCTTCCAGGCTCGTCCCATCAAGAGGTCTGTGAGCATTTCTGTTTATAGATCAAATGAACAGCATGATTCGCTTTTAAACGAATCAACTGATGCTTTGATCAGACAAAGATCCAAAGAAGTCCGGTCATTGTCGTTAGAGGATAGAATTAATCAATCTGCCTTATCAGAGGTGGCCTCGTATGGACTCCTCGAAGGTGGCCAGGTCTACAAGAATAATTTCCAAGTCGACAAAGGTGGGATATTTGCATTCATATTCGACAACACATTCTCTAAAAATTACTCAAAGAAGGTCCTATTTGCAAACTTCTTCGCATCTACAATTACTATTCCAAACTCTCCATCAACTCCAAACCAATCAACTCAGCATTCTAACTCGTCAGCATCTTTAGTCACGAATTCCAACAATCATTTATTAAATCCTACAAAAGGTCAATATTTACAAGGATTTCTATTAAAGAAGAAAAGAAAGAAGTTACAGGGGTTCACTAAAAGGTTTTTCATCTTGAATTTCAAAAACAACACACTTTCTTACTATATGAATCAGAACTCTTTGAAAATGAGAGGTGAAATGCAATTGAATATATCGACAATCAGTGCATTAAAAGATGAAAACTCAATAGTGATTGACTCAGGAATGGATATCTGGTTCTTAAAGACTTTAAACTCACAAGATTGGACCAATTGGATTAATGCTCTTGAGTTCATCAAGACGAATGGATATAATTTGGACTCAACTGAAAATGATTCGGCTATGTCATCTCCAGATTTTTCCGCAATGAATCATGCAGAAACAAATGAATTATTTCCAGAGAACATAGATAAAGATCTATTCAAGATCAATGAGAAATTAAAGGAATTATCAATTGATTTAAACGATCTAGCGAATGTTAAAAAAGTTCAAGATTCTTTAATTCAAATCTCTGATAAAGTTGAATCCCTAATACAGGGTAAAGATAATTTGAATTTACAAGAAACTCCATTGTCTCCAACTCTTTCTGTTTTTTCTCAGGAATTTTTTGACGCTGAAGAAGGTCATGACTTGGATGATCATGTTTTAATGTTACAAACAAGAGATAGAAGACAATCTACATTCTCTGTTGATGAACTTTCTGATGATGATGATTCAATTCCAAATGTCCAAATCAATACAATCCAGGAAGAAGAAAATGATGAAGAGACCTCACTTACTCCTTCGGCTGAAGATTATTATCCAATACCTAGTGGGAAGGTCAGAAGAAGAAACACCATTCCTCCATCACAAGCAGAACCACAGTCTTTATTTGCAGTGCTGCGTAAAAATGTTGGTAAAGATCTAACATCGATTTCAATGCCTGTCACCGCAAATGAACCGATTTCCATCTTACAAAAAATCTGTGAGGCTTTTGAATTTGCAAACTTATTGAATGATGCTTCTGTTGAAACTGATCAAGATTTGAAAGTGTTGAAAATTTCAATCTTTGCAGTTTCCTGTTTAGGCTCTTTCAGATCAAAGGCAAGAAATTTAAGAAAACCATTCAATCCAATCCTTGGTGAAACTTATGAATTCGTCAATGAAGAACTAAATTTCAGATTAGTTGGTGAAAAAATCTGTCATAAACCCCAACAAATCTTCGCAATTAACATAGATTCTCCATTTTGGGAAGTTTCAATCACTTTAAGTCCAGATCAAAAATTTTGGGGTAAATCAGTTGAAATTATAAACAAAGGTTCAATCAAATTAACCCTCAAAAAAACAAATGAATTCTTCCAATGGGTTCAACCATCAACTCTACTGAAAAATATCATCACTGGTGATAGATATTCTGAACCAGCGTTGAGTTCATTATCAATAACCAGTTCTATTGGTAAAACATCAAATATTGAGTTTAAAAAAGTCAGTAGTGGTGGATTTTTTGGAAGTCAACCTAGATCTGAAGAAGTTTCAATCACAATAACGAATTCTAATGGTTCCAAGAGTGATTACTATGCAGATGGTAAATGGACCGATTCTATTGTCATTAAGAATTATAAAAATCCAAAGATCAATGACAAAGTATGGAAAGTTTCGAAATTATTACCACAAGAGGAAAAACATTGGGGTTTTAGTGAATTCACATCAAATCTTAATGAAATCACAGAAATAGAGGATGGTAAAATTCCACCAACGGATACTCGTAACAGACCAGATGTTAGACAATATGAAATTGGTGATGTTTCCAAGGCTGAATTGTTGAAAAAACAACTAGAACAAACACAAAGAGAAGCACGACAAGAATTGATTGATAAAAATGCAGAGTATGTTCCTATTTTCTTTAAAAAAGTTGGAGAGTTAGATTACGTTTTAAAGAAAGACGCCAAATCAAATTATTGGGAAAGAAGAAGAAGAGGAGATTGGAGCGGACTCAGAAAACTATGGTAGGATATATCTTTGAATGCAGTGCATTCTCAAAGGGACTAAAGTTTAGAAAAAAGAATATAGAAAAAATTTTTACTGGCTAAACCGTAATCCTGTTAACCACTTTTTTTTTACATGAATTCGAAAACAATTGCAAAAACATATCAACATTAAAAGTTACACACCAAGGGGCTTTTATCCTCTCAGAATGGATCGTCATATGGATCTTCTTCATCATAATCATCATCCTTTTCAAACTCATAGACAATTGCGCCACCGTTTTCAAAATTTTGAGCATCCAAGTATGGTAGTTCCACAGAATCCTTAGCCAATTTTTGTTTAGCTGAAGTTCCCAGGTTGAATGTTGTGTTGAAACTCGAAAGATCTTGAATTTCTAATTGATCTTGATCCTGTTGTTGAACAATCTGAACGTATTCACCTTCATTATTCCCGCTTAAACTCATTTGAAATTTATAACTCATTGATCTTCCAGATTTTCTACGGTTTATGAAATTCACCAGCACACTACCTTGTGTGTTTAGCCCACTTCTGAATTTGAGTCCATTCAACTCTTTTTCAATATCTTCAAACTCATCATGATTCCCATTCCCGTTGTTATTGCCTGAATTGGGCAATAGTTCAAATATACTAGATGCAATAAATTGTAAAAATTTAAGTCCATGGGGATAGTAATAGCTACCAGATCCAGGACTTTTACTCTCTGGCAAAGAGGTATGAAATGAAGTTAAAACTGTAACGTTTGGTCTTATGATACTTGTCAAGAACTTTGATATCAATTCATCATCCACATAGTTGATTGAATCAATAATCACTAAACTCTTCTTTCCTGGATCAGCTTCAGTCACGGCTCTTTCAATCTCATTGACCGTTTCACCCAAGGAAAGATCAAATGCCTCTAAAAAGGAGTATCTGATATCACTTCTCTCCACCACAGGCTTCAATGGTGTTTCGAATGAGACGTAAATTAGATTCGTCATGGTAGGCATGTTCTTTATGAAGTGTTGAACCAATGGATATGACGATTGTGCAATTGTATCCTGCAGTAATATGAGTGGGGAAGACTCTTTGAGTTGAATAACTCGGGTGAGCAGCACTGAGGCACTTTGAGTGGTGGCCATTCTCTTATACTGAGTTCTTATATCTTGACCTTGTCGATGAGCTACAATAATAATTTTTTTCCCATATGTGTGAGTTCATACACTCATAACCGTAACATTACCAAAATAACTATCAAAAGCAGCACTAACAAGAGCGAAAGCTCACTCAAAAAAGTCCAAATCCAACCCTTGGTGTATTTCAGACTCTTCACTGCACGGTAGGAGCTCCTCATAGGCCCGTTCTTGGAACAAGTACAACCGTCTCACAAACTCAGTGATCCGACGAGCTTGGAATTCCATCAAGTCTTCCCTATCAACAAACAGAATATTAGCAGCATCACTAGAACTGCTAAAGGATCCAGATGTCACTGGGATCACCGCAGGGTAGCAGTCCGATCTCCAGAATTCGACACCATCTTCACCACGGGCTAAAAACCGCACGGGAACCTCGTTGATCCAACAGTCAACTTTCTCATTGTGTGTCATGTTTGGTGCTGTTCTTGGATTGAGTGCAGCGAGACCGTACCGTTGCTGCTGTTGTAGCTGTTGTAATGGTTGAACTGATAGTGGTATTGCCTGTTGATGGTGGTATGAGAAGGAAGATGGTGGAAGAGCAGCATCTTTACTCATATTGATTGGTAAAAATCCACTTGATGCATGTTGGAATGGTGGCTGTTGAAGAGGAGGGCGCTTCATTGGAACATTTGGAAGTGCTTGCTCACTGTAGAATTGTCTTCTTGGATCGAAGATCATGTCGGGACTGTATTTTTCCTCGTTCAAGACTGGAAATCCGTTAAATGAGTTGAAGAAGTTGTATTGATATGGCGAGCTGCTCATTAAATCTAACTATCTGAACAAGAATATTGCTGAAGGGTGAACTCAAGGTCGCAGATAAAGGGCTGATTGTGGTGTTTGATAAAGTGATTGTGTGATGATTTTGAATCTGTGTTTTTAGCCCACATTTCTTTAATGTGTTAAGGAAAACCACATTTTTACTAATTCACAAAGTTCGTAGTTGAAGGATTTTTTAGTGTTTTTAACACACTTTTGCATTAGAAGAATTGCAGAGTACGGGAAAAAACCTGTGGGCAAGTGTGGGTACAATGAAATCGGTTAATGAATGTTAATGAGTAACTACTAACAACTACTATTGTAATTCGCGTCACGCTTCAACTTCTCACCTTTCAGTATTCTCCCCATTGAATTTTATGGATATTCTGTTAATTTATTCTGAGCATCTGGATAGGTTTGGAGAAAAAGTACGAAAACTCACAGTTCCAGAATTATAGAAACAAAAGAGGGAAACTTAGTGCTCAATCCAAAATTTGAAAAGCATTTTATAAATAATAAATTTGCTAATTCAAAAAACATGAAGGATGATGATTACATCGAAATAGTTGATCATAACATGAAAGAGCAGTCTAGAGTTGAGAACGTTGATAAATCAAGCTTAGTGGTGAGTTCTAAAGCAAATATTGTTGGCCTTAGTATCGACTCCAAAAAAGTGAATTTAACAGCTCGAATACGATTGGGAGTAGTTTAGAAAAAGCCATTGCCGGGACCATTATTGATTCTAAAGTTCAGATTGCTTATGGGCCAGACAGCATACAACAAATAATCATGAAACTGATGAAAATATTATTGAAGAGCAAACTATTGGAGACTCTGACAAAGGCATTAAAGTTTTTGATAGTAATCCCACAAATGAACATGATAAAATTTTTAAAAAGAGATCACTTGGTGACAGATTTGGGGATCATACCAGAGAATGCACTAACTGGTATAAGAAACAAAACCTTTTAACCGTAACTACAACGCCTGACCAAAACCAGCTACCACCTCTTTGGAAGTTGATAAAAGCCAAGCTGAAAATGATGTTAAACCTTCCACTCAAAGAATTTAACTTGATAAACCCTATCTTGAATATTGGCAGCAAAGGGTTGGTTAATTTGGCGAAGTTTAATATAGAACAGGAACTGAGAAGAGGCGTTCTGAGCAAACCGCAATCAAAGTTCCATGAAAATATACTAGGAATAGTTATCGCGATTCAATTCAATAAATCACATATAAAATACATCAGCTCTATCAAAGAGTTGAAAACCAAGCTTGAATATAACATTTTAACAAAGTATGGGATAATTCATCAATCCTTTCCAAAAACTGACATCATGCTCCTAGATGAGATGGTCAACATAGCTGTGCATGCAAAAGATGTTGGTATGAACCACTTCAAAAGAGAACTTTCAGATTCGAAAGGTTTAGCGGTAAACTTCAAGCTCAATGGTCGACAGATCATTAACTTAACAAAATTTCAAGAAACATTAACCAACTACATAAACAAAGATGTTGAAATGTGCAAGCTGAAATCTATATTCGATAAAGGTTAATTTATAAGTAAACTTATTTCAACAGAGAACTTTAGTGATTCAAATGTTCTAAAGACCTTTGGACATGATTGATTTCTTATTTTGTGGCAACAGAAATTCAAACAAGAACCAATGTCATTATGGTTTCACCTAAAGAAGCTTCAAAATTAATTCAATATAACAATGCAAAAGACTCAAAAGAACTTTGCACGCCAGATTATCACAGAGGTTGTTGATTTTGTAAAATAGGGTTTTTCAGAATAATACTACATTGATTCTCCTCTAGTATTTCACCCTTATTCTTACTTAAGGGCCATAGAATTACTAATGATTTGAACGGTGTCCTTCAAAAACTCAACATAGTTCAATTCTTTCTCTCCATCTGGATCTCTGGTGATCTTGATTCAGGACAAATATAATCTAAACTATGAATTTAGTAAATCTTGATAACTTTGACTGTTTTGGTCTAAATGCCATAATCATTCTTCAATGAAAATTATCAATATCGGAATCATGATACAAGTATCTCTATGTTTCTGAAAACCTTATTCCTTAACACTCGATAACAAGTGCGCAAACTAAGAAGACCCATGAACCTTTTATGCACACTCAAACTCATCTCCAAACCCTTTTTCGGGTGTTTGTAAGGCGTATGGTACGGCGGTTAAACTTGATTACAAAAAACTCAGGGCATATGGTCTTCCATGCCCATGATGGTCTTCATAGTCCTTCAAAATTTGAGCACCACGAATATAAGAACTGGGATCTATTCTGTCAGTGACGGATGAACCGCAGTCTTCAACACAAATCAAGCTCTTACGATCAACAATGTTCAATCATCATATGCTTTTGATAAGTATTCGATAGAAGAATATGTGGATCATCAAGAAACCCATAGAAAAACACAGTATCTGAAATTAATGGAAGATTTTGGTTTGTAAATAGTAAATAAAGTTGCTTGTCATTGTGATAAGTCATGGTCGTAACTTCAAGTCTGAATTTTTTCGACAACTAATTACTAGGCACAAGAAAGGGCCTATTTACAAGTAAAAAGTGAACAGCTCAATTAGTCTCTTTCTTACCTACTTTTAAATTCGTTAATTAGAGAAAATTGATCTACGCTGCTATTTTTATGAAACAAGTCATGGTAGCGCTGTCATTTTTATGGAGAAAAACTGAAAGAAATGGTAGCGGGATTTTTGTCGATTTCTCTCGTGTCGCAATCTGCACTTGACTCCGATTCAGCACTTTTTTTGAACTCTATAACTCGTCTAAGGTATAAAGCCTTTGGATTGTCCCCTTGTTTTCTGAAACTTTGAAAATACCTAAATAGGCTGCCTCTTCAATAATCATCATGTCCTTTAAAGTCGTTCAATACATTGAACGCATCGTACCTGCTTTCATTGGGACGCCGCTCGTCAAACCTCAATTCCAAACACTAAACCAGACAAATTCTCCTCCAGTTCAAAGTAATTGCTAACCCCAAAGTGTGAAACGCACTTTAGATAAAGGAAAAATCACTAGCAATGGTATCAAAGACACGGAAAGTACTTATACTTGTTTAAGGTCACTTTCAAATATCTGTCATTAAAACATCTCACCATGACCTATGTATTTATATTGATGGATTGAATGGCTATATGATATCGCTTACGAGAGATAAGTTGATCACATTATTAAGTACCCTCTAAAACAATTACAATATTCTAAACACAAACGTCACCAAAACAGACAATGCCAATGCAGAACAAATGGCAGTAGGACCGTACTTATCATCGTAATTAGCAACCACTTTCTGTCTGATATTGATGACTCTCCACATGTACATGAAGATGGCATAAATCACAGTCCCCACTGTTGTCAAGAAAAACCCAACAGAGGCAGCCAATGCAACTCTATCCCCATATGATAACAATGATGTGGTAGTGGCGCTCAGCACCAAAGCAATGGAGATCCATGACAAGAATGTTCTTTCTGTAGCGAAGTAAACTTTTGGTTCAACGCGAACAGGAACACAGATTTTTTTACCTGGTGGTGCTTCAAATTTGGCTTCAAACACAGTGTCTTTTGAGACTTTATAAGTGTTTTCATCAGTGAACCAATACTCGAAGTTTGCAGCGATTTGATCGTAGAGCTCTTTAACTGGATTGGAGTTTTTCTTGTTGGATAGTTGTGGATTAACCAACAACGATGAATGCTCATTAGAAGTTCCCATATTAGGTTGTAACAATTGTCCACCATTGCTAGTTGCTCCGAAATCTGAGCCTGTCAATTCTTCTTCGTCCATTTCACCACTTGAGGTTCCCGTTTGTGAATAGTTACTGCTCTGATGATTTCTGTGAATACCAATTTCATTAGATGCCAAAATAGGTTTTCTAATATCCACATCCATTTGAGGTAACCAGAAAGGTATTAGATCAACTTTTTCTGGTAATAATGTAGCAATACCATGAATGAATTTAGAGAATTTAGGAACAGCTTCAACCAAATGTGAAGAAATTAAGTTCCTAACCCATTCTGGTGGTTCTTGACCTAATTGAGTTTGTAATTTGACTTCCAAGACAGCATACGGGAATCTTTCAACATCTTTTGGGCTCAACTGGTTGAATGGCCAATCAACACCAATATCCATTCTTCTCCAATTACCTTTGGTACGATCAACACCATCAAAGTTATCTTCCCTCACCATGGTTAATTCAGTATCCAAGGAAATTCGAACTCTTGCATCACCTGGCAATTGGAATGCCGTTCTGTTATAAAAAGATCTAACAACTGGTCTTAATTTCTTTTTTAACATGGTGTATTGAGTTTCTCTGGCCAAAGCTTCTAAGTTCTCAATCTCTTTTAATGGTTTCTTACCATCTTTTCTCATTTTTTCAAAAGCTTGAGGAACTGTGTAGTCCCCTTTTAAAAAGGAGTTTACATACCTTTCCTTCAATGGAAATCTTGCTTTGACTGATTTCTCACCAGTCCAATCTTCACGATGTGTTTTTCTTTCAACGAAGATTGTGTCTGATTGCATACCACCGTACCATCTTAATCTATGAGCTTCTGCACCTTCATCTTTTCTCAATCTACCATAGTAAAGATCTAAGTTCTCATTATCGTAATAGATGGATGTGATTGCAGAATCTTCAATTTCAAACTCTTTATTACTGTTAAAGACTAGAACTGGTAAATGCTTCAGAATAATCAATTTGACCTCTGTAATGTTATCAGGATGAACCCAGTATTTGGTAGTTTGTCTAACAAAATTCTGTTGACCACCACCTGCTGAAGAATCACCCTTGACTGGGTTTCCCCTTGTTCTTACCAAGTCATACAATCCTGAAATCTTAACAACTAAAGAGTCATAATTGTGTTTAAAGAACGGTTTGGCATCCAATCTGACTTGGAAAACAGGTTTCAAAATCCATTGAGTCTGTTTATCATGCTTCTTGATAATCTTTTGGAAACCAGTGTAGTTCAATCTGGTAAATTTGGCTAAATCATGGACATCTGCAATAATATCACTCAACTCTTCTTCCAAATCCTCAAAATCTTGCTCTAATGGTGGTTCGTCAGTGTCGATGGCCTCAATGACCTGGGATACTTGCTCTTCAGCATCCTTGATCCTTCTGGAGATTTCAGTGCCCTTGACCTTGGTGAAAGTGTACACTTTGTCAAGCTCGTTCTCCAGAGCTAAAAGAAACTTCTCCTCCAGTTGATTGTTCCATGAGGTCTCTTTCAGGCCCTGCTTCAGCACGTCCTTGAGGTCATCGTACGAGATGTAGTAGAAGCTGTAGTCTCTGATGAGCGACGACTTGAGGTGCTCTCCGAACTTCATTGTGCGTGTGTCTCTTAAAACTCCAAACTCAGAGGAATTGGTGCTGCTTTTAAAGCCTCTACCACGTGCAAAAGAGCACGCAGCTCACCCAAACAGGAAAGGTTGCGAGTGGTGGGTCTTTTGACAGATGGTCATCGCTTAGTCAGAATTTTTTTAGTTTTTTATGTGGTGAATTTTTTTGAGATCTGCTAAGTGTTGAAAAGGTGCCATAAAATACAGAGATGAAGGTGAGTTTGTGCGTGATAGGTGTATTATTACTGGACAAATACTAACTGGGTAATAGGTTGAAGTGCCGAGGGAAAAGCTGCTATCGAATTTCGAGGTTTTGGAGCATCTAACGCAGATCAAGAAAGATAATAACTGGAAATCTTCAGGTTCCAACGATGCAAGAAAGTTGAAGAAATCATTGAATCCTGATCTTGAAATCATTACACGTGATTTGTCTTCATACCTTGAGAAAATCCCAGCTGGATTACAATCAGTGGAAACAATAACGAATTGTATGAAGGATTTAGCGCCTTTCAAACTAGAGAAAATCGAGAAATTACAAATAATCAATTCAACTCCATATTCATTGGTTAGTCTGTATGCCATTGTGGAGGAATGTGACCAGAGATTCAACGAGGATGAATGTCAGAGGATAATAGATATTATTTCAGAGCACTTTCCAAGCCCGATAGAGGAAGGTGAAGAAGGTGAAGAAGATGAAGAACAAGGGAACGAAGAAGGGGACGATCAAGACGTGGAAATGGGTACATAGAGTAAAAAAAAAATCTTTCACATAAATCTATTCATGATTGATCTCATATAGAGATTTCAACAATATAGTCCAATCTGACTTGATTACCTTTGAAAACAATAATTTCATCATTTAATACACCACTTTCTTTTGCTTTTGCCCAATAAGAATGATATCCTTTAGGTGGTCTCTTAGAAACAGGGTTTTTAGGAACGAAAAAGTTTCCCAATGCAACAGTTGCTAAAAACATATAGATTTTATTTCTTGAATTTGAACCCTTTGCCCAAAACAAACCATCACAATATTGTAGACTTTTGGAAGATTGATTTGCAAAATATAATCCATTTCCAAACATTGCACCTGCTTTAATACCTGGGGACTGTGAAGGCATCAATAAACCTTTACCCAAAATTGATAATAGATTAGCTGCACGAGTTCCATGCCATAGTTCTTGAACGTTTCCCAAATCTTGAGCAAACCCATTTTGTTGGTTGGCCAACTTGATTTGATAAATACTTGAGATTTTTGAACTCAAGATAGCACTATCATGCTTTTTATTCTTTGTTGATTCATAATAATCAACTATGGATTTGAATTTCTTCTTATCTTTTAATCTAGAAATTTCAACATTGAATATCTTTTCAACATTTTGAGATTCCGCTTGTGATTCCAACTCTTTAAATCCACCATTCAAATCGTCAATCAATTCTAAAGTATCAAATAGTGCAGCACAAATTTGTCTTTGGCGTGATAAACTTGATTTATCAAATATCAAGAAAAACTTATCACGAGTGTTACACACCTTGTTTGGGATGATTACAAAATATTCCTCATTCAGTTTGAACAACTCATCTTCATTTTTACCTTGATTTGGTAATAAGGCTTCAATCTTGTCCAAAACCTCAACGGCCCGCTCCACGCCCACTTTACTAACAATCCCCAAAGGAGTCTTGAACAAACCTGAATCATTATCAAACTTGATACTTGTACTCTTGGTAATCTTGTGGATATTCTCAGAAGATATGTCATTCACTAAAGCTTTACTCTCTTCATCTTTATAATCAATTTCTTTTAATGCAATATCAATAACATTCTTCTTTATTGCTTCTTTCCTCGGCTCTCCAGTGTCAGTAGCTTGTAACAAAGCTTCCTTATATCCCTTTCTCTCCTTTTCTCTGATTATTCTCTGGTATCGTTTCTCACCACCGATATAAGTTTGCTTCCTTCCGGGAGTCCCCACCCTTCCGTAACGTACATAAACAATATCCTGGTCATCCAATTTGATCTCGTAAAACTTGTTGGAATTGGCCTTCGAATCAAACATGATAAGCATTTTAGAGCTTACGAAAGACATTAAGGGCACTTTACAGTTCAATTGAGTCGTTTCCAAGTCTTTCTTTTTACTAAATTAATAGAAACGGAAGGACCGAAAGAAAGAGAGGAAAGAGGACCCTGAAAAATGTTCTCATGTTCCAGCGATGATCCATCACAATTATCCGAAATAGCGAAAAACACCTACAGGCTACACCTATATTTTGATTATTATAATCAAGCCGAACTATTTATAAACACAAAGGGGGTAACCAATCTATAATCATCAAGTAGTGTTCATGTAAATTATTCTGGAGCTTTACGAACACCACTAACGATATCATCAACTCTTAATAACAAACTAGCACTTTCAATAGCTGTTTTTATACTTTGTTGTTTAATAACTTCTGGTTCCCAAACTCCATAATCTTCCATATCGACAACTTTACCATTTTCACCATCAATACCAAAAGTATGTTCACCTTTAGCATGTTTTGCTCTTAATTGTGATAAAATTCTAATTGGATTTCCACCTGAATTTTGAATCAAAGTTCTTGGAATTACTTCAAAAGCATCAGCGACTGCTTGATATGGCCATTGTTGAACACCTTCAATAGTTTTGGCCTTTTCACTTAATTTGACAGAAACTGCCATTTCAATTGCACCACCACCTGGGGATAAACTTGGTTCAAGGAAAACGTTTCTTGTGACAGCCATTGCATCTTGTAAGTTTCTTTCAATTTCGTTCAAAATATCCTTTGATGGACCTCTTAACATGATTGTACAAGCTTGTGGAGAATCACATTCAACTAAGTAAGTGAAGTATTCATCACCAATTAACTCAACTTTGAATAATCCACACTTAGTACCTATATCTGTTTCTTTTAAATCTTCAATACGGTTAACAATAGTTGCACCAGTTGCTCTTGAGATACGGTTATTATCTGATTTTTTAACTCTTCTTAAACAACTGACACCACCTTTAAGTAAATAATGTTGAGCTAAGTCTGATACACCCTTTTCAGTAATGACTAAATCTGGTTTCAAAGCTAATAAATTATCACACATTTCTTTAACTTGTTCTTCTTCAATTTGTAAAATTCTATTCCAATCCTCTTCTTTAGTAATTTCAATATTTGTTTGAGATTCACCTTTTTTGTATTCTAATGGACAATCTAATAAGATAATTCTTGGATTTTTAATTAATCTTTTCATCTTTGGATGTGTGACATCTTTATTGATTAAAATACCTTTTAACACTTCACTTTCTTCAATTTCCCCACCCGGGATTTTTTCAACTCTAATATATCTCTTGATATCAATTTCTTTATGAGCACCATCATCAATCAACACGGTCTTAACCGCATCCAAAGACAACTTACACATTTTTTCTGACCATTTGTTGATATATTTTGTTCCAATTGATGCACCAATCAATTTCACCATTGCTTGATCATTAGTAACATCAATTTGTTTGGACAATTCATGAATAATATCTAAAGAATCAGACAACGCCTGTTTCAAAGCCTGGATGATAATAACTGGATGGATGTTCTTCTCAATGTAAGGGAATGTCTGTGCTAAGATCTCACCTGCTAAGATGATGACTGTTGTGGTACCATCACCAACTTCTTCATCTTGGGTTCTACTCAATTCAATCATTGATTTAGCAGCTGGATGGGCAACGTCAATCTCTCTGAGGATCGCATGTCCGTCGTTGGTGAGAACGATACCACCCATTGGGTCCAAAAGCATCTTAAGCATTGCTTTTGGACCAAGACACGTTCTGACAATATCACTAACGGCTTTGGCAGCAGTGATGTTGGAGATCTGTGCCTGACGACCGGTCTGTCTATCGGTAGACGTGTCTGTTGGGAGGTTAGCACTAAGGAACAATGAAGGGTGACAATTAGAGGTTTGTCTACTCACTCATGAACACGACTGGGGCCTGCATTGTCGAGTTTGATGTTTGTTGATGTTGATGGCAATTGGAAAGAGTTTTTTTTTTCCAACGAATTTTTTTCTTCTCGAATTATATAGCTGATACCAATACCAATACTAGTAACCAATACTTAATACCAATACTAGTAACCAATACTTAATACACTATGGTGTCTGTGGTGGAGAAGATCAAGCAGATTGAGCTCGAGCTGTCGAGAACGCAGAAGAACAAGGCGACGGAGTATCACATCGGACTACAGAGGGGGAAGCTCGCCAGGCTCAAGCGTCAGCTGCTGGAGCCAGAGGCCGGTGGGTCGTCTGGAGGCGGCCAGGGCTTCGAGGTGAGCAAGAGTGGGGACGCCCGTGTGGCCCTTATTGGGTTCCCATCCGTTGGTAAGTCCTCGTTCCTTTCAAAGATCACAAAGACCAAATCTGAGGTAGCCAGTTATGCGTTCACCACGCTGACATCTGTCCCAGGTGTTCTGGAGTACGAAGGGGCCTCCATCCAGATCCTGGATCTTCCAGGAATCATTGGCGGGGCTTCTGAAGGTAAAGGGAGAGGGAGACAGGTCATTGCCACCGCGAAGACAGCAGATCTGATCCTTATGGTGTTGGATGCTACAAAATCTGCTAACCAAAGAGCCATTTTAGAGAGTGAATTGGAAAACATTGGAATCAGACTGAATAAACCTAAACCAAACATTTATTTCAAGATTAAGAAGACCGGTGGTATAAAATACAATTTCCTCACTCCACCTAAACATTTAGATCAAAAATTGGTGTATGATATCTTGAGAGATTACAAGATTCATAACTGTGATATCTTAGTCAGGGATGAGAACGTCACTATCGATGATTTCATTGATATCATCAACGACTCCCATGTCACATATGTCAACTGTTTATACGTCTACAACAAGATTGATGCTGTGTCTATTGAAGAAGTTGATAGAATTGCAAGAGAACCAAACACGGTGGTGATGAGTTGTGAACAAGATTTAGGATTGAACGATGTCATTGAAGAGATATGGTATCAATTAGATTTATTGAAACTTTACACCAAAAGAAAAGGAATCCCTTTGAAATTCAATGAACCATTGGTTGTGAGAAATGGATCAACTATAGAAAGTGTTTGTGATGGTATTCATAGAGATTTCAAAACTAATTTCAAATACGCTTTGGTTTGGGGTTCTTCAACAAAGCATAACCCTCAAAAATGTGGGTTGAACCATATCGTGCATGATGAAGACGTTGTTTCCATTGTTACCAAATGATAATATATATCTACATATAATCTAACAATCAAAATGCCTCGTTTAATAATATTAATTAAATATGTACAAGTTCTTTCTTTATATTTCATAACTTCATTTCTGAATTCCTCTTTTTTCTAAGAAATCCTTTGCCTCGTTTATCTTAGTGGCAAGGTATGGACTACCACCTTTATCTGGGTGATTGGCCAACATGATTTTTCTATGCGTTTCTTTCAATTTCTTCTTTGTTAACGTACTTTCTCTCAAGTTTAAGATTTGTAAGGCTTCTTTAGCAGACATCTTAGCACCAAACCCACCTTTGTAGAATGCTTTACCGTTGATACCCGGTTGATTGGACTTGAAAGAACCAGCAATCACGTAAGCCAATGCGAACCCACCAATACCCGTTAGTACTGGATGATTAGAAAGTGTCCCAACAACTTGGTCAAAGTAATAGTCCACGGAGCCCTGTGGTGGCTTTTGTGCCTGTGCTGATTCGCCGACGCTGATCTGGTTTGGACCAGCGTACGTTTCACCTGGGATCGGAAGCGTAGGAACGTCTATAGTATTAGAAGCCATTTTGTAACTTGTTGTGTGTTTTTATTGACTTACTTGACGGTCGAGATGAAGAAAATTTTTGTTTTTCGAGAAATTTTATGGGAAAAAATGTAATAAATGGCCGATTTCGGAAATTCCCTTTATTGAGTATGGTTACACACCGATGAGCTCATCGCTTAAGAATTTTTTTTACTTTTTATCTTAAAATTTTTCTTTAGGTGCAAAAAATCACACATACAAACACCAATCATATACCAAGATGAGAGTGTATTCATGCCATTTCTGTTCTTCTCCAGTGTATCCTGGTCATGGGATCATGTTCGTGCGTAACGACGCCAAAGAGTTCCGTTTCTGTCGTTCCAAATGTCACAAGAATTTCAAACAACGTCGTAACCCAAGAAAATTAAGATGGACTAAAGCTTTCAGAAAAGCTGCGGGTAAAGAGTTGGCTGTTGATTCGACATTGACTTTCGCTGCTAGAAGAAACGTTCCAGTGCGTTATAACAGAGATTTGGTGGCAACTACTTTGAAAGCCATGGCTAGAGTTGAAGAAATTAGACAGAAACGTGAACGTGCATTCTATAAGAACAGAATGAAAGGTAACAAAGAAAGAGCACTTGCATTGGATAGAAAACTTGTTGAATCTAATCCTGAACTATTGAGAATGAGAGAAGGGGAGATCGCTAAGAAACTCGCTAAAGAACAAGCTAAAGCAGAAAGAGAAGAAGCAGAGTCTGAATCAGATGAAGAAATGGATATCGAATCAGAAGAAGAAGAAGAGTCAGAAGAAGAATCTACAAAACAAAAAGTGTTGTTGAGAAACAAGAGACGTACCAAACAGCGTGTGTTATAAGGAATACCAACTTCATCTTCTATTTATGTACATTAATTTTATAAATCATCTTTTAGGTTATTTACTACGTATTGATTCACTCGGAAGTTTCTTGAACATACCAATAAATCCACCACCAACAACTTTAGAACCGACTTTAGGTCTGCAAACAATCCCTGTTTCTTCACTTGATTTGATTTTAGTGAATCTTAAATCCCATTCTTGTAAACCACCGCCAACTCCAGGCATGATTTGTAAAGTTCTTATATGGGTCAATTTAATCTCTTTGTCATCTTTAACATGCTTAATTACATCGAGAATTTGAGTGACAGAAGGTGCAAATATGACTAAGGGAGCATCTTGTTTCAAATTGATTGCAATTTGAGAAATATTTTGTGTCAAATCTGCCATATCAAGAAAAGCTCCACTTAAAAATTCTAAAGTATCAGAACCTTCTTCAGATTTCTCTAGTTTTCTAAAATTATCACTATCGTTTTTCAACCATTCAGTGGGTGAGTCACTTAAATGGAATTCCACGTCATTGGAATAGATTCCTCTTCTAAAACCGTCAATATTTTTCTTTCCTGTCTTTGAATGATTCGCATTGTTATCAATAGAATGCAAGATCGCACCTCTAATCCCCAATGTCTTATAGAAACAATTTGCAGCATGAATCCGAGAACAAATTGCCAATGTTAATGATCCATGTCCAGTTCCAGCTTCTAAAAATTGTAAAGGTGAATCTGCTAGACCATCACCATTTTCGTTCAACTTTGGATAATCAACATGAAAATCAGCAACGTTAACAATAGAGGCAGCATCGAATGGATAAATAGGCGTAGCGTTTCTTTTCACAAGGTTTATATAATCTTCAGTACTTGCTTCTAAGACAATATAATTGTCTTGTGTTCTCTCAGATTTTACTAAACTTCTCGATTTTAGTCCAATTATGGAATCATGAGGTATATGGTCTGAGTTTATGCCCGTTTTCAAACCAGATTCCAACGGCTGCGTTAGCCATAGTCTGTCCCGACGTTGCAGAGATCGTATCAGAACAGTGTCACCTTTCTGGAAACTAGATATCAGCCTTCTGAAATGCATTCTATACTAAGTGAAATATTTTAATGCCTACTATAATTTTTTTTTTCCGAGATGAGATGAGGATGAAAAGTAAACAAACTAGACACTAAACTAAACGATCAGGGTCCACCATCAAAACCCACATGACTCACCTTGTGGTCTCCATTACCGACCTCTCCAAGATCCCAATCACAGGCGGACACGTAAAAGTGCGAATATTTGGAACGATACTGGAATTCAACCCTTCTGCCAAATACATCCTCATTTGCCCCACGAATATCCTTAGTGATGATACGACACCCATCAAACTGGAGTTATTGGACGATGTTCCAATAGGAACGGATCCACAACTGGCATACTACGGCATGCTTGTTGATGCATATGGTCTATATGACGGTAGGGTGGTCTCTCTGTTGAGTATATATGCTCTTAATGATAGTGATGTGTTAGTTGAGAATAGAGACGTGTTCCAAATGATGGCTAATTTGAAAAGGATTAGTGATGTTAATATTAGTAGATGAATGAGTTGGATTTATGCGGTGAATACACTACAGTTTTTGTAAGGATGAAATTAAAGAAAGGGTACATTCATTACAACAAATTTATCATATCAAGATCATTAACCAGAAACAAAAAGAAATAGCACACATAACAGATAAATGAAGAGATTATGTGCGAAACTCATCATAGGTGCTATTTGTGGAAAAAAACTGTTCCCAAATGGTGTCACTTGAAACTTGGTTCATTAATTCATAAATTCTCAACTGTTCAAAATCTTGTTCGTTTGGTCTTGTTGGGAAAACGGGTGGAGTTGATAAACTTGGATAATTATTATACTCTTCATAATCGTTCATTACTTGTTTTGTTTGTTTTTTGTCATTTTCTGCTTCGTTGTTCAATTTTTCAAAAAATCTTTCAACATCATCAACGTTATTTGCTAATAGTTCTTCTGTTGATTCACCACCGTCTATCGGTTCTTGTTTGACAGAAACATTTTCGCTGATCACGTTATCATTAGTGATCCCATTCCACTGATGATTGTTGTCAAATTTCAACTTGATAATAACCATTGATAGAATTTCAAAAATTTCCAGACAGGAAGATGCTGCATCACAAATTTCAACCAATGAGTTCAAAACTTTCAACACCAATTTATTCAACTCTTCAAAATCTTTTAATTCGATCATTCTTGATTTTGAACTATATATTGAATAGAAAAACGAAATCCCAGCCATAAATAAATTATGAACAGCTGCCCAAGTATAGTTGATTGTTTTAGACTTGTATAATTCAAAATAACAATTTATTATACCACGGGATGCATCAAATAAGATCTTTAACGTCTTTTCTGTAATCTTACTGTTTTTAGGTGTGACTCCAAACAGTAATAATTTGGTATGATAGTAATTCAACTTGAAGAATTCAAAATTGAAATCAGAGTTGGATTTTCTTGATGTTTTCAAAGGTATCGTTTTAAACCAAGTTTCTAATTGATTATTAATTCTATCTTTCCATTGACTTAGATTAGAATCTTGTCTTGGTAATGAACTGTTTGAGAAATACAACACTTGCAATACTTCTGATTGGATTTTTCTAATTTTGAAGAAATTTATAGATATTGTCTTGTATGATGGTAATGATTTTGTTGAAACTGCGTAATCATATGCTTCATCTATGTTTATCAGACAATCATCCATATCAACTGGGAATTTCGTTGTAACACTCTCTTCAGGAATACCAAATGGTCTACCCAAATAGATACAAATCTGTCTATCAAGTGAATATGCACACCAAAACAGTCTTCTTCTCATGTCTTTTTCAAAAGGCGTGAATTGATGATTTAGTTTTTCAGTATGAAGTCCCAAATCCACTGTTAATCTTAAAGTTGTGCCCAAAATATACCAACATCCGGGGGTTGAAGGTCTCATTATTGAGAACAAGGTCAGCAGAAGTAACCCTTGTAAGCATTCTAAACGATCCTCACTTTGGTATATCGAATCAACAAAATTCATTGCTTCGTTTTTATAAGAGTTTGAAATCTCTGGATCATTTGAACTTAAGAAATTTATTGATGATGCAACTGAAAAGATCATGAACAGAAAGAATATAGATTTATGAAGATGTTTTGGAACAGCATCAAATGCGACTTCTCTATCCCCGATTTCTTTATAAAATTCATTATCAATTTCATTATTATCAAGGTTCATCTTTGTGTAATTCGATGCTAATTTGACATCTTCCGAAAGATTGCCATATATTGGTTTGAAATGAGAGTTTATGAACTGCTCTCTATGAAGTATAGGTAGTTGAGTATTAGATTGTTCAAAATATGACTTTATCAAAGATTCTGCAGTTTTTTTGCTTGGCAAGGGGATTGTAACAAGTGATTTTCTCTTTGGTGGGACTTTTGTAGTTATGGAATTGTTTTCAGAGATGGATCCAGGACTGAAATTGACAGCTGTGAATAGTAATTTGGCGAATGATATACCTGAACTGTCACCTAAATAGAAAGAGACTCCATTGGTATTATTGAACTCCAGACTTGACTTGATAGTCTGTTTCTCTTTCAAGTCTGTCTTTGGCGGCGAGATCATTGAGTCTGACATAGGCGTGTACTCCTCGTTGAACTCGTTGACCGAGTGTGTTGAGCCAGTCGATGGGGCTTGTTGGGGCACACTCGTGGCTGTCCCTGTTGCAGGGTCGATCCCACAGTCCTTGATGATCTTCTCGAGCTGGGTGATCTTGTCCTCGAGCGATATGACGTATGACCGTGGGATCTGTCTACCCGTAGCCGGGTCCAAACCCACACAGGGAGCTCCTGCCTTCAGGCAGCGGGCACAGCTGGGGAACTGCTGGTCGCACTTCGTCTTCTTCTGCCGGCACCGCTGGCACGCGGCAATCGTCCGAGAAATACCGACAATGTTGCTCGTCATGCGCTTGACCTCCGGGCCGTCCTCCTCACCCGTGCGTTTGTGGCCCATCTCGTTCTCTCTAGTTGTATATTATCTTTTGATAACGAAAAGAGTTCAAAACAAGATAAATTTAATGCTGAGTAAGCCAACTTAACTTTTTTTATTTTTTATGTTTTTTATCGGAAATCAAAATTTAGGAGAAAAACTTCAACTGGAAAGAACCCCCAAAGAGCCGAGTCCAATGACCACCTACGTGAAGATTGTGAAAGTAAGCAGTCATGATAGACAATTGCACCTCTGTTCAAACATACTAACTACTCTCCCAGGGTGCCACTAAGATCAAGGTACGTCAATTGAACCCCCCTGCCCCCTTCCCATGCTCCATTCGGGACCACGATACTAACACAAAACCAATCAGGTGGCTGCGCCCAAACCCAAGTATGTCGAGCCAATTCTTATAGGAACTCACAGCCGGGACGATTTCAAGGTCATTGTGGATGCCCTTGGAGCTAGGCTCCAAGACACAGCGTGGTCTGTCGTTTTCAAGTCTTTACTCGTGCTTCATATTATGATCAGGGAAGGAGAGGAAGACGTCACGTTGAAGTACTTGTCGAGACACCCACGTCTGTTGGAACTTCCACAAATCAGGGCTATCAAGACAGGTGACTCAAAAAGCTTGTTACGCTATGCCAAATACCTTACTGTTAGATCCAAACAATTTGCAACCACAGGGATTGACTACGTTAGAGACGAACAGACTAGAGGTTCAAATAAAGAAGGTGCTAGATTAAGAGATTTGTCGATCGACAAAGGTTTGCTTAGAGAAACAGAAAGCGTTGAAAAACAAATCTCTGCATTGTTGGGTTGTAAATTCACAGAAAGTGATATTAATAATGATGTTGTTTTGACTTGTTTTAGAATGTTGGTTAACGATTTGTTATGTTTATTCCAAGCGCTGAATGAAGGTGTTATCAACATCTTAGAACATTATTTCGAAATGTCCAAGTATGATGCTGAAAGAGCTTTGGAAATTTACAAAGACTTTGTTGTTTTAACTACTGATGTTGTTAACTACCTAAGAGTGGCCAAACACTTGGAATACGCAACAAAATTACATGTCCCAACCATTAAACATGCTCCAACTGCTTTAGCTAAAAGTTTAGAAGAGTATTTACATGATGATCATTTCGAAGCCAATAGAAGCCAGTACTTGGCTGAAAAAGATTATAAAAATCTGAGTCCAATCAAACCAGTTAAGCAAAAAACTCAACAACCACCAGTTCAAACTCCAGCGCAACCATCAATTGACCATCAGCTGACTGCAACAAACCCATGGGCAGCCCAAATTCAACCTTTACAAGTGCAATTCACTCAACAAACTCAACCTCATCCTCAACTTCAACCGCAACCTACCAACAATCCATTCTTACAACAGCAACAACAAACTTTCGCGCCTGTGCAACAACAATTTGGTATTGCTCCACAACAGACTGCTAGTTTGTTAATTCCTCACGGCACGAGCGTTATTCCTCAGCCTACCGGGAACCCATTCTTGCAACAACAGCCAACTTTCCAACAGCAACCATTACCTCAGTTGGCCCAACAGCAGCAACCACAACAACCAAAAGTCTTAGAATCCTCAAAAACTGGTAATAATCCATTCGCAATTGATTACAACCCACATACTACTGCAAACAATCCATTTTCTAAAAGTAACACCATCTCGGAACCTTCAACTCAGCCATTAGCTACTCAATACACTGGAACTAACCCATTCCAAAATAACACAAACAGTACTTCTAATTCCAACAGATATACTTTTGGAGGTTACGAAACACTACCAACGTTGCCAGTTTTCCCAGAAACTATAAAAGAACAACAAACAAACCAATTTAATGCAAACGCTGGCTTTCAGTTGCAACAGCAAGTTGATGCCAACAAACAACAACAACTATTTCAGCAACAGCAACAACAGCAGCAACAACAACAACAACAACAACAACAACAAGCACAATTCACTAATGGATATATCAACAACCAATTTACCGGATTTCAACAACAGCAACAACCACAACTATTCCAACAACCTCAAGCCTTTCAACAACCACAGCAACAACAGTTTACTGGGTACGACGGACCAAGTTTGATCTAATTTGCTTTTATTTTTGTCTTTTGTTACTAATAATTTGATTCAAAAATGGGATAGCTGGTTCCATATCAAAAGGATGTACTTTTATATTTAAATTTAGTCATTTTCTCAATAGAAATCTTTTTTTACTTTAACGTTTTTGCATCTGTAGCGACTACGAGACTCAATGTCATAGACACACAAGACCATCACTGGTATCTTGACAAAAAAAAATCAATCATTTTAATAAGTACATGCCGCATTTTCCATCTCACCGTTTTATCTTGTATAAATTTCTTCTTAATTCCATGATATCCTCCAATGGCAAGTTCCCGTCTGTAATTTCCAAAAATTCATCCATATTTTCAATCAATCTTTGTCTTTTGAATAAAAGATACATTGAATTAATATCTATTCGATCATCTGTACTATGTTCTGTATAAACTTTCAAACTTTCTGATATCTCATCCACATAAGAGTCTATACTTTCTTCAAGAACACTTAATGATTCTGGGTTGAATGGTTTGCCTGAATATTCTCTAATCAATTGTTTGTATACTTTCGAATTATGATATTTTATCGTAATGTGCTGCTTTGTTTCTTCCATTTCTTCTCCATCAAATGGTTCTGATACTTGTTCATACTCGGCATCAGATCTTTCGGGAGATGAAGGGACAGCAGGTGAAAAGGCTCCAGGTGATACAAGAAATGCCTCTTTCTTTTCATTATTAACATTATCAAGAAACGTGTTTTCAGGTGCTATTCCTTGAGGAATGGCAACATCAGAATACAAATTCTTCAAAGGTGTTCTTTCATCGTTGTCATATGTAACAGGCCCTAGACTTCTACCGTCAATCCCATTAGGTGAAGTCCTAACCGGTGTAATGTTAATAGATTCATTCCGCGTAATACTCTCATTCTGTTGAAAATTTAATGGTTCAGGCGTAAGTTGTTCATTCTCATTAGCATCATTATTCAAATCTTCTTTTAAGACTCCGTAATTATCAGGCTCATTGAAGTCGATATTAGATCCACCAAAGGGATCAGGGGACATCAATGGATTTTCTTTAACCGGGTTAAGAAGAATTTGAGATTGAATCGTCGAGTCGACTTGAGTTGACTGAGTGGATGGATCACCATTTTCCTGCCTGATTGTCAGCTGCTCATCTTGTTCAACTTCTACTATTTCCCTGGAATCGTGAAAGTTCTCCAAATCGTCATCTTCATTGTCTTCTGCTTTAACATCATCCTGTCGTATCTGATCCTCTTCTTGTTCTGACCTCACAACATCATTCTCCCTCACCAAGGCTCTGGATAAATTTCTCAACATATTTATAGGTGTCATTGTCCGTTTCCTGGACCGTCTGGGAGTCGTCAGGATAAGGGCAGCAGTTTGTATGGCACTTCTTCTTCTACTACTTGGTGTTCCTCTTGGTGTTCTTCTCGGGGTACGAGACCGCGATCTCGGCGTCGTGGGCGTCTGCACTATCTGTTAGCAATTACAAATTGAGATTTTTCGAGGGTTCACTTACTCGAGATGGTGTCTCTGACATTTTAAGTCTTCGTTGTTGGTGTCAACTGAAAGTTCTATGTTTACCTTTTTTTATTGTTTGTTTTGATTTGAAAAAAACAAATATTAACAGAAACATAATCTCAAATATGGCTCGATACTCGTGCGGTGGTAGTCCGATGAACACTCAAGCTCTGTTGTTTTGAGGAGTAAAGGTTTACATGGCTACAGTTAAAATTCTTGAAAAAGTATGAGTTCTGTATTGGAGGACACTACAACTCCTTCCAGTTAAAAGACTTTTCGAAAGCAAGTGCAACTTTGTAAATTGTTTTCTCGTCATACCATCTAGCAACCAGTTGAAGAGAAACAGGCAACTTGGTTCCAGTGTTGGCAAGAGGACCTTCGAGAATTTGCAACATACCACATGGTAAAGAAAGAGCAGGATGACCAGATTGGTCAAATGGTGCAGTGTTGGAACTTAACCCTTTTTGGTTAGCCAATAATTCCAATGGCTTCGTGTCTTCTTTGGTGTAAGTATGAGACTTAGCAATATATGGCAAGTTCGGCATGACGATAAGGTCAAAATCGTCGAAAACTTTGTTATAATCATCTTTTAACTTTCTTGATAAATTCATGCATTTACCATAAACGAAAGGAAATTTCTTGATAGCATAAGCACCGTTGTAAAAGGTATTTTTGGAAGAAGGATATAATTCATTCCAACTTTCTTGATCATGCATAGCATTAAAAAATTTTTCATTCATATCATTCATACTATAACCTCTTCTACCTGATGCTTGTGCCATTTTATTGACATAATTACCTTGTTTGGAGATACCAGTCCAGATTAAAGGACCTTTAGTGTGTAATGGAACACTAACAATCTCTGCGGTCGCACCTAAGCTTTCCATTTTCTTAATAGCTTCCATGCATGATTCTTTGACACGCTCTTCAACAGCAGGGTTATCAAATCCTTCTTTTAAGATTGCAATTTTAATGCCTTTGAGTGAATAGTTTCCTTCTAACTTCAATAAATCATCAAAGTATGGAGTGGTTATACTGTTATAGTTACGATCATCAATGTTATCAGTACCAGCAATAGCTTGAAGAACTTTTGCATTAGTCAAAACATCTTTGGTCATGACACCCAAATGATCATTTGTTGGTTCATTTGAACCACATCCTGTGAATGGAATTAATCCAAAAGTAGGTTTAATACCAACAATACCACTCCAGCCAGCTGGAATACGAACAGAACCACCTTGGTCTGCTCCAATTGATGCATCAACTTCACCAGCAGCGACTAAAGCACCACTACCACTTGATGAACCACCAGTAGAGTAACCAATGGCCAATGGATTCTCAACAGGCCCAGTTCCAGCAGAATGAGAAGTTGCACTATGACAAAGATTCTCACAGATTGCTTTACCTTTAATAATGGCACCATTTTCTAATAGTCTGGTAACAACAGTAGCATCACATTGGGGAACAAACCCTTTAATGAAATTAGTACCCATCATCATTGGAACACCAGCAACACCAATACAATCTTTTAAAGATAGGGTAAGTCCTTCCAATAATCTGGGGTCCCCTTCCCTTGGTTCAACATCTTTAATCTCAGATTTGTAACCCCAAGCATTGAACTTGTTTTCTTGACCTTTTGGTTGGTAGATTTCACCTCTTGGGTACTTCTTTAGATCAGTTTCGATCAAATAGTCATCCATAGCCATGATTTCTTCGCAAGCATCGTGGAAAACAGCCAGCAGCTTAGTGTATTCCTCGATCTCACTGTCTTTCTCTTTAACAGTCAATTCTTTTCCTAAAGAGATCAAATCTTCGCTAGTGACTGGATTTCCAGACTTCGCATCAAACGTAAACACAGACATCTTTAAAGATTAACTATTTATTCTCGAGATCTTTATTTTAGAAGTGGGAATGATCTGATAATTTTATAATGCTGATCATACTGTTTGAATGGCGGATCTCTTCTATATTGAAGCTACTTTTATTTTCGGAAAGGGTCCGATGATTCAAAATGGAGTTCCGCCGTTATCTTATCAGTGTTTGATCGGAGTCTCCGTTAGTTTGAACCAATTTTTGATCAACAGAAGGAACGAAGTGTATGGTCAAAGGGTTAGGGGTTTCCTATATAACGGAGCTTCCTGCTCTCTCTCTAGTCAATGGTGGGTTTCTAACATCAAATAAGTAACTAAAATGGACACTATTGACTACCAACCTCCAAACCCTCTTCCTGACTATGAACTCCCACGTAACATGGTAGGGTTTGGTGAGTTCCCACCAGATCCAGAATGGCCTAACAATGCAAGAATTGCCATCTCTTTCATCTTAAACTACGAAGAAGGTGGTGAGCATAACATCTTACACGGTGATGATAGATCTGAAGCTTATATTTGGGAAAAAGGTGGTGCTGTCACTGAAGTTATCAATGGTAGACATTTGATGAGTGAAAGTGAATTTGAATATGGTTCAAGAGTTGCAAGTTGGAGACTTTTGAGACTTTTCAAAGAGTTCGACTACCCAATGACTATTTATGCTGTTGCTCAAGCCCTTCAGAAGAATCCAGAATTTGGTAAAGCTTTAGTTCGTGATGGTCATGAGATTGCTAACCATGGTTTACGTTGGATCAACTGGGGTGGTTGTACCGATGAAGAACAAATTGAAATGATCAAGAAAGCAGTTTTGATGCTAGAAGAAGTTACTGGTGAAGCTCCAGTCGGTGCCTATATCGGTAGGGGTAACATCAAAACCCCAGCGTTAGTCCATGAAGCTCATAAACAAATGGGTAAACCATTATTATGGGAAGCTGATGTTTACTGTGATGATATTCCATTCTGGGTTGATTTGCCACAAGAAAGAGGAGTTCCAGACGAAGAAAAAGAAGGTTTGTTGATGTTGCCATATAATTATACTGTCAATGATTATAAATTTGTCTCGTCAAACCCTGGTCCTGGTTTCCCTGGTGTTCATGCATACCTTGACTACTTGAAGAATGAATTTGATCAATTGTATCGTGAAGGTGGTAAGGTTATGAATATTCCTATGCATACCCGTATTCTAGGTAAACCGGGAAGAACTAATGCTTTAAGAGAATTTATGAAATACATTAGCTCCAAGCCTGGTGTCTGGGTCGCTAACAGACGTGATATTGCTAAACATTTCAGAGAGAAGTTTCCTTATCAACCTGGTGAATTGGCTGTCAAGAAGAAATAGAAGTTCTTTATATAGAAGCAAATAATGAACTCATTTGATCACTCGTTCTTCGTAATTCTGATATTTTCAATGTATCCTGTTGCGCAGACACTGGACACTAGTGGTCTCAGTACAATCTTGAGAAGAAGGTTGAATGAAAGTTACAAAGTAATTAATATTCTACAAATTGGTGAGTTCAGAAACAAAAAAAAAAAACATAAAAATATTAAATTAAACAGTATTAAACAAAAGATTAGTTAAAGATAAGTATACTGGCCATTCAAACTTCAAGTTTGGTTTTGACACTAAAAGGATGTTTTTCTGTTTCTTGGGTCAAACTATCGTGAGTACTGATTGATTCCAAAGTTTCAGAAGCCTCCTTTCCAATGATGTCTTCAACACTTTCATCATCCAGGTACCCATCAGTTGATGCAAACTCTTCAAATCCAACGGTTCTGATATCATATCCTTCTGGTAAAACATTCTTGATAGGTAAAAAGAAAACCAAACAAAAGTAAACAAGGGAAGAAAAGGAGAATGAAAGGAGGAAACCAAGTTTGTACATCTTGACTGATACCTGACCAACACTTCCTGGATTAATTGAATTGGAAACACCAGAAATAGATAGGCCTGTACCACAAGCCCAAGCAACCATGGCTCTCCAGTTAACACCAAATCTATTACCATACCAATATGGAGTTGATTTATCATTGCTGTAGAATGACAAAATGTGATAGTTACCCTTTTTAACATAGAAGTAGTCAATAATCATGGTAGCAGCAATAGGACTCAAAAGTGTAGTATAACTACCCAAGAAGGCAATGAACTTAGCACCAGAAGAGACCAGTAACCATGGAACCAAGGCAGGAGCAACAATCCAACAAATAACTTGACCTCTTCTAATTGAAATAAATGCTGGTAATGCAGCAGTAAGATCAGCACCGACTGGTAAACAATTTGTACCCAAGTTGACTGCAACCAAAGCAAAAACCATACCAAAGGAAGCAAAAAACATACCTGTTCTCATTGAAGCGGTCCAGTGGTAATCCAACAAGGCATTGTATAAATCCCATGGATTCCAGAATGCTTTACCCAAAAACACTTTAGCGGCAGATGTGGTGGCGGCACCAAAAAAAGTGATCAACAATTTAGAAGCTAAGACACCAATAGATTGTATCCATGCAGAATCTCTTGGACGGCGTGAATATCTCACGATATCACCTGTGTTGATTAAAATTGGCATTAATGAAGCAATGATTGAGTTGATACCACTTAAGATACCCCAAGCAAGATCAGAACCATAAACTCTGTCACTGTTTAAACTTTCAGGGGTACCTAATGTTCCACCAGCTTTTCTAACACAGTATCCAAACACACCCAACAAGGTGGTTAATGTTAACACAAACTTAGCGGTGTAAAGATGACGTTGCTGAGATGGATGTAGTAACATCAAAGGAAATTGGATCAACCAAACGAGGAAAAAAGCCAATAAACGTCTTGATGTAATTTTGGCTGATTCTGGAAGATGGTTAGGCATGTTAACCCATTTGTGACCGAAAACACATCTCAACATGACATCCATCAAGTTACCTGCAAAGAAGGTTTGAACTGAAAAATAAATGACAGCAACAGCAATTCTGATAAGAATGAAGAAGTAACTTCCGTACATACCAGCAGTAGCACGAACAATAGCAGGGAACCCCATGTGGTAAGTAGCTGGAGCTCTGGAATTTAACACTAAAATAACACTCAAGAAGAAACTACCAACAAGAGCACAGATCAAACCATGCCACCATAACAAACCTTGTGAGACCAAAGTGGAACCCAAAGTGTATGATGAAGGAGTCAAAGAGGTGGTGAAATAGAAAAACAGAAAGTTTGTAACACCCCAGGTACGTTTGTCTTTCTTGGTTGGAAGAAGATCAACATTGTACCAACTGTGACCTTTTGGAGAATCTTTTAATCTGATTTTGTCTAAAAAATTAACTGACATTATGCGTTTAGTTGAAGTTGTTATTAATGATGACTCGCAAAACCCAGAAACGAAGGAGAGAAAATGCACTAGTTATAGAAGCAAGTTTTTAAACAGTTCATCTTTCAAAATCGTCAATCAGCATATTTCTTGTTTATCAACATTAGCGACATGTTTAAGCATTTTCGCTCAGTCCGAAGTCTCTTGATAAGAAAAATTGGCGGAGCTCTTCCGTGATTTTTTTTCGGAGAGACCTCCGATAGACGAGGCTCAAACTTGTCGGAGACTGAGAATGGAAGTCGATGAGGTTTTCCAGTAGTGGCTTCTCAGATCTCAAATGTTGAAGCTCTGTCCGAAATTTAAGTAAACGCTTCTGCTTCCATACTCTTCTTTTCCCTCCAATCTGATGGACACACACTATGACCAGCTCAGTTGAAAAAGAAGAGAGCACTGTCGAAGAGAAAGAGTTAGACCAGGCTCTTGCAGACTCGCATGAGAACATTCTACCCACAAAGAAACTTATCATTGTCTTTTCTGGTCTTGCATTGTCTTTATTCCTTGCATTTGTGGACCAAACCGGTATCACTGTCGCTTTACCCTACATATCCAAAGACCTTGATGCACAAGAGACTATTTCTTGGGCAGGTACTGCATCTTTAATCAGTAACACTGTTTTTATGGTTCTTTTTGGGAGATTAAGTGACATATTCTCGAGAAAATATGTCTTGATAGCTTCAATGTTAATACTGGCGATATTTGATCTTGCTTGTGGCTTCGCTCAAACGGCCACTCAACTTTATGTTTTTAGAGCATTTTCCGGGATTGGAGTTGGTGGTATTACCTCATTAAGCATGGTGATTGTGTCAGATATTGTCACTCTGGAGAACAGAGGTAAGTACCAAGGTATTCTTGGTGGTTGTGTTGGTTTAGGTAATGCGATTGGTCCCTATTTAGCATCCGCATTCATCACGCATCTTTCATGGAGAAAGTTTTATTATATGATCTCTCCAATCATTGTTTTTGCATCATTTGTTGTCTACCTCTTAGTCCCATACACTCACACAAAGATAGATATCAAATCAAAATTTCTACAAATTGATTATTTTGGACTCTTGGCAAGTTCTGTGGGAATTATATTCATGTTGATCCCATTAAGTGGTGGTGGTACCACATATGAATGGAATAGTCCTTTCACAATAACATTTTTTGTTATTGGAGCTATAGGTATGATAATTTTCCCCATTATAGAAATCAAGTTGGCAAAATTACCCATGATACCAATGCATTTATTCAAGACAAAACTCTCATTAACGTCACTATTGTCTCAGAACTTCTTTTTTGGTATGTGTTACTATGGACAGATCTATTTTGGACCATATTTCTTTGAAGCTATACGTGGTTTTAGTGTCGTGAAAACTTCCACTTATATGCTTTGCCTCGTTTTACCTCAAGTTACCATATCTATCATTTCTGGGCAGCTTATATCCAGATGGAAACATTATCTTCCTGTCGTCTGGTTTGGTTACACCTCATGGACCTTAGGAACTTGCTTGATGGTAATTTGGAGCAGGAATGGTAGTGTTGCAACATCTGTTATTCCGTTGATTTTTGTTGGAATGGGTGTGGGTGCAACTTTTCAGCCAACTTTAGTCGCTGCTCAGGCTCAATCATATAGAAAGGATAGAGCCATCGTCATATCAACAAGAAACGTGTTGAGATCTTTTGGAGGTGCTGTAGGTTTAGCTATTGCTAATACAATTTTGTCAAATTTTTACATCAAAGGGTTACAGAGTGAGATAGTTTCGGATAATTTCACAAACTCAGAGATTGAATTCCTCAAGCTTCAAATCTTTTCGTCTGAATTAGTTGGCCTTTTTAGCACTCAACAAGTTGAGATCTTGCGAGGATTGTATTTGAAAGCATTGAAAAGAGTGATCTATTTTTGGATCGGTTCTATTTCTTATTGTTTGATTACTACGCTATCTGTCAGAGATAATGGTTTGGAACACATAGATAATCAAAGTTAGTGTATTATTATTTGCATTCATAAAGATCTTAGAAGTAGTCAATTATTACTAAACTCAAAAATGACTCAATATCTGTCCCTCATTACCCATGATATCATCAATATTCCAGAGGTTTTCGAACAAACTATCTATATTATCCCCTCCAAACATCTCATTAATAGGGTCCTCCGTATTCACGTCCAAAGGATTATCTTTGGAGAGTTTCTCAAACAGTTTCAAGTTCTGCTTCTTATGTGATTCTTGTAATTTCTTTTTTAATGAATCTTTGCCGAACAGATCTGTTTCATTCTGGAACCTCGTTGTGGATGCCTTTTGACTTTCATTAGCACTGTACCTCATATCATCCACTTCGAACACCAAAGCTTCAAAGAGATCTCTGAACTTCGAAGCGCTGCTTGTTCTTTCTGAAAATAAGTATAAGACACTCGAACAATTTCTTAACCCTTCACTAACCTCAAATCCCCAACTCAGTTTTCCTGACAACAAGCCATAAACTATAGTCACACCAGCAAGAAAGGCTGTCTGTAAACTTATGAAGGATTGTTGATAACTTGATGAAAGATGGATTCTTCTACTTAACAAACAAATATCGAAGCAACTCCTGATAGTTTCCGTAAAAAGATCATCTTTTGAGTCCAATTTTGTCAAGAATGGTTTAGTTAAACTGCAGATCTGTTTGTTGAACAAATAAAGGCAATAATCTGACTCAAAAGTGGAAATGTTGTCTGGCACTGTTTGAATCCATTCTCTCATTTGAAGCTGTAATTTTGAAATTTTAGCATAGGGTATCTCGCTCACTTGATCGTCAACACGATAAACTGTACTTTGTATTTGACTATCAATTCTTCTCAATTTGAAGAAATGATTAGACATGGTCAAATAAGTTGAAGCCTTAGGGCCAACCAAGTATTTTTTGCCATCAAAACCGGAATAGTTCAAGCTTGGGTGCTCATCATAAAAAACTGCTTTAATATAGTTTGGATCGTTATTATCACCATTATCAACAGGCAAATCAACATCAATGTCTATGTCACTTATCGAATAAGGTCTCCCAAAACTGTTAGAAATGACTCTTTCTAATGAGTAAGCAGTCCAAAAAGTTCTTGCTTTCCTTTGATACTGAGAGGGATCTTGTTCAAAAAGTTTTATATCTCTTCTATGAAGTCCAAGATCAATACAAGCGCCCATTGTAAATCTGATCAAACTCCAGATAGCTACCCCAATGGAAGATCTTAGTAAATAAATGATGAGTAGTAGAAGTGCATGAATGTTCTTCAGATCTTTGAAAGAGAGAACGTTCAAAGATAAAGCATTGACGTAAAATATTTTGTGATTTTCTGGGTTTTTTTCAACGCTATGAATTTCATTGCTGCTGGTGTTGTCGTTCTTATTGTCTCCATTTTCTTGTTCGCTAACAATTCTGGCGCCAACTGCACAAATCATCAGATATATGAATTTTTCCACATTGGAATCTTCATTCAGATTTTGTAACACTGATTTCTTATTCTCTTTGAAATATTTTATATCCCATATGTCCAGCATTGGGTACTTCGAATGTACAAGCTCGATGTATATATCGAAATAACTCTCAACCAAGTCATCTTTCGCTAATAGATTAGAAAGACATTCAGCCCAGTCAATTTCATTATTTTCATCGTAGGTATCATCCTGGTTTTTGATATCCTTCATCATATCTACTATCAAAAGTGATGTGACTCCTGGATCTGATATTCCACTAGTAATCGTACTGAAAAGTCGTTCCCTTTCATCTCCAAATGAAGTTTTGGTAGATTTGGACCTTAAATCATCAAGTTCTTGTTGAAGACTCTCAACCTTTGACTCTAATGACTTTACATACTGAGATCCTTTGTTGGGTTCATACACGCACTCACTTTCAGATTTGGAACAGTTGGTGCATCTTGATCCTGTTTGGAAGTCCCCATCACATTTCTGTTTGCGCGTTTTGCAACGTTTGCAAGCAACTAGGGCCATATTCGATCCCCGCTTGGAACTGCTTTTCTTAGCTACTTTGTTGAGCTCCATTTTCGGATCATAATACCCAGGTGGCTGGCTCCATTTTCGCATTGAAGGGGACTGCCCGATATTTCTACTTGGTTGTTTAAGTTTTCTTATCGGGGCTCTCTGAAATTTCGGACCTCCTCCGAAAGAAAAATTAGATCAATTTTGCAGGAAATTCATAAATATTTACAACTCTTGCTGAGGTGAACAAGTTTTAGAATAACTTACAGGTTTTTTATGGTATTGTCGTAAGATAAATAATCGTAAAGTTGTTATTTTCTGCGCTTCTTGCCCTTTTTCTTGCTTTTCTTTTGCTTCGCAGGAAGTTTGGGAGGTTGTTCAGAAGTTCCACCAGCTACTGCACGCTCGGCACCTCCCGAGAGAAATTGATTAAGGGACTCTTCAGCTTGTGTGGATGGCTGGTCATGTAGAAGTTGTGCACTTTCGCCAGTGTTGGATGTCTCGCTATTAGTTGTGGGAGTAGGAGAGCTGGTAATTCTATTTGACTCTGTTGTTTGTTTGAGCATTGCATCACTCTGCTGCTTAGAGCTGGACCCTGATTCCACGTTATAAATATTATTTGATAAATCATATGTTGATAATCTTCTTTCGTATAGTCCAGCATCTAGTTCCTCATCTTCCTCTCCTTCGTCATCTCGTGTGGTAAGTTGTTTTGGTTCATCTTTGTAACTGGGTGGCCTGCTCTTTTTCTTTTGATTATTAGAATCTGATGTGGAAGGCTCAGTTTCCCCTCTGGATAGTAGGCCAATTGGACCAAAAAAAGTTACTTCCTCTGAAGGATAAGTAGGTGGAAGTTCTTCACCTTTATCCAAGATTTCTCCAACTTCTTTCCCGTAAGGAGGAGGAATTCCAATCACGCCAGCAACAGTACCAAATCCCCACTTTTTAACATTAGCCTCAATGTAAACAAATCCAATTTGTCCCAAGTTGACACTCAGTTGTGCATTACCAATGGTCCCTATGTGTGGGTATAGGTCAAATTTCAAATTATGAATAGCATCATGAACTTTTTTACCATTATGAGTGAAAAAAATGGTACCAGAACGCTGTCTGAACCCAACACCTAAAACATCACCTTGCTGTAGTTTATTAAAAACTGCAGGAGTTGAAAATGGTTCGTTAATGCGGATTCTTCCAGTTGAATCATATGCCAGTGAATATTTATGATGACCCGGTAATGCAAATAAAGGATATGGTTTCGAAGATAACCCTATGCATACAATAGTATTTTCTGGTTTGGAAAACAGTTTAACTTCGAAATATGTTGTTTCTGTGGTTGATGATATTGGGATAGGGTAATTAAGAATGGTTGATGATGGGAAGTTTGAGTTGAAGGTCAAATCTAGTTTATCTTCGATGAAGATTGAGGCATATCTCGATCCAAACCATTCAGTTGGTATCTCAAATTCATAAGCTTGTATTCCTCTCTCATTGACATATTGAGATTCTATCTCACTTAATGTCTCACCTAGTGGTTTAACAACTGGAGGATTTTGTAGTTGAAAATTCTTAGCAGCCAGATAAATATCCCTTTCTAGCTCGGAAAGCTTTGGTAGTTCGTTTGACTCTTCATGTAGACGACTCTCTTCATCGTCAAATTCACCGGGAACGTTGAAATTAGAACCCAAAAAGATTGGATTATTAGAGAATGTTAGGAACACTGCCAAAACAATCAGAATGACAAACAGAGAGGCCAAACCAGCAGAAAGACCTATTATCAAAGGTAGGCTATAATCATGATCATCCAGGAGATCCCCGAAACTCGAAAGATCAAACGAGTTCATGATCAACTCCTTAAATATGAACTGTCATATTCGAAAACAATAAAATCTTTTTTCTCTTATCAATAGCAGCTTCGCGAAATATCACGTGCAGACGAGAATATCAGTACAAAGAGAAGAGTAAATGGTGTATCATGTGGGCATTAAATAGAATCTTCTTCGTCACTTGAGCTATCGTAGTCACCATGTGACCAGTTTATATAGTAATTTTCCAGTAAAGATTTAGTTTTCTTGAGGAATAAAGGATCAAATGGGAAATAACCCTCGAGATCGATGAATTGTTGCTTAGCAGAAGCGCCAGAACTCAAAGCCAAACTGTGATTTTCAGCATTACTTACTAAATCAGATGCAAGTCTTATCCCTGAAATGCCCTTCAACTTCTCATTTCTGTTCTTTTGAATTATAGAAAAACAATATGCGACATTTTCTTCTTGTGCGATTTTAGCAAACATTGAAACAACATTTTCATTGCAATATTTCAATGGGTTGAATTTAGTAATTAACATTCTTTGAAAAAACTGAGGTAGGTTTAATTCCCAACTGTCCTCTAGTTCCTCATTTTTCAAATCCTCGTGTCTAAAGCAAAAAACGTATAACAAAACTTGAAAAGTGGAATAGAATAGTTTGAATCTATCCATATTTGTGATCCCATTGATTTCTACTTCACGCTGTTCAACATATCTAAGTAACCAACTCATCAAATATTTCAAAACGTAGACAAGCTGGGTTTTTTGTAAGTTCTTAGCTCTTGACAAGTATGAGGACAGGTATTGTAAAGATTTGATTCTCTTTTCGATAGATTCCTGAGGTGAGAATGAGATATCAATCAATGTAACAAGAAATGAATCTGCCAGCTCTGGTAACTGTTGAGTGAAGTAAAACAAGATGAATTGAGTGGACTTGGTGTAATAAGTTGGTAAAATATGTGATTTGAAGAGGGATGTAAAGATGTTGAATAATAAAACTGGTCTGTCTTCTTGATCTGGGGTAGTAATACTTTCGTGAATTGTTTTTTGTAAATTTTTGATGATCAAAGAAAGTGTTGAGTCTAACTTCTCTGATAAGTCGGTGATATTTGCAATTTGAACTTCACTTATATGAACTTCTTCTTCCGGTAAATCGTCATCAAATTCACTATCACTTTGTTCATCATCCGAATAATTTTTGTTTGATGATTTGTCTTTTTCTTGAATTTCTTCTTCATCGTCCGCTTCTTCATCATCATCTGAAGAGTCTTCATCGCTCTCATCGCTAAGGGTATCATACTCGCTCTCTAACACAGCATCATCTATTTCATCTAATTCATTCTGTAGTTCAACATCAATACCAATGCATCTTTCAATAATTATCTTCCATATTCCCATTCTCAATTCTTTACAGTATCCTTCACATATCAATAAATTTTCCACATAGTTGGTAAGTTCAGGTTTTGGATCTTGCTTATTTGGAAATGACTTTATCAGAGTATCTTGGATGAATCCCACTGATGTTGGAATGACCGATAAGAAATATCTCAACAACTCGTGATGATGATGAGTTTTAGAAACAGGTAGTGTAAGTTGGCTGATGAGAATTGACCCAACTTCATTCCACCATTTAGGTAAATATGAACATAAAGTTTTTATGAAATTCAGGTAATAAGAGACATTTTCTAAATTATACCAGCTCTTGTACCTGATTATACTGAAAATTATTGTATTAGAGAGTCTGTTGTCTAGCTTTGAGATATTATTGGTTAAGATGGAAAGGACAATTGCAAAATTTTCAGGAGTAAGTGCTTCCTTACTAGACTTGGGCAAAGATATCTGTTTCGCAAGTGTATCTATCTGAGTTGCATTCTTAGTGTCCAATGCCTCTAAAGCAGCCTTGATGTATGATCTGTAGATATTAGCCTGGAATCCTGTCCCATTCATGGACTGTGGCACATCCTCCTTCGTCACCCTTCTTTTTTTCGTTGAATTTTGGCCATCTTCTTCAGAATGACGCTTGAAGTGCGCGCTAGTGTGTTGACCAACAGACATCATAGTCCGGAAGATGTTGGGTTTCCTGTAAAGTTCAGTTCCTAGTACAAATTTGAAGTCTTCTGAAATTTTTAAGAAGGAAAAAAAAATTCACATTGTGTCATGTGACCTCATCGGCTTAGTCATTTGAGAGAGAGACAGTCTGTAGTATTGATGTTTCAACTCTTATCAAACTCTTTTCAAGCTAAGTCGATATGTCTTTCTGGCACTATGTTCGTGACGTCTTCCCTCCTGCTCCTACCTTCCTGCCAGAGCATTATCCGGACCTCACAAGCAAGACTGTGCTAATCACAGGAACCTCAGCTGGTATTGGTAAAGAGACCGTCAAGTTACTACTCAAACAGAATGCCACCATTGTGATATTCAACAGAAACCAAACAAAGACGGAAAACGTAATTCATGAAGTTGAAAAAAGTCTGGGTACTGAGGCAAAAGATAGACTAATACCTATCTACGGAGATTTGTCTGATCTTACCACCATACGACCTGCTGTTGATGAAATTATGGCAAAAGTTAATAAGCTAGATATTGTTATTTTGAACGCAGGGGTTATGCTCCCACCAAAGGATTCATACACCAGCCAGGGATATGAATTACAGATTGGTACTAATGTCATTGGACATCAATTGTTGCTTGACTTAGTTCATCCTTTAGTGGAAAACGCGCTTTCTGAAGGAAACACCCCTAGAGTTATATTTGTTAGTTCAACTGCTCATTTGTCTTCCCCAAAAGATGGGATTGATCTCGAAAGAGGGTTCAAAGATGCCTCTATCTCTCATACTATAGAGTCTTATGGGCAAAGCAAAGCCGGAAATATCTATCAAGCAGGTATTTATGGACAAGAACATCCTTCAATTATTAGTCTGTCTGTTCATCCTGGTTATTTGGCTTCAGAACTGGGTAGAAGCTTACCAAGTTTTGTCTATAAGATGTATGGATTCACACATGCTCCTATCTATGGTTCCTACACTGAGTTATTTGCAGCCCTAAGTCCTGAAATTACAGCCAAAGATAATGGTAGATATGTTGCTCCATGGGGTTATTTCAGGCCAACTAGAAAAGACATTCAGGAAGGCTTAACTAATGGGAAAGCTCGTGAATTGTGGGATTTAGTTGAGCAAGAAATAAGTAAATTCAAATAAACTGATGTAATACGATCTGGAATCTTCGTAGTCCTGAATCGAACATTATCTTACATTATTTTGCACAGTTCTGGATCTAGAAGAATGCGCAAGTTTTTTTTGGCTGTAGTAGTATGAACAAATTCAAAGTTGTGTCTCTTTTTGACCCGATTGGGATTTTAGTGTGATTTCGATTTGATATGGAGATAACAGTTGAGATCGGACCCAGTTGCTAAAAAGGGTTGTTAATATGGGGTTGGCTGTATCTCCAGATTTTCCTTAAAAAGCTCTAATGGACGCACTTAAAGCCTTGGGATTTGGGATCTCCAACTCAGCCGTTACCTTTCAGTCTTTGAGATCAATACAATGGAAGGATCTGCGGTAACTATATCACCGATCACTGAGGATGACTACGAGCAATGGCTAGAACACTGGAAAGGCTATCAGGAATTCTATGAAGTTGAATTATCAGATCAGATTACAAAAACCACCTGGAATCGTTTCTTTGACCCATCCTCACCAATCTCAGCAGCTGTTGCCAGGGATGGGCCCGTGATCTTGGGATTTGTCCATTATCTTTTCCATTTATCAACCTGGAGTGTTGGTGAATATTGCTATTTAGAGGATCTGTACGTTGATCCCCAGGTTAGAGGTAAGCATATTGGAAAGCAGCTTATTGAGTACGTGCAAGAGCAGGCTCGTAAGAAAGAATGTACAAGGCTATACTGGCATACTCAGGAGACAAATACAAGAGCTCATAGATTATATGACTATGTTGGGTTCAAGCCTGGTATGATTGAGTATAGAAAATCACTATAAATAATGATCATCGAATAAGTCCTGGCCTATCAGTCCAATTGGAATTATAATTGTGGGAAAGTAAGCTCAAAATTCTAGTGTTCTTATCAGATGACAACTTTTTCATTTTCAATGCAGTCTAGGAACATGAATTTTTGTGTTTTTATTCATTAATATAAGCAATAAGCCGTGGAGTTAGTCTCTTACCTCTGAGACTTAATTTGTTGATAACCTATACTCAGTTTTATTCTAAAAAGCTTTGTTCAGTTAACTGTTTGTCGTAGTTAAATTGCTTTTTATAACGCTAATTAGGGACGCATTTATACCTCTTCCAGTAGAGCAACAACCCACAAGTTACAGCTATTATGGAGACAAAGTTATCAGCAAACATCTTGCGGCCCACTGAAATTAACTTTTGTCTTGAATATGAAGGGACTACAAGTTACTTGATTTAATCCAGATATATGGTTGGTTTTTTATTTACCCGATTTATCCGTCAGGAAAACTTGAAGTCTTCTTAAACAGTAAAATAAAATAGATGATATGTTTTGTCTTAATAAAAAAAGGTTTTTCTTGATATGAAGAAACACAGATCAGGCAGTATTTGACTTTTACTTAACGTATTCTAGGAAAACCCTAAATCTTTTTCTATAATAATTTAAGAATATCGGCTATATAATATTGTGATTTTAAACTATAAAGCGAATTTCTCAAATATTAGATTGGTTGAGCAAAAGTTTTCTCCACCAGAACGTGGTAGAGCTTCATATAATAAAAGACATTAAATTTCACGACTATTAATATAAACGAAGAAGGCTGTTTTGTAGCTGTAGATTCCTAAAACCAAACCCGACCTAGCTTCTGTTTTGGCTAAAAGCCACTAACACATAAACTAAATGATTAAAAAAACCATGCTTAGCTGTTCTTTAAAAGCGATTATTGTACAAAAACGATGGAAGTAAAACCTCGGCTACTTTTAGTTTGCTTCATGCAGTTAGTGGTGTTTTTTGACAATTAGTAAGGGTTTGGTGACAATTCTCAAATTATCTATAGAATCGGGTATGATGAGAAGATTAAAATAAGTTTTATTGAAAACAGAAAGCTCATATATACTATAATCAGGAAGTTTATTAGAAAATATCAAGCTTTAAGGGCTTGAGAGACGGTTTAGTTTTGCTTTTTTTGAGTTATCACATTGGATATATCAGAGTATTTTATCTTTCATTAAAATCCGATATAGTGTAACGGCTAGCACGGTTCGCTTTCACCGAGCAGACCGGGGTTCGACTCCCCGTATCGGAGGTTTTAACTTTTAATTTTTTTTTTTTGTTCTTTAATTTCTCTAGTTTTTGTTTTTCCTCTTTTGGTTCAAGTTCTGAGGTATTTTTATTTTTAAATATTTTTCCTTAGGATTTGGGATTTACAATTACGGCACGTCAGCGTCAAGAAATATGATGTAAATGGTAAAACTTAACTCAAGCTACATATTAATTTCAAAAATTATTGGATATCCTTTATTATTATTAAATTATTCTATTCTGTTCCATCACTGCTCTTTTCTTCATCGCTTGCTCCACTACCTTCTGGACTGTAAGCATATTTAGATCTTGCACGAATTCTAGCACCAAAGAAGTAAAATCCGTAAGGAATAGCACAACATGCCAATGACACAAAAGCTAATAGGGAAGATGCCCATTGGTAACCCATACCATGGTACATTTGAACGGTGAATAATGGGACAACAGCACCCCACATACTTCTTAAAAATGTCTTTGCAGCTAAACCAGAAGCAGCATAATGTTGATATGAATCGACAATGTAGTTGTTAGCTGGATTATATAATTGGGCAAAACCAACACCACATGCGAAACCTGAGAAACAAGGACCTGCCCAACTGACATGTGGGTAAGAAGTCCAAGCAAAACAAAACAAACCGATAGGAACTAACCAACATCCAATCATCATTGGAATCAAACGAAGTTCAGCAGGTGGTAATTGTCCTTTATCAGAATAAGCCTGAGCTCTCTTGTTGTAATCTGTGTTGAAGAATGGAGCAACAGCGGCAGCGACAATAACACCAACAGCGATTGGAATGAACATAAGACCAGTTTTACCAGCACTCCAGCCTTTACCTTCCATGTAGACAATTGGGTAGGCAAAGAAGAACATGTAAAGTAAACCATAAACAATAGACATGTAAACAGTCATCAAGAAAACAATTGGTTCAGTCAATAACACTAAAGGTCTTAATAAAGTTTCGTTAACAACTTCTTTCATTGGACGCTTTTTAACTTCTGAAATGGCTCTGTAGGTGGTATCACCGGTCAATTTTCTAAGCTTTTTAGCTCTTTTTTTTAATAAAGTTTGATGATGGGTTTCTGGAATGGTGAAAACCAAACCAACGTAAATAACACCGGCAAAGATCAATAAGACCCAGTAGATCCATCTCCAACCGGCATGGTCACCAATGTAACCACCAACTAATGGACCAACAGCTGGACCCAAAAATGGAGCAGCAGAGAAAACGGCCATAGCCATACCTCTTTCTTCAGTTTTCCACATTTCAGCTAAATTACCACCAATCAAACACATTGGAGCAGAAAAGAACAAACCATCGATAAATCTGCATGCTAATAGAGTACCGATGTTTTTGGCGTCGGCACATGGAATGATGAAGATAACTGCAATACCTAAAGTCGTTACATAAACTGGGTATCTACCAATTTCTTCAGATAATGGGGCGAAAAACAATGGACCAATACCATAACCCAACACTAATAATGTAACTGTTAAAATGACAACTTCTTCACTAACACCGAAAGCCTTTTGTGGACCTTCCATATCACCTGTAACAACAGCAGATGCGAATGCAACACAGAAACAAACCAACCCTAGATAAAATGTAATGTACCATTTTTTGTTGTTTGAGTAATTTCTAGGATCAACTGGATCATTTTCGACAAATGTAACTAATCTCAATCCTGTTTCAGCATCGATTGGATATTTCCATTCATCATTATCATTGAAATTATCGATATCTTTTGGTGCTGGTCTGGACTCGACTTTTTCTAAATCGATACCTTCTTCTAGAGGACCTAATCCACCTGCTCTTGATGAAAGTTTGTGGACGAATTCATCAATAGGTTCTTGATGTTCTTTAACGTATTCTTGGAATTCTTCTTCTTCTCTTTCTTCTTCAGAATCACCATGGATCAAATGTGAAGCCAATGTTGAGACTTTCTCTAATGGATTACCAGCTTGCGAAACGACAGAATGCACTCTTGAAAGAGGGCCATCATAGGGAGTTTCACTTTCACTCATATTCTATAAAATGCTATATTTAATATGGAATAGGAATAGTGTCAATTCAGGGACAGAATCATCTTTATTTATACCAGTTGCGTGAATATTAGCAAAAATCGGTTGTGTCACTAACTGTCCGAATTATCGGTTGTGCCAGTCCCTGTCCGATATATACCTCAAATAGCGCCGTTTTGAAGCTATTTTAGGACTACGGTAACCAATTGAGAGCCCAACTGCACTACAGAGACAACAAATAGTAACAATTGATATTATATAGTCCAATTGCAGCTCATCCACCTCTTTGAGCTCTTGCTGGATACCTTGTGAACCCGATTCAAGCGGAATTCTCACTGTCAACATGCAAAACAAAAAAGAAAAAAAAAATAAAAAAGAAAAAAAAAGCGCCGATCGGCAGAGTCCCTTTTCTGCCGGCGCATAAGCGGCTGCACCTACCGCTATTTGCCTGATTAGGCGAATTGCCCAATAGGGGTGTTTTTGCCACAAAGGGCTCACCTTCCCCACAGTCACCAGATTTAATTTAAGGAACCTTTCATCCAGTTCCTTAAATAATTTAACCTTTCAAGTGTTTACTAGAGTAAGAGTTTTTGAGAAACGAACATCCTCACAGTCACTTTCAGTCATTTAGACCCTTTAGACCATTTCAGACAGCACCACTTCTCACAAGACAGCAAACTCTAGGGGGTTAATTTATAACAATGTCAATATCCAAAGTTTTGCCTAATGAGATCCTCATTAACGTAATAAGAAACATGGATGCAACATCGGTACACACAAACATCGCAGAGATCCCTGAACTCAAGGGTCTTATAACCGCTACTGTGGATTTGTCCTTGATCAAGACTTTCATCAAGAATGACGTTGATTTGGGTGCTTATTTCAACAAGTACCAGTACGTGCACGTTATAATTGATGATAATGAATTTGCCACTAATCAGGAAATCTCACTGAAATTATTTCGCATTATTAGAACGTTGATCAACAGAAAAGCCTTTTATTTGAAGGTTGATTACTTGCTAGAAGAGATAGATTTGAATTTTTTGAAAGCTTTCAAGTCGTTGTTTGTTAACTTGAAAGATAAGACTAAATATTCTATAAATTTTCCAAACTTGATAAAGGCCAAGATAAACTCTAACCATTTGTTGCTCAATGATTTGGCCACATATCGAAACTTAGAGACTTTGAATTTATATTATTGTTCATCTAATTTCCTTCAGGAAGTGTTTCACGTTTTGAATCCCAACAATCACAAGGTATTACCAGTTTTGAAACATTTGAAAATTCAAGATTATATGAATGAGTCTGAAGATGTATACTTGAAAACCAGTGACAACTACAAAAATAATAATAATGATGACGATGATGACAGTGATGATTTTGACCATAATTCAGATTTTGACGAAAATGAATTTTACTTTGATGGTTTAGAAATTTTGCAAAACTTCAACACATACCAATTGCAAAGTCTTTCTATCAAAAATTGCAATTTATCAATTTTAAACAATATGAATTTTCAAAATCTGATCAACCTTAAGATTGTTTCCGTCAATGACAAACACAGTGACGCATACGACGTCATTAACACAGAAGAGTTTGTTATGAACAATGGTGAAATTTCAGTTTCTAGAGATGAGATCAGTACTTCTGTTTTTAAAACCGGCACACAGTTACAAATAATGAATAATTACTTTCCTGCATTGCAGAATCTAATTATCGTTGGGAACATAAACGAGAAGAAATTTAAAAATAATACATTTAAAACCTCATTGAACTCAATTTTTGTTAAATACGTGGATGCTGAGATAACAAGAATGGATGAGTTCCGTCAAACTTTCTCGTCAACTAATAAATTCACAGAATTATGAGAGTTCTGAAGTTCTATAACGCCCAAGTTTTGTAAACTGATTATGTATTACTTAAAGAAGTGTACTTCCTAATTCGGGGTTTAAAATCTTTTTTAACATTGAAGTTTTTTTTTTTTATTTTTGGTAGTGGTGTGAAGCTGAAAAGTCATGTAATTTCCAAGAAGAAAGATTTCTTCCTTTTGACAAGTTCAATCATGTTTAAGAGAAACGTTTTCAGATTTTTTCAACTTCCAAGTCATCTTGCTTCCAAGCAAAAAACTCAACTGAAATCTAGTTTTTTGAAAAGTCCTTTCAAATTCTCCATCGGACTTATATCGACTACATTGTTTGTTGGATACTGTTTCGATGCTAGATCTACTATCCACGAATATGTCTTCTGTCCAATCATAAGAGCAGTGACTGATGCTGAAGAAGGTCATAAGCTAGGTATATGGTTGATGAAGAATGGTCTTTCACCAAGACTTTTCTTCGATAATGATGCTGACAGATTAAAAGTCCATGTATTCGGCAAAGACTTGAGCAACCCAATCGGCGTTGCTGCTGGATTGGACAAGAATGGTGAAGCCATTGATGCTTTGTTTGATTGTGGGTTTGGTTATGTTGAGATAGGTTCAATTACTCCATTACCACAACCAGGTAATCCTCAACCAAGATTTTTTAGATTGCCTCAAGATGATGCAGTTATCAACAGATATGGATTCAATTCAGACGGTCATGATGACGTTGTTGTCAGATTGAAACAAAGATTGGGAAATTTCATAAGTGGTAATTACGGAAATGCATCTCCTAACTTGTCATTGAAAGAAAATAAGCTATTAGGTATCAATCTAGGTAAGAACAAAACAGGCGATGAAATTGAAGATTACTTGAAAGGTGTCGATAGTTTCAACTCATTAGCCGATGTCTTAGTCATTAACGTTTCAAGTCCAAACACTCCAGGTTTAAGAACTTTACAAAGTGGAGATAAATTAACCACTTTATTAACCTCAATCATTGCCAAAAGAGATTCATTAATTACTAAAGACAACAAAAAGACACCAATCTTGGTTAAAATTGCACCAGATTTAGATGAGAAAGAAATCAAATCAATCATTGAAGCTGCTAAGAAATCTAAAATCAATGGTGTTATTATTTCCAATACAACTATCCAAAGACCTGACTCTTTGAAACACAAAGTTTTAAGCCAAGAAACAGGTGGTTTATCCGGTGCTCCAGTCAAACCATTTGCTTTGAAGGCTTTGAAAACTGCAGCAAAATATGCAAAAGGCTCTGATTTGATCCTTGTTGGTTGTGGTGGTATCACTACTGGGAAAGACGTCCTTGAGTTTGGTAAGAACGGTGCTAAATATGTTCAACTTTACACTAGTTTCGGATACAAAGGTCCTGGATTAGTCTATAAGATCAAGAAAGAGTTGAATGAAGAGTTGATTAAGGAAGGAAAGACCTGGGAAGAGATTGTTGGTTCCAATGTTGAGTAGAGAGAAGTTGCTTTGTTAATAGATAGGCTGTTTATACCCGGCTGTTTTTGATCTACTGGTCAATACACGCCAATAGAGTTTAATAATGGTAATAATCGAGTATTATTTCTTCCCCAAGAAAATTTCTCTCCTCTCACTTTCCTTTTTTTGACATAAAGTTTTTGACACAAAAAGTAAAAGTGAGAAGAGAATCAAATGAGCACAAAATGAAGCACAATGTAAATATAAAAAAAAAAGTGTGAGAGAGTTCTCCAAATCATCCCAACTTTTCGGAAAGAACTGTTTGCCAGACTTTCCCACTAATCTCACCGGCAAATTTGTTGAAGAAACGCTATACTGAGCTACATTACCCTTTGCACTTGCTCCATTAGGCTAAATATAGAGTGTGTAATCAAAAATCACACCTGGGAGAGATACTAAGAGTTTGAGGAAACGTTTAGCTGTGCTGCTATTACTACTACATACTACAATCATTGCTGACTATTGATATATTGGGGTGATGGACATACAAACAAAGAGGGACGTCTTGACTGAAAGGATTGAACTATTGAGCTCTTCGGCTATTGAATCCCCGTTAACAGAGCGCCATTCTGGAAATATCATCCTCGAGGGTGATGAGAGTGAGGAAGAGGTCCGGACTGATGGAAGCACTCAAAATGGCGAAGTTAAATCAAAGACAGAGCATAGAATGAGATTTAGAGAAAAGTTGTACAACTTGTTCGGTTCTGGAAGAAAGAAGGGCTCTGTTTTAGGTGAGAAGACCAACAATCAATTAGATGAAAAAAAAAAAGAGGAAGAAGAGAATGTTGAAAATGATTTATCCTGTTTACGTTCAAGCCATGGCTCGCAGAACTTTCTTGTAACAGAAGAGGAGGATGAAGAGATTAAAAATCTTCGAGAGTTGATCAGACAACAGGAGGAGACCGAAAGAAAACAACTGAATCATGAAGAGCGTGAAAAGATCAATTATAATATTTCCAATGATGAGATATCTCAAAATGACATGCAGTCGATCATAGAGAGTTTATACTCTGATACTGAAGAAAACGAAACACAGTATAACACCATTAGAAATCAGAGAATTCCATTGTTACCCAATGAAATAGAGGAAGAAGAAAAAATCAAAAAAAAGGAAAGACCATATCTTAGTGATATGTTTGAAAATATCTATCCAGAAGAACTGAGTGCTTTTGATTTGGAGAAGGAATTGCACTCAACTATGGACTATCAATTACTTCACACCTGGATAGTTTTCATTGAGAAGAGAGTTGTCGGTCCACAATATTATTTCGTTCCTAAATTGGTCAAGCAGTTTTCAATCATAAGTAAATTGGTGTTACAAGAGGTCATGGCAGCTTACAAAATTCGTTTCAAAAGTATTACTCAGTTTCAAGTTCATTTCTTTCGAGAAGATTTCGATCCTATAAAGGAAAAGGATAGTAAAGGGTCTTACTTGTGTATCAAAGTTCCACAAACTGATGCTTACGTTCTTTGGAAAACCGTTTTAAGAGTGTTTTTAGATGATAAGGCCTTCAGATCTGAGGATTCACTTTATTACAAAGTAAAGAGTTCAGTTATTGGAGTGAGCTTTTTCTTCAAAGAGGACAAAGTACGCAAGGATAAAAGAGATCTCTTGGTTAAGATCAAAACCAATTATGAAGGCATTCCTTTTGATCATGCTCAGTTGATCAAGTCTTGTTTACCTGACTTCTTGAAAGATTGCATGAAGTATGCTCGTTACTATGAAGATGACCAAAGTCCTGCCAAATTTATCTATGAATTTTAATCATAATCAATTTGTTATTTAGAGAATGAGTCTCTTTGTTAATACACCTTTCCGGAGGATGACTTTTAAAGTTACTAAAAAAAATGTAGCAATTATTATCTATCTAGCATCTATAAGTAATAGCGAGTCAATTGTGTGTTTCAGGCGCTATAAGAATCCCAAATAATTATTTTTTGGTTCTTCTTGAATACCTTTCGATTCTTGAGTCAATTCTAACCATTCAACGCCGTTGAAATCTTTATTATTATCAGTGAATTGTTTCAAGTTTTCAATTGCATTCTCAGTGATCAATAAACTAATTGCATCGTATCCACCAGCACCAGGAACGACACCTGCGAGAACACCATTGATGTCTGAGCAGTTATCTAAAAGCTGGGTTTGTTCTGAAGGCTCAATATCAGCTCCAGATCTCTTTGTGATCTCTCTTAAGTTTTCCCTGATTTTTGTGACTGAGTTGATCAATTTTTGGAAAATCAATAAAGTAGAATCATCAACTTTCAAAATCTCTTCAACGGTATGATTATTGACGAAATCCAATGCAGCTCCATAGTCATCAGTGTCCTCAATACCTTTCAATGCTTGTAAACACTCAACAAATTCCATATTAGCATCGTTCAAACTTTTATAAATCTGTGGGCTTTCTGGATCACTTGATCTCCATGCCAACACTTTAGACACCAATTTTGGAGTATTGGAACCTGTCTTCACATCACCCATGATCAATTTAATACCACGTGGTAAAGAGACTGGATCGTGTCTTATGTCCCAGTCTTGTTCATCCACTAGGGACTTCAACTGTGCATGGTACGAATTTGGAGATGTATTTGAAAGATTGTTGATCAGTAAGGGATCAAATCTTCTGTAAACGATTGAGCCAAAAGTTGCCGCTGCAACATCAAAACCGGAACCAACTTTACCCTGCGCTTGACAATGTGCCACTTGTGATAAACTATGTATTTGATTCTTCGTCAATGAGGTTTCAAGATCGAACGTTGTAGTGTTGAAGTATGACAATATAGCAGTGGTTAAAACAGTGACTAGACCAGCTGAAGAGCCCAACCCGGTTTTAGCCACTTCAGTGATTGGTTTAGAGTGATAAAGAAACGTCTTGTCACCTGATTGCTTGACTTGAGTGTCCTCAGTCGAGTGATATGCAGAGTCTGAGAATATATTAATCTCAATATCAAACGGCGTACTTTCTGGATAGACGTAGTACAGCACCGTTTCAATAGTGCTCAGCACGAATGGATTCTTTCTTCCACTTGTCTCCCTCAACTTGAACCCCCTACTCTCGTCCCAATACACCAAATACTCCCATTCACCCTCTTTGAACTGTGGGCTCTTGACAGTGATTCTGGCGCCTTTCGAGCCATCTCCGGCTCTAACAACAGCGTGCATTCGCGAGGAAAGCGCCACTGCATAAGAGCTGAACGCCCTGTCCAGCACGAGATACCCACCGACCAGCAACGCTTTTCCCGGCCCACTAAACGCTCTCAACTCGCTCATCTCAGTGTTATTAGTGGTCGGTAGGTCTTTTCGCGAATGTTGGTGATGTTTTCTTCTTTACTGGCGAAAAATCGCCTCTTTGCCTCCTACAACCCGCAACAACAATGAACGTGTTCCGGGCCCAAATCAGACGCCATGTGGCCGTCTCAAAAACGTCCACGAGGCTTCTGTCCACGCTCAGACCCTTGCAGTTTCACCACTCGAAGAGCATGTTCCAAAAGACCCCCGATGACCCAAACAAGAAGAAGAAGAAGGACTCGGAAAAAAAGAAGGAGCCTGATTCACCATCTGACTATTTCAAGTCCAAAGAGTTCTCCAGATCAATGTACCTCACCATCGGGATAACGGTTCTCTTCTACCTCTTCACATCACCCGATTCGAACACCCCAAGTGTACTCACTTTTCAGGAGTTCAAGAGAAAGTACTTGGAGAGAGGTTTGGTGGAGAGACTCACTGTGATTAACAAGCAATTGGTCGAGGCAAAATTGAGACCAGAAGCATCCGGTGCCTCTGACGCACAGTTCAATGCTTTCGGTGGCCAGACTCATGTTAGTTTCACCATTGGTTCAGTTGATGTCTTTGAAGAGCAAATTGATGAGATCCAAGACAGATTGAAGATCCCACCAGCTGAACGTATCCCTGTTGTCTACACCGAGAGAGGCGTTCCATTCGGCTTCCTGCTGCCATTCTTGCCTACTGCTTTGCTATTGGGTGGTTTATTTTACTTAAGCAAAAGAGTCCAAGGTGGGGCCGGTGGAGCTGGAGGTATGTCCAACATTTTCAGTGTTGGTAAATCCAAAGCCAAGTTGTTCAATCAAGAAACTGATATTAAAGTAAAATTTAAAGATGTTGCAGGATGTGATGAAGCTAAGGAAGAGATTATGGAATTTGTTGAATTTTTGAAGAAACCACAGAAATATGAAAGATTAGGGGCAAAAATTCCAAGAGGTGCTATCTTATCTGGACCTCCAGGTACTGGTAAAACCTTACTTGCTAAAGCTACTGCAGGTGAAGCAGGTGTAACTTTCTTGTCCGTGTCAGGTTCAGAATTCGTTGAAATGTTTGTTGGTGTTGGTGCTTCTAGAGTTCGTGATTTGTTCAAGAATGCAAGAGAAAAAGCACCAGCCATTATTTTCGTTGATGAAATTGATGCCATTGGTAAAGAAAGAGGTAAAGGTGGAGCCATGGGTGGTAATGATGAAAGAGAAGCTACTTTGAATCAACTTTTAGTTGAAATGGATGGTTTTGAAAGCTCTGATCATGTTGTTGTTCTTGCAGGTACAAATAGGCCAGATGTTTTAGATCCTGCTTTGATGAGACCTGGTAGATTCGATAGACACGTTTCCATTGACAGACCAGATATTGAAGGTAGAAAAGCTATTTACAATGTTCATTTACAAAAATTAAGATTATTGATTAACAAGGATGGCGTTAATGAAGAAGCCAATAGTGAACTCAGTGGTAGATTAGCTGCCTTGACTCCAGGATTCAGTGGCGCTGATATTGCTAATGCATGTAATGAAGCTGCATTGATTGCTGCTAGATTAGGAGATGATTATGTTGAATTGAGACATTTTGAACAGGCTATTGAAAGGGTTATTGCTGGACTTGAAAAAAAATCAAGAGTCTTATCACCTGAAGAGAAGAAAGTTGTTGCTTATCATGAAGCAGGCCATGCCATTTGTGGTTGGTATTTGAGATACGCTGATCCTTTGTTGAAAGTCTCTATTATCCCAAGAGGTCAAGGTGCTTTAGGTTATGCGCAATATTTACCTCCTGATCAATATCTATTGTCAGTTGATCAGTTTAATGATCGTATGACGATGGCTTTAGGTGGTAGAGTTTCGGAAGAATTACATTTCCCAACAGTGACGTCCGGTGCTCATGATGATTTCAAGAAAGTCACTAACATCGCTGAGTCAATGGTTACTAGATTAGGTATGAGTTCTAAGATTGGGTATGTCTCTTTCGATACTGATGATCAAGGCGGATTTCAAATTCAGAAACCATACAGTGAAAAAACATCAAGAACAATTGATCTGGAAGTGAAAAAAATTATTGATTCATGTTATCAAAAATGTAAAGATCTGTTGGTTGAAAAGGAAGCCGAAGTTGAGAAAGTTGCACAATTGTTACTTAAAAAGGAAGTTTTGACTAGAGATGATATGATTGATTTATTAGGACCAAGAGAATGGAGAGAAAATGACAGTTTTGAGAAGTATTTTGCCGGTGGTAAATCTGCACCTCCTCCACCACCTCAAGAAGGTGCAACTATTTAAATTTGACATGTCTTACGATCACAACTGAAAATAAAGAAGAAAAAACAAACAAGAAAATCACATTGAAACAACAAATAATAATAAACTCATGTATATAGTTATTATTTAAATGAAACAGTCATATTTTACAAGACGTTACATAAAAACGTAGCAGGTTCATATCAATTTTGTATATTGATCAAAAAGTCTCCTCCTCCATATCAACACCATAAGTAGCATCAGCGATCTCCGCATCAGCGTCTTCTTCATCATTAGGACCTTCAAAACCGTCTTCCGTACTGTACATTAGTTCCTGAATTTTTATCAAGATTTCTTTCAAACTAGGCACTTCATCTTCCACCATGTGTTCATTAATTCCATCATCAACTTGACTTTCTTTCTGTTTCAACAATTCACTTGTCTCTTCCGTCAAAATTTCAATCGCTCTCAACTTGTTGTAATAGAAGATTCTTTCTTTTACTAGTTCATCAAGTGCGATATTAATCTCTCCTAGCTCTTGGTTCTTTTCATTCAATTCAGCCTTTGTTTCATTTAATTCGTTCTCAAGTTCGGCAACAACATTAGATCCAGACAGCACACGCGACGTGATTCTAGATCCGACGCGCGACGTGGATCCTGATAGAGTTCCATTTCCTGAAGAAACTCTAGATCCAGAAACCGATCTGGATCCATTAGAGCTCGATCCACTCACATTACGTCTCGAAGCTGATGCTGCTGACTGTGTGGCTCTTTGTCTTGCAGAAAGAGTAGCTGCAGTACCATTTCCCGATGATGATGATACAGAAGATGTCAGTGGAGTCCCTGGGACGGACTTTCTTCTTGCATCTGGATCATAACCATCTTCATCTTTATTCTCTAGCCAAAATTTTCTAATCCATTGGAAAAACTCTAGATTGTCCTGGAATTTACATTTGATCAGTCTCTCCACGGGCACTGTTTTGTTGATTTTGTGTTTCAAGAAACTGCTCTGTAGGACTTTGAAATTATTTAAATATTCATACTCTTTGGTGGTGTCGAACTTGACGCGATGGAGAGGAACGTCATGGTAGATCGAGTCGATCAGTTGGCAGTATGCCGCACCGGTACCAAGCTGCTCCACTTTTGTATAGTTCAGGTTGAGGGTATCGTTCACCCAATTGAGCAGATCAACACGGCTTTCTGTCATTTCTTTCCGAGATGGTGAATATGAAACAGTTCTTTGTTATGTTTTTTTTTGAAATCAAAACATTGAATCTGTGGTGTATGGGTGTTGTGAATTATATAGGGAAGTTCGTCCCATTCCATAGAATATTTTGTTCTTGAAGAGAATAGTCGGTTTTTAATGGAGATGAAGTTGGACTGAAAATTCTCCGAGGATTGAATCTCACTGCTGGTTATTGCTGGTTATTTGGAGCTCAATTTTCAATTTACTCTCATAATTGTTGGAGAAGGATGTCATTGTTTTTGTGTTCAACACTGATAGAATCAGTATTTAAAGGAAAAAGTGGTAGGGAAAAATAACCTAGCATTCTTGTTAACTTTACACCAAACAATCCAAAATAGCTATCTTTTCCTTTGCACGACATTTTAGTCATAAAAAACCCTATTCGAGCCCATTAAAAACATCAATACTACAAAAACTACAAGACAATCTACACATTCTTTTAAAAACTCACCATGAGACTTTCCTTCTTTCATTTTTTCATATTGATTGCATCAGTGCAGTCTGCATATTTTGTCAAACTTAAGAAATCATCCACTTTGAACAGTTTACTGAAACAAGACGATCAGGTCGTATCTGCCCATCATTTGAGACCAAGGGTTAAAAAGATCATTTCATTTGGCTCCTTTGAAGGGTTTTCTGGTAATTTCACCAAAGATGTGGTTGATCGGTTGAAAAAGAGTCCCTTAGTTGCAGATATTGTCCCTGATTTTACCATACAATTGAATGATGGCTTATCTTCCTCGTTGAATGATGAAGCCAGGCTTGAAACTCGTGATCTTGAAGAGAAATTGACACAAACACAAGCGCAGAAACCATACACCATCTTTGAAGATCAATCTGAATTAGATACTCAATTCATGGCGCCTAGACATTTGGCTAGGATATCTAGACATTCCAAGCTTCCTTTAAATCAGAGTGTGAACTATTACTTCAACTCTAAGTTTTCTGGAAAAGGTGTACATGCCTATATTATTGACACAGGTGTATACAAAGAACATCCCGAGCTAGAAGGAAGAGCCATACATGGTGCTGACTTCACGAATGAAGGACCAGGTGATTTCAATGGACATGGTACTCATGTGTCTGGTATTATAGGATCAAAATCTTTCGGTGTCGCTAAGGGAGTCACTATTGTTGAGGTCAAAGCCCTTGATCGGTTTGGTCAAGGCTCGTTATCTACAGTGATTGCCGCTTTAGAATTTGCAGTGAAACACAGAAAAGAGAATAACGTTTTGGGTGTTGTCAATTTATCCCTCGGTGCCATCAAGAATACCGTCTTGAACCAAGCTATTCAAGCTGCATTTGAGAGTGGTCTACTAGTAGTTGCAGCAGCTGGCAATTCTAATCTTGATTCATGTTTGACTTCCCCAGCCAGTTCTCCTCATGCCATTACTGTCGGTGCCATTGATGATCGGACTGATTCCATTGCTAGCTTCTCTAACTGGGGAGAGTGCGTGGACGTGTTTGCTAGTGGTGTGTTGATTCAAAGTCTCTCAATATCCAATGCTGATGTCCCATTACTACTATCAGGAACTTCGATGAGTTCGCCTACCGTTACTGGCCTGTCTGCCATATTGCTCGAGAAAGGTGTTCTTGTCACGGACGTGGCTACAGTCTTACGAGATCTGAGTACAAAGGACCGAATAGCCATGAGATCCTTGAGAACCAGACCCAATACGGCCAATAGAATCGTCTTCAACGGTATCGATAAAGCAGACGATGAGTTTCCGGAAGAAGAGGAGGAAGAACCCGACACTTTCGGGTTGAGAAGCGGGGAGTTGAATGGGGAGTTGAATGAAGCACTGGACCCTCAGAAAGTCGGTGGACTCCAGCACGAGTCCTGAATCCTGAACGTTTCGGGGGTTTTTTTTCATTGAATTCGATGATATTTTTTTACCCTTTTGGATTTTGTAGCCGAATGTGTCAAATCTTTTTTGCCGAAATCTCTCCACAATCAACAAGTATAAAAGGGGTCTTGAATCTCTTCCTGGAGAAATGCTGTTTAACTTATCACTGTAGAGAAAACAGCTAGAGATGGTTGACCTGATTAAAGAGAGACAGAAAGAGAGACAAAACTGCTCATTCCCAATCCGGGAACTGACCCACTTTCTCGATGGTTCACCTGAAGAAACACTCAAGTCAGAAGCTATAATGAACACTTTTGAAAGAGATCCATTGTTCAAGATCCAAGACCAGCATTTAGACTTACAAGAGAAAAGAGAACTGACTTTTAAACGTATTACTCGTTTTCTGCCATTTAGTCGCACCGATGATTATCCCACTTTGTTGAGACGTTTGCAAACAATGGGGATCTTTGATGGTAGTACCCTCACTAGGTTTGGTGTTCATTTTGGCTTATTCTTGCAAACAGTTGAAGCATTAGGTACAAAAGAGCAGAATGAACATTGGGCTGTGTTGAAAGGCGGTAAGAATTTGGAGAAGTTCTTTGGATGTTTTGGGATGACTGAATTAGAGCATGGTTCTAATGTTGCCAAATTACAAACTGAAGCTGTCTTCGACAAAAAAACTGATGGTTTTTATATCAATACTCCAAACTTGGGGGCAACAAAATGGTGGATTGGTGGTGCTGCTCATAGTGCCACTCATTGTGTCGTTTATGCTCGTTTGAAAGTTGACGGTAAAGATTATGGAATCAAGAACTTTGTCGTTCAATTACGGGATTTATACAGTGGTGAATTATTACCAAATGTTGCAGTTGGTGATATTGGTAAAAAGATGGGTCGTGATGGTGTTGATAATGGATGGATTCAATTCTCGCAATGTTGGATTCCTAGATTTAACATGTTAAGTAGATTTACTCAGGTTAGTTCAACTGGAGAAGTGACCTTGCCTAAGTTCGAGCAGTTGGGATACACTGCTTTGGTCAACGGTAGGGTTAGCATGGTTGGTGATTCTTATCATGTTGGTAAGAAGTTCATTACCATTGCTTTGAGATATGCTTCTGTTAGAAGACAATTCGGGAAAGATGAGGAAGGTTTGGAGAAGAAAATTATCGATTATCCTCATCATAGAAGAAGATTGTTCCCATTGCTGGCTACTGTGTTTGCATTCAACTCATCTGCAATGGAAGTTTTATCTTTTAATGAGAAATGTCAACGTTTAGTTGAGGCCGGTGATATCAAAGAAGCCATTCCAAATTTAAAAGATTTGTTCTCTTTAAGTGGTGGGTTAAAAGCTTTTGCAACATGGGAAGTGTGCAAGATCATTGACGAGTCAAGACAGGCTTGTGGTGGTCATGGTTACTCTGCCTATAACGAATTTGGTAAAGGTTATGATGATTGGGTTGTTCAATGTACTTGGGAAGGTGATAACAATGTGTTAAGTTTGAGTTGTGGGAGAGCTTTGATTCAAAACTATTTAGCATTGGAAAAGAAAGGCAGATTGGGTAAATACTCTCAATATTTGCAAACAGCTAGTAATGACTATAGATTAGGAATCCAAGAATTAGATGAAGTTGACTCATTGATCAAAGCTTGGGAATCGGTTTCTAAGAAATTGGTTAGATTAGGTGCTGATAAATTCAAGGCATCTTTACTTAAAACCAATAGTCCAGAACTATCTTTTGAACAAGTTTCTTCCAACAGATTTGAAATTGCAAGAATTCATACCAAATTAACAATCCTAAAGACATTCAATGATAGAATTAAAAACTCAAATTCTTCAATTAAACCAGTTTTAACTTCTTTGGCCCAATTATATGCACTTCATATAACTTCTGAAAACATTGCCAATTTTTACTCTTCAGGAATCATTCAAGGCTCGTCTTTCAGTGATGCTTTGAACGATAAGATCGATCAAGTCAATGAGAGATTAAGACCAGATATAATTGGATTAACTGATGCTTTTAATTTGTCTGATTTCTTTATTGGTGCAAAGATTGGGAACTATGACGGTAATCTATATGAAAATTATTTCAAATTTGTCTCAACTCAAAAAGATGGTGGATATAAAGCCCCATACTTTGATTCTGTCTTGAAACCTTTCTTGCATAGAGATGTTAGCCCAAATGATAACCAACGAAACTGAGTCTCATGCACTCGAAATATGTAAAAAAAGAAATTATAATAACCCAGCTTTTGTAATTTTAAAACGTAGATAGTGAGATGAAATATAATATCTACTACTTTCTCATCAGATGATTCCATATATCTCTTAACACATCGGCAACTACCTGTAAAATCAGCTATTATACAATTTTATCACGTGACTGAGAAAGTAGGGTGACTGATTATTTAAATCGACCTGGCTGAAAATTGCCAGTAGTGAGTGAAACACAACCAAGTATAAACAATTTACACAGAGATCGATAGTACGCACCAATTAAATCGAGCCATGCACCAGGCACACGTTGTGACACACGGGGATATCCGTGTCTTGTGCATTGCTGAGCTTCGTGGGCAACTGACTCTTTTGAACGAGCTTGCTGCGCAATACAAGGCCGATGTTATCTTGCATACTGGTAATTTTGGATTCTTTGATCATGATTCAATTGACAAAATCCATGAGACATACCTGCGGCATATGGTTGCGTTCTCGCCCATCCTGCCGTCAGATATAGTTGATAAAGTGAGCAAGTTGTCCCGTGCTAAAGGAGAGTATGTGGACCATGCAGATGCGGACAAACTAAGAGAGTTATTGAACGGCGTTGAGTTGAGTGAGTTGATGAAATTTGTGGAGGGGGTACAGACACTTGATGTGCCAGTGTATGCCATTGCAGGAATGGTGGAGGATAATACAGTGCTGAATAAGTTTAGATTGGGACAATATCAAGTGCATAATTTGAATATTTTGGATGAAAATAATTGTTATAATGTATCATTGAGATCTTTGGGTAATGGAAGTGTTGATGCATCGTTTGATACATCAAACGGAGAGATTGAGAATGGCGAAGAAGATGGAGAAGTTGAGGAAAGTTCAGGAGAAGATGTTGATTTATTTATTTGTGGACTAGGAGGGGCATTATCATATCAAAAATTATTTCATCAAGGTGTTTCTGATCCTGATGTTGATGATTTAATAAGTCAGGAGCAATTACCAGTTGCAGGTGAGCCAGGAAATATATGGCTCACGATGGTCCAAATCGGACAATTTATAGAGAGTGTTCAGGAACAGTCTAAAAGTTCAGACATAAAGATTATGTTGACACATCCATCACCTAGCAGAGAAGGATTATTAGGACATTTAAGTGTCTTTTTAAAAATGGACTATACTGTTTCCAATGGGTTACACTTTTTGTATCCTTCAAGTTTTAATGAATTGTCAATTTGTCCTAATTTTGAGTTTTATAAGCTCAAATTCAGTGAAGCGAGAACCCAACTGTCATCTATTTGGAACAATATTCAAGGGGAGATTGAAGAGTTGTTGTCAACGTCACCTAGACTGACAAGACTTTTGACACTAGCGTTAAACTCCTTTGATAGGATTCCAGTTACCAAACCAGACCAAGAGATCACTCCATTGTCGTTAAGTTTCAACAAACGTGACGTGAATTTTAACACAATTAGACTTCAGTCCGATGCATACTATCTGTCATTCCAGAACCAATGGCATTTCAACCTTTGTGATGTGAATGTAGGGACAGTGGTGCTACATGTCGAGGAAGGACGGGTTAAGTTCGAAGCGCAGGCTAAAGGGTTCGACTTCAGGTTCAGAAAAGATGGGAGCGAAATCAGAGAGCGGATCAAGAATGGGTCGTTTAGAGGAACCAGGGGAGCTAAGAGGGGCCGTGGTCGTGGAAGACGGTAATAATACACACAGACAATGTAAGGGAAATAAATAAGTGTAGGAATAAATAGAGTGTAATAATTAAGGTTCAATAAATAGTTTGTGTATGATGGCGCACTCAATGTCCGTCCCATGGATGGTTGATTCCCAGCATCACGAGACCGTCCTCTTTCACACGATAGAGGATCCAGAATATGCCGACTGCACCAATCGTTTTTGCGATGTTTCTGTTCAGAGGGGAAACGTTGGGTGGGTTTGGTGGGGCATGGCGAGTGTATTTAGGGGCATGGTGTGCGAGTCTGATCAGGGAGGAGCGCATTATTATTGTTAGCTGAGTTGTTATTTAGTATGGAGTTCTCTCCCCTTTTGTTTATTGTTAAGGAGTATTCGCGAATACGCCTATAAAGTACAGAAGGGTGCCCCTGCCTAGATTTTTTACACGGCTGAGCCTACTAACTCCCCACTAGCCGTAGGCCCGTAGGCGGGCAGGGCCTTACTGTGCACGTGGTGGTGAAAATAAAAAGCAGAAACTCGCTAATGTCTTAAGGGAAAGTCTCCTACACTTTAGCGGCAAACATGAAGTTCGGGAAGTACCTTGAGGCTAGGCAGCTGGAGCTCCCGGAGTACGTGGGGCACTTCATCAACTACAAGCAGCTCAAGAAGCTTATAAAGCAGCTCGCGGCGCCTGAGGCTGGTGCTCCCCAGGGAATCGAGCAGGCGCTCCAGGACAACAAGGCGTCCTTCTTCTTCAGGCTGGAAAGAGAGCTAGAGAAGGTCAACTCGTTCTACTTGGAGAAGGAGTCAGATCTGAAGATCAGACTAGATATCCTGATCAAAAAGAAGAACGACGCGATTGCCAAAAACAGACTGGGTTCCAGAGAGTCAATCACTTACATCACCCTGTACGATGGATTCAAGAGATTTGCCAGAGATTTGGACCGTTTGGAACAGTTCATCGAGCTTAATCAGACTGGGTTCTCCAAAGTGTTGAAGAAATGGGATAAGAGATCCAAGTCACACACCAAGGAACTGTACTTGTCCAAAGCTGTTAGCGTACAACCTGTTTTCAATAGGGAAGAAATCTCACAATTGAACGATCTCTGTTCTAATTCATTGTTGGAGTTGAATGCAAATGTCGAAGGTGAAGAAGTTGTTAGGTTCGAATCTGGTTCCAAACGTTCTGTTTCTAGCTTGAAAGGAATCTCTGAAACGAGCGTTGCTACCTCCACCACTACAGCAAGTTCGGAAAGTACAGACATACCCATTGACGATTTTGAAATTGATGAACTATATTCTGAGTTTATAACGATCTGTGACTCTTCAAACGCCAATGATTTGTTATTGAAATTTGTTTCAAGAACTAAAAACTCAATTAATTCATCCTTAAAATTGTCGAAATTGTTCTTCTTGTCCATCTCAACAAACATTTCGGATGAATTATTAGAAAAATTCTATCGTGAATCTTCAGAATTGATCAATCTTAACTATGCCGATGAAATTTCCCAGCGTACAATAATTCATGAAGCTTGTTCCAATCAAAAACATGACAGAATCTTTATCTTGAAAATAGCAATCATTGAAAACTTGAATATAATCAACAAGAAGGATATCTCCGGAAGATATCCATTACACTACGCTTCTGAGCTGGGAAAGTTTGAAATCATTAAACTGTTATCAAGCCAGCAAGAAACTTTACAACATATCAATACTCTGGATTATGATTCAATGACACCTCTCTTATTAGCTGTTTCTAAACAACATTTTGAAACAGTCAACACCTTGTTACAGCTAGGTGCTGATCCATCCCCAACAAACACAGAACAAAATCCTCAATATTTGCCTTTGAATTATGCATGTACAATAGGTAATTATGACATTGTGGAGTTATTACTGACGTATCCTAAAGTTTATGAGAATTATCAAAGAGATGCAGAAGGTTTGTCTCCATTACATGTTGTTGCTAAAACTGGACAATGGGAATTAGTTGAGCTTTTAGTTTCGAAAAATGCTGATCCTAATGAATTGGATGGTTTCAACAAATGGACTCCTATTTTCTATTCGGTTAGTGAAGGTCATGTCAAGACCACTGAAAAACTGATTGAGAATGGCGCAAAGATTGATATTAAAAATGATAAGAACTTTTATCCAATCTTTTATTCTGCTTGGGAAGGTCATGTTGATGTCTTGAACGTTTTGATCAAGAACTTCAATGAACAAAAATTACAAAATATCTTATCACCATTAAAAGAACCAAAATCTGAATTGATTCCACCTCCACCTCCAACATTTTCATTGAATCCTGAAAATATCAACATTGATGCCATTCCTGATCTTTCATTACCACCTCCAATTATACCATTGAGAAGATATGGTCATAATTTCTTAGAGAAGAAGATTTTTGTTCAATTACAATTTGAGTTGGGTCGTTCATTGTTAAATTTAAACGAATTTTCAACCACATCAACATTACCTGGAAGAATCGTAATAAGTTCTAAAAGTTCAGATGTTGTTCCAAGAAATTTAATAATGCCAATCACAGATGCTGATAACATAATTGCATTCCAAATTGATTCATTAGAAGATTTTCAAATTGATTTTGAAATTTTTCCATCTTTTGGTACAAAATTAATTGCTAAAACTTCTGCATTGTCTAATGTTTTCAAAAACGTTTCTAATGATGGATTGAAAAACAATGTTGTTTTACCCCTTTTTGATGGTCGTTTGAAAACAATTGGTGAACTACAATTCCAATTCCAAATCATTCATCCATACTCTGGAACACCATTAGAAATTTCCAAATATGACACGTACTGGAAATCAACCAGTGGCAACAACAGTAACTCAGTGCCAACCCAAACAAGTATTATTCAAAATGTTTTGAGTTTTGTCACTGCTTCTTCACTGAGTGGTGATTATGTCAAGATCAATGTGACTTTGTTAAGCGATGGTACACCAATTGCTTGTCCAAATTGGTTTTTAAAGATTTTAGATACAAATCTTGCACTAGGACAATTATCAAAGGATCAATTAAAGAATTTGACAAATTATGAAAAATCATTACAAGTTTTCAAAGATTCAATTTCAAACAAGGAAATTTCTACAGATTCAGAAAAATTCAAATATTTAATCTTTTTGAAGAATCAATTAAAGAAAAGCTACATTTTACTTGATGATCTTTTAGAGATTCTTCCTGAGTTCGTCAACATCAATCTTGAAATTTTATACCCTACGGAAGCAGAAATTAGTCAAATCCCATTAACACTTTCAGAATCAACCAACATCAATCAATTTGTTGATTTATTATTGACTTCAATCTTTGATCACGTTCGTCATTCAAGATCTTTGAAAACAGAAACATCATCCAAACGTACAAGATCAATTGTCTTTTCATCAAATGTTCAATCCGTTTGTTCAATTTTGAATTGGAAACAACCAAATTATCCAGTCTTTTTCAACATTTCCGGAATCTTTTACAATCATGAAACAGAAACATTTACAACTTCATCAGCCAATGGGTATCCAATCGATATTGTCACTCATGAGGATCCAACGACAAGATCCATCAAAGAGGCAACCCGGTTCGCAACCAACAACAATATTCTAGGTATCATTTGTCCAAATGAACTTTTGAAGGTTATTCCTGATTTAGTCGAAGTTATACGTTCAAGAGGTTTAGTTCTGGTTGCATCAGAACGTGTCAGCTTGTTAGATTGTGCAACTGTGGATACACCAGTTGATAAAAACACAGTTGTTGCTTTGGAAAGCTCTAATGCCGAGTTGTTCAATGGATTGAATAGCGATATTAATGGCGTGAGGTTTGGTAATATGTTAAGTTTCAAAGGTGATATCGATATGTGATCGTCATGATGTGTATATAGGATTTTAATGAGATAGAGTAACAAGACATTAAGCATTCTTAAGTTTTACGATCTGTAATTGTACTTTTGAATCATTCTTTTCACTCCAATGGAGTAATACGTTGCAAAATAATATCGTAATTAACACATTTATATTATTTGAATCTTGATAATGCAGCACCAACCAATTCTTTCTCTTCTGGTAATCCTTGATTCTTTCTCTTCATTTGCTGTCTCAACTCTTTTTCTCTCTTCAAATTTGCTTCCACTCTTAATTTTCTTTCATCAATAACATTTTGTGTCTTCTTTCTCAAATAACGACGTAATGAACTATTCTTGTTTTTAACTTCTGGTCTGACATCCAATTTATTGTCACCAGCTTTTGCCTTTTGTTTCTCCAACTCCATTCTTTCCGCATGTGTCAATCTCTGACTAGATGATTGCTTTGAAACTTTACCAATGAAGTTTGGATCCAATGAAATGGTATCAGCAGGTAATTTCTCCAATAATGAACGAACTTCAGTCTCTTGTCTCTGTTTAGCAGTTTCGTATGGATTTGCTTCGAATGCATCAAAGTTGGCCTCACCAGAACCTGGTATTATCAGATTTTTGATACCAGTAGAATGTCCAACACCCAAAAGATCTTCATATGGAACGTATTTGATCTGTTCAATCTTTGATCCAGGGACAAGATGTGTCATGTATGGTTCTGTTTGGTATGATTTATAAGAATCCTTCCAAACGGTAACATGAGGACCCCATGAACATGACAGGAGTCCCGTGTCAGAAAATGCAACATCTGAAGCAGGTGTAGGCGTATGATATGCATAAAGCTCTTTATAAGTTCTGACATCGTAGATCTTTAAGGATTTATCACCACCTGCAACAGCCATGTAATTACCTGATCTATTGACGGAAATTCCTTTGATTGGACCTCTGGTGGCTTGAATCTTGACTAATGGTTCTGGAGAAGTTGGAGCCCAAAGTGACACAACACCTGTGGCGGAACCTAGTTGCATTATAGCGTTCCATGGATTAGATGTCATTGCTGTTGTTGGACCCAATTTGGTTTTGATTTCACTGACTAAATTACCAGTGGAAACGTCTTGATATTTTAAAAAACCTGTGTTACCTGCAGTGGTCAAAAGGAAATGATATGGTAGGAAATCTAAATGTTTGACTTCGATGTGTTGTTTCATTCTATGTAATTCAGTACCTTCGTTATCATAAACAAAAGTGTACTTCTTTTGAGCAACAGCGAAAAACTGTTCATTTTGTAAATATTTGACAGCATTTACTGTCTCATTCAAATGTAGTTCCGCTCTTAATTCACCTTTCCTCCAATCCATCGAAGCAACATGTCCTTTTTGACCACCGATCAACAAATGCGTACCGTTTTTGGAAAAATCCAACTTATATGGTCCAAACTGATCCAATTTTAAATCAATAGCCTTGTTAGCAGTAGATTGGTCAACTTCCTTAACAATATCCTTCTGAGTAAACTTGAAAGTCTTTTCCATACCTTCAGCTTCGATAAAACCTTGGCTCTCTTGCAACAACATGTCTGTGGCTGCGGTGGAATTCAACGTTTCTCTATATCTTTTATCCTGCTGTTTCAAGCTTCTCTTCAAATGCTTCTTGCGCGACGTCTTGGACTCGCCTGAAAAAGATCCTTGGTCTCTAGCATATCTGGAAGTGTTTGCTGTATCCAGCTGTCCGTTCTTCCCTGTGAATTTACCCATAGTTCACGCAGATATCTCAACTTTTCACAACTAACTTAGCTTTAAAGATCAAAAATTTAACCAGAAATTTTTTTTTTGTAGCGATGAGCATTACATAATCCACATTAAACAAAAAAACAAACAAACGATTTAACCCCATAAAAGATTCAACACCAACAACTACCAAACAGGAACATGTTGAGAACTTTTGTGAGACGCCAGTCGAGTGTTGCCACTAAGACTGCTGCAGAAAAAGCTGCCACCGCAACTGTTGCTGTTCCACAGGCTCCTAACCGTGTCGAGACGTGGACGAACTCGCAACAGACTCGTTCAGGAGTTTTGGCCCATCCGAAGTTCGTTCAAAAAGATCTTTCTAAACAACCACAACCATACGCTGCAATCGATCTTATTGCTAAAGAACCGGTTCGTTTCATTGATGATAGAATAGCTGTGTGTCAAGGAAACAAGATGGCTGGTCAGGGACATCCTCGGATCTTTATCAATTTGGATGCAAAGAAAGTGGGAACCTGTGGTTACTGTGGGTTGAGGTTTGCTCAGGAGGCTTTCAAGGCAGACATCGAGGGCTAGAACTCATCACTCATTTGTTATTTATTTGTTCATCTATTACCTATTTATTACTTATTTATAACTTTATTTATTACATCGTTAACTATACGTTTATTCATCATTTTTAAGCAGTGACATAGTCAAATATCAATGGAAGTAAGTCAACACTGCAAACGAAACAAAAACAACAGAAAAATCAAACAAAACAAGTTGTAGTAAATCCAAATATTTAACAACCAATCTGATTCTATCTCTCCAAATTTTTGGTAAGAATTGCTCAGGTACAAAATTTAAATATTTTAAGATTACACCAAATGAGAAAGTGTATTCATCATCAGGTAAATTTGCAATTCTTAATGCATAAACACTTGTGAAAAGGACTTCTAATGCAGTAAAAATCTTGAAAAAATTTGATGATGGTGATGATGAATATTTAAATCTAATCAATGGAGAAAAACTTGAATGATATCCCTCAATGAAGAAAGTGTATGCCACCAAACCAAAGATAGTCAATGCTTTAAAGAGCATGAATTGGGATTTATACTTGTCATTCTCCTGTTTCTTGAACTCGATTAATTTTTGATTATATTCAATTTCTTCAATTGATTTAGGTTGTTGTTGTTGTTGTTGCTGATCTGCGAAAGTGTTTAGTGAGAATGGGGAAGATCCACCTTGAGCACCACCAACACCACTTAAAAGTTGGCTAAATAAGTCCATGGTTGGATCTGTTCCAGGGGAAGAAGAACCGTTGTTTTCATGCTTATGATGTTCTGATTGTAAATATTCTTGAAGAACTTTTTGAAATTCTTTTGCTTCTTCTTCTTTGATTGTCTCTTGGTTTAAAGTGGAAATATCCTGGATTTCTGGGTCTGGATGATTGAACGTCTGTGATATTCTTCTATTGGAGAATTCTGAAGAGCTTGTTGTTGATTTTGGGACTGTTGGAACTGTTGGAACTGTTGGGACTGATTCTTCTGGTTTTTCGAAACCTGGTCTTTCTCCAGTAATTTTACTGAGTCTTTCGCTGGAGTTCTTCACTTTTGCAGCTCTTCTCTCCCTAAGGATTCTTCTTTTCTCATCCTCAGACACCATTTTTTGTACTGAATTCGGTGAGTTGAGTTCGTTTTTATTTATGGCGTTCACTTTTTCATTTTTTTTTCGTCAGCATTTTTTTCTTTTATGAGGAAAAAGAGAACTCCACATTTCATCAGCTACAACATATTCATATAAATGGCATCTTATTAAGAGTGTTAAACACACAGATAGAAACCAATCAATATAATCTAAAAAAAATCAAAATAAAAAAAAAATAAGCAAGTATTCATAGTTAAAGCGAGTTGAAGTTTTTTTAAAGTTGAAGGAAAAAGGGCAAGCAAGACACACAAAGTTGAGTTTTTTTCACTAAAGAAGACAAAATCAGTTGATTTAATGCTCCAAGATGGTCAAATTACCAGTGATGACAACGTTTTCCAAGACTGATCCATTTGGAATGTCAATGGTTTGACCCTCTTGACAAACAATGATAACAGTACCTTTCAAAACAACATTTTTACCTAAATGAACGTTACCAGTGATGGTCAAATGATCCAATTCCAAAATCTTTGGAATATGAGAGATTCTGCTGTTGAAGTTGGAAACTTTCTTGAAATGAGAACCTAATTTAATCAATGGATTAGCACCAAATCTTGAAGGATCTAATTTTAATGCACCATGTTCCAAATAGAACAGATCAGATTTGACTAATAACAAGTCCGAACAAGTCTTAACTGGCAAGAATCTTGATCTTGGAACAACAACACCATGTGCGTTCTCAAAATGTCTAATGGCAGCACCAACCGCAGTTTCTAATTGTAAAACGTTGACTTCTTGGCCAGATGCATTAGTGATAGTTTTAGCGTTTGGAATGATTTCAGATTCAATTGAGTTGGATTCAAGTAATCTTTTAATGGCTTTTAAGTTGATCCATAAGTTATTAGTGTTGAAATTTTTGAATTTCTTGATAGATTTGAACTCTTCGGTATGTTCCTTAGGAACTTGTGCAATTTCTAATAATCTGACTGATCCATTGTAATTGATTAAAGTACCACCTTTAACATCGGCTCTTGTCTTGTCAGTCAACTCCATGATGTATTCAGAATTAGTTTCGATCATGTGGTTTAAGATTTTAAGATCAACGGTAGCACCCAAGTTATCACCATTCGAAACGAACAAAACTTCCTTACCTTGTTCGATTAAAGCATCCAATTCACCAGAGGCTTGCAAGGATTCGAATAAATCACCATGACCTGGTGGGTACCAAGCATTAATTCCGTCATCAGCGGATTGTGGGACTGGTAACAATGAATCTTTCAAAATTCTTGGATATTTGGATTGGTTGAAAGTTCTGATTCTAATTCTGTGACCACCGTATTTTCTAATGATCTGGTGGGTATCACTGTCGGTGTTGAAAGAGTTCATCAATAACAATGGCACGTCGGAATCGTATTGTCTGTTTAAATGCTCGATCTGTCTAACTGAGAGATCCAAAAACGTGTTACCATCCCTAACTTCAATGACCGATTTAGGACCAACACAACCCATTGAAGTACCTAAACCACCGTTCAACTTTAACACGGCCAATTTGTCCAAATTGGTGGCATCGGTGGCGAAAGTCTTGTCGATTGAATCATAAGCAACCACTTCATCTTCGCTTGGAGATCTGATCTTGTCCCAGTCCAAAGTGTTACCGGCAGCCTTGTCAGACAAGTATCTTCTGAAGAGCGCGAAGAAGGTGTCCATCTGGTCCTCGAATGGTCCTTTCTCATCCGAGTCGACCGTGTCGGCCAACTTGTTTAACGCGTTACGCATCTGGCTGGCAGCAACCGAGGTTGTGGTGTTGTCGAAAGCCTGGGTCCCTATAGTTAGTGATTGAGCCCTCTACTCCATCACGCAACAAACATACAAATGCACTCTGCGACTTCGTGTGTCTCTTAACAGTGGAAGCCATTTTCTAGTCAATTCTTTAACAGATTCTCCTGTCGATTTCAGTTTGTCGAAGCAAAAGACTCAAATTTCATTTTTTTTGGTTTTGTGGAAATCGATCGAAGTTCGGATCCCGGTTAAATCAAACGCTGGATCGGGTAAATGAGCAGTGGCCGTACCGGAATTTTTTCAGTTTTTTTCTTCAACAATTTGAATAAAACAGGTATCAACAATAAATCACATAATTATCCACTGAAAAATGTCCTTTCTCGGTCTAGGAGGAGCCCCACAACAATCCGCACAACAAAAGATTCAAGCTGCCGAGGCAGAGCTTGATCTGGTCACCGACATGTTCAACAGACTGGTGGACAACTGCCACAAGAAATGTATCACAGCAACTCAATACCCAGACGGTGATTTGAGCAAGAACGAAAGCTTGTGTATCGACAGATGTGTCTCCAAGTACTTCGAAGTCAACGTCCAAGTTGGTGAAAACATGCAGAAATTGGGATCATCTGGGGCCTTCACCGGAAGACCGTAATGGGTTGAATGCTGCTTCTGTACATAAGTTATAAATTCTATTACAAAAAAATATATTTCACAGTATTTACAGTTTGTACCATATGTGTATAATGAATGGAGTGAGTAACAGGTTACAGTCCGAGGAATTTCACAACCCGCAGTCTAAAACCTTCAAAACTATTCAGTTTAGGTCTCACATCAAGATAAAAACTAGCCATACCTTGTGTATGTTTGTTCTCTCTGCCCTGGTAAAAATCAATCACATACTGTACTTCTTTTCCACATCTATTAATTGTCCAATCATGTCTATCAAAAGGTTTATTGTACCCAAACAAACTCCAAAAGAATGCCTTTGGTGTCAGTTTTTTACTATCACCTTTGAAACTCGTAAGTTGCAATCCTCCACATGTTTCACCACCTTGGTTCTCTTCCCATTTTTGGATCTGGTACCATACCCTTTCATTAACTGCATTGTGAATAGGAACAACTGTGGTCATGTCTTGTGGTGATGGTTCCCAATTTTTACGTTTCATAGCTTCATAAAACTGTTTTTGTGATGGATAAATCCAATTAGAATCTGACCCTGTACGTGGGATTGTAGAAACTTCTCTATCCGTAGGTAAGTTAACGTTTGTTTCGTAAGTTGGAATATCAGGCAGACTCTCTGATGAATGTTCTTGTTGTGCTTTAATGACTGGTTCATAATCTGTATTGATCTTAGATCCATCAATGACTGTTGAGCCAACGTTTCCTTGCTTTCCGATTTCTGACCATTTAGCACGAGATTCATGATCAACAGGACACTTATCAGAAGGTGCTGCAGTAGTAGTAGATCTTGAATGCTCTCCAATTTCTACCCATTTGGCTCTTGAAGAATGATCAACCGGACATTTATCAGCTATGGAATTAGTTGAAATAGGGTGTGGTGCCTGTTTACTCCAAGTATCACGTGCAGAGTGGTCAACGGGGCATTTTGGCTGTTCAGTTGACATGATTATCTGTTTATATTCTCTATTCTAAGTGTTTTGTAAACGGAATTCCTGATTATTCTATTGGTCATATTAGAAATAAAATTGTATTCAAAAAGTGGCTCATAACCGACGTCTCATCTCTCATTTCTAACCATTTAAAAATCTGCAAAAAAAAGATTACAGCACTCGAATTTCGCACATGGTCTCCCACTGTACTACTCAGTCGAGCTCTTAGCAGTTTAACTACAATTGATCGGACGGGAAATGGTGTTTTCTGCTAGATATGGCCGTAACCGGTCAGTTTTGTTTTTGGGCAAATACGATATGAAGACTATAATTTTGAATTTATTTGGAGAACTTGAAAGAAGTGAATTCATCCAGAGAGGGTGGAATAATGTACACCTATTAAGATTGTCTTATTGAATTGGTAAAATATGTACTCTTTTGACCTGTTTTAATCACATTAATTATTGGAAAAATCTGAACTGGATTTGAAGAAGGAAAGAAAGCTAGTAGCACCCGGCCCTCTGTTTTGAATGGCCTTTTCCTGAATCAAAACACATAAATATCTTTAAAATATGCAATAATTTTAGTTACATCCCATCTCTTATCAGCGTCATACTCCAGGCAATGCAAAATAATATCACCATAAACGCTTAGTCCCTTGGGTATCCCACAATTCCATCCAATTATCCTTTCACAGAGCTTTGTAATTGATAGATCAACTGGATGTGGTACGGTGTGGAATATCAGCATATATAAAGTGATACCTAATGCCCATACGTCGATTGGTTTGCCATAAACCAGTGTAGGAATGTCACTGTTATGAAGAAGCGAGATCGAATGATGACAATATTCCGGAGAATAAAACATGGGTGTGCCCTTGGGATATTTGGGAATGATGCCGCCTTTGGATGTGGGTATGCTTGAACCAAAGTCACATATCTTGATAATTTCTTGTGACAATAGGATATTATCAGGTTTGAAATCGCCATGAATGATCCCATTGTTGTGCAAATATTGCAAACCAGCGAGTATCTGTTTGATATATCTGTTTAGTGTGACTTTTGTCATTGTTTGTGAGAAGTCCAGTTTAGTACCAGCGTATTCCATAATCAGATCAATTGAATTGTTTGATTCTTTTAAATCGATGAGATGAATGAGATTCGGATGCCTCAGGTATTTCAAGGCGTGGATTTCCGTGGATATCAGATCCATCTCTGTGATTGGAGATCCTTGTGAAGAGTGTCGTTGTTTTCTGAAGAGTTCTGCACGAAATGATTTCTTGAAATATCTCTTAATCACTAATACAGGCGGGATTTGGCCCCTTGTTTCTTGTAGAATAACAACACTTTGTGTATTCGATGCGATTATCGACTCTTTAGACATACAAAACTTTCAACTTTCTTTCGTGATGCTACTCAGTCTATTGCATCGTGTGATATGTATCGCTGAAAAGTAAACAAACAAAAATACTCATAACCTCATCGATAACTTTCAACGTCAGTCGATCAACAAATGCCGGGAAGGATCTCACCGGCTCTCATACGGGCAGCTTACAAACAGTCTAGACTTCTCCCACTGCTGCTACCGGCCTGTCGGACACTCAATGCTGCGAAACAGGAACTTCACTGGATAAAAACAGAGCTCGAAGACCCATCAAAATGGAATGAGGCATGTCTTCAGCGATCTAAACTCATTCCATTACAGTATGTTCTTGGGACACAACCGTTTGGTAATCTTGACAAACTGGGGTGCAGGAAAGGTGTGCTTGTGCCGAGATGGGAGACTGAGGAATGGAGCATGAAGTTGGCTGGTATACTCAATGAACTTGATGGTAAAGATAAGCCAGTGAAGTTGTTGGATGTGTGTACTGGGAGTGGATGCATCCCATTGGCAATTTCTAAAGAGTTGGGAGGTGGATGTGTGGCTACTGCGATCGATATCAGTGATGATGCCATATCTTTAGCCAAAGAAAATGCCAAAGTTAATAACCTGCCCGTCACGTTTAGCAAACAGGATGTCTTTCAAGATTTTAATCTTGCTGATTTCACTGGGATCAATATAATCACTTCAAACCCTCCATATGTCACCATTGAAGACTATGAATCACCGGAGGTGGAGAGATCAGTGAAGTTACATGAACCTAGGTTAGCATTAGTCGGAGATTTGGAGTTTTATGAGGCACTGATACGGAATTTTGTAATGAAGCTTGATGTTGATGGGTTCGTGTTTGAATTAGGGTATGAGAAGCAGTATGAGTATACCAAGAGTTTGTTGGATAATGATGTTTGGGAGTGTGTATTATATAGAGATTCTATGGGACATGCCAGATGTGTGATTGGATTTAAGAAAGGTTCAAACATGGAGTGTTTGGAGCTAATGTAAATAGTTACTACTATATGACAAGAATATAGAATTTTTATTGCGCTTCTAAATCTTCCTCAGTTAACTGGAGATATTCCATCATTACCATCAATCAAAACATCTTTGAAGTTTTCAAAGACTTGAATGGCTGACTTGACAAAACTGGTCACTGCAAAAGATCCGACATGAGGAAGAATTGTTATGTCTGGTCTATTCAAGAATCTTTTATCAATATGTGGTTCATTTTGAAACACATCTACTCCAGCAGATGTGATTGTCCCATTTTCCAAATTCTCAAAAAGAACGTCTTCATCAATAGCAGAACCTCTTCCAATATTCACAATTCTGATTCCCTTTTTAGCATGTTTAATACTTTCTGAATTAATCAGATTGATTGTTTGTGGGGTATGGGGAACAGCAAGGACCAGAACATCAACTTGCGAAATCAGAGTGTTGAAATCAGCAACGAACTCAGGGGTGAAGTTCAATTTAGATAGCTCTTCATCAGTCAATGGTTTACGTTTGGTATACTTGATCTGAAGTCCAATCACATCCAACCTTTTAGCAATTTCTTTACCAATTGCTCCAAATCCAACCAATCCTGCAATTTTTCCTTTTGGTGAATCAATTAATTTCCCACCAATGGTTAAGTCTTTCGACCAATTAGGGAATTTTGTAGGTGGAATTGGTTCACCTTGAGAGTCCAGTTCAGTTGAACCTAAACCAATCCGAGATGCAAACACATCACCTCCAACCTTTCTTAAACTTCTTTCGAAATAAGGAAGGAATCTAAAGACACTCAACGTCAAAGTCAAAGCTGTATCCGCAACATCGTTTGCTGATGAGTCGCCACAGTTGGTAAGAATGATATTCTTCTCTCTAAGCCCTTCAACATCAAATAAATTAGCACCAACCCATCCAAAGGCAATGATTTTCAAACTTGGGGGCAAGAGTGGAAGATACTCGGCCCCTAACCCACCAATACGGAACAAGATCTCGGTTGCCCATATTCCTTCAACATCTGCGTTTTCGGGGGCTTGTAGCACCTGTTTAAACTCATCAACAGTGGCTACTTTGGCAAAATGAACGTCGAACGTGGCAAGGAATTGATGGTATTCCGGAAGATGGTCCGGTAGTGAGACTCTCACTGCGTCAATGGGGACAAGAATCTTTGGTTTGGTCATTGTGGATGTTGATTTGGCGTCAGTTCAAGTGGGAAGTTGGGGGATATTTATCTACATGGGGATAATTATCCATTTTGGGACAATTTTCGTGTCAACAACCCAAGAAAACTCAGAGAAATGAGAGCAATTTCATCCCAGACTCCAGTCTAACAATCCACAACCATCACTGTACAAGACGAATCTCTCCGAAGACTCTCTCTTAACCGTTCATTCTGATAATAAACCGAAATATCACGTGTCCTCATTAATGGTTTTGAGCCCCTAGAATTCCATGTTTTGATTCAATTTCATCATTGAAAATTTCAGTGATACAAAAATAACTCACCAATATTTATTTGCATCACACTCTCGAAGAACACAATGGCTGAATTCGTCAATCAATTTCAATCAACTCTCAAGTCAATCGACGCTAAATTTGCAGGAAACTCACTCCTTTCTCAATTCGAGGCCCAAACCAAACTTCCTCGTTCATACGCCGTCTTATCCTCTGGTGCCTTTTATTTTCTCTTGATCTTTATCAATGTTGGGGGAATTGGTCAATTGCTTTCAAACATTGCCGGTTTTGTCATTCCAGGATATTTATCCCTTCAGGCATTAAATACCGCTACTTCTAAAGATGATACCCAACTTTTGACGTATTGGGTTGTGTTTGCCTTCCTTAACGTTATCGAATTTTGGTCTAAGGCAATCTTATACTGGATCCCATTTTATTGGTTTTTGAAAACTGTTTTCTTGTTATACTTGAGTTTACCACAATTCAATGGTGCTCAACTGGTTTATAGTCAAGTTATTAAGCCACTTTCTGATAACTACATTTTGAAAAATGATAAGATTTCTGAATTTGGTCATAAAGTTGATGATGTTGCTGATGCAGTTGCTTCTGGTGCTAAAGTTCATTAAATGATTTGAGAAAGTTGTTTCTTTGAACAGTGGACTTGAAGTGTTTTACGTGGTTCAAATATTTAACAGGTATTGAATATACTTCACTACTTATCCGTAACAGTTGTAAAAAATTCTCTTATCTTTTATTTTTTTAAATTTTCATACAGGAATTTCATCAATCATAGAGTTTTGTTGAATAAGTGATCCAACTGTTCTGATTTCTCTACCCCGTTTGTCGAATAATTGATCTTGATTCTTAATTTCAATTTTGTTCCTTCTTTACCAACAATTTTCAACTCTTGTTTAAATTTATCACCATGGTTCAAGTTAGTTAAATTGTTCGAACTAACAACAGTCAATTTTTGAGTCTTTGGAACTGCAAATAAGATTTGGAAATGAGAAACGGTATTAAATCCAACATTTGTAACATTTGATTCGATTTGTGCATGTCCTGAACTCAATGATTTCAAATTTAAGAATGCATTGATATCTAAATTTTCAAAAATTTTATCACCTTCATTGACAACGGCAGTAACACCAGCTGGAGAAGAATCAAACAAGTTCAAGAGCTCTTGCTTCTGTGAAGCTCCACCAGTTGGAGGAGCAGGTGTTGATGAAGATCCAAAAATATCTTCCAAAAGATCAACATTATTCTTGCCTTGAGTTGGATCATTATTTCCTAAACTGAATCCATTTCCAGTATCATCATCATCCATCAAATCTAATAACAAGTCCTCAGTCTTATTGGTTCCTTTATGTTTAGAGACCATATGACCGACGGAACCACTATCAGTGTTTAAGGCATTCTTGGATCTGTTAGTCAATGTGAATGTGTCATTATTGGCAATGATTGGTGGTGGTGGTATTCTATCCAAGACACCAGACAATGCCTTTGGATTCTTGTTTAGTTCATCAATCAAGGTTGAGTAACTAATTGATTTTAATTGGATTGATAAATCAATTGATGTTTCTTTGGATTTTATGAAATTTTTCAAATTTGTGATGTTTTTAGATGATGGACTTGAAGAAATCAATTTGTTAATAAGTTTTAAAGATGCTGTTAACAAATATGATATCAATACATTTGAGCTTTGATCATTCAAGTTGATGAGATATTTGGTCAATAAATCTTCTGTGATCAATTCGTTGGTGTCTGGGTTCAATTTAGAGTTTATTAATAAATCTCCATATTCACCAACCAAATAGACGTTGATCAAGGTCAAACCAAGTTTAAATTCGTCATTGAATGTGATCTGGAAGATCTTGTTGATTGTATAACTTCTTAATTCGGAATCATTGATGTTTAGAATTAATGATAAAATCTTGGAAATTATAGTTTCATTGAATTCAAAATCATTGCCAACAATCTTCAAAAATTTAATAATTGTATCAAATTTCCATTTTTCATTAGGAACTAATTCATTAATTGATAATATGTTTGTTAAATTTTTAATAATGAAATTTTTCAATTCTTTATCGTTATTTAATGGATTTTCTAAAAATACTAAAATCTCTTTGATTAAGATTCTAATGTTAGAATTATCCAAAATTGCAAATGATAATTCTAAAGCACGTCTCTTGATTGACATATCTAAATCGTTCAAACATTGAATGATAGTACCACGATGTCTTTTCACTGCCAAAGGCTCGTATTTAACAACATCTAACAACGTGTTCAAAGCAACATATCTGTTGTTATTACTCGATGCGTTATGAGTCAAGAATTGTGATAAGGTATTGATGGCCAAGACTCTTAGTGATGGATCTAATGATGCTTCCAAGTTGAAAATTGTTCTGATTGCTTGATATGACACTGAGGAACCAGCGTATTTTTTTAAATTGGTGTATGAAATCACATTTGTCAATAAATCTTGAAATCTGTCAATGTATTTCCCTGTCAATGGAACTTGTTCTTTATCAATGAAGAATAAATCCAACGTTTTCAAAATGGAAATTTGTAAGAATAAATCATTAACACTAGCAACATCATATTCATTTTTCAAATTTGAAACATCAACTAAATATCTCATCAATTCAATGATCTTGTCAATTGATTTTTCAATCAGTTCCGCCCTAAATTCAGGATTTAAAGAATACAAAGTTCTAATCAATTTCATAGAAGATAATAAGACACCATGGTCCGTAGCTGACAAGAATCTGAACACATGAGGCAAGAAAATTTCACTAAGATCAGAATTTTTTTCCAATAATTTAGATGTCACCATCAAAGCCTTTTTTTGTAAGTATATGTTATTCCCGGCCAATATCTTCTCAACATCAGCATATAAATCATTTGATAGCTCATATGAAGCGATATTTCCCAATGTTGAGAGACCCAATGCCACAATGAACTGGTTTGGGTGGTTCAAATCGTTGTTCAATGAATTTGTCAAAAGGGTCAAGATCTCCTGATTTTCGTCAAGAATCAACATACTTGCCAAGTAACCCAGTCTCTTGTCAACATAACTGGATGAGGCTAGTAGCTTGATACACTCGATCTGGCCGAAATGGGTCTTCTCGCCAATGATGTAGAGATAGACTAGTTTCTGGATGTTGATGCGTCTTGAAGTCTGGGACAGCTGGGTGTCTTTGAACGCGGTTCTGATGGAGGCGGACTCACGCTGGATTGTGGCACGCTCATCGGCCAGCGTCTTGGCGGACCGAATGCCACGGATGAAGGACTTCAAGGATGTCGTCATTGGCCGGAAGTTGGTGGTTGTTGATGTTTTTATTTTTGTTTTGTTTTTTTCGAGATTTTATATATTGTAGCTACAGAGTAATTGTAGGCTTACAACTAATCATAATGCTTCTCGATTGACTCATTTATTTATTCAGTCATTCTCTTGCTTCTCTAGCTGCTCCTTCAGTAATTCAATGTGCCGCTCGCTGATCTTCTGGTTCCAATCCGGCACCAGTCCTCCCAAAAAGTCGACACTTGCCCTCGTGAGCAAGAGCACGCCCTCTTCTATCAAGCAGTCCTTCTTGACCAGCAGCTTGGATCCCAGCTGGATCGGGAACCCAGACTTCAGGTTCTTCGAGCTCAGGAACGGCAGCTTCTCCAGCTCCAGCGCGTACATCAGCGTGCCCAAAGTGTCCTGCACCGTCAGCTTGTAGTACTGGTTCACGTTGTTGTTACCTTCAATACTGCCTTCATTGGTGCTATCGTTATTAACATCTTCAACATCCACGGCCCGCACGAGCCTCTGGGCAGCGAATCTTTGTCTGTCGGCCCCCACACTCTCCACATCGTGCTGTACCAGCAAATCGTCCAGCTGGTCCCGCTTGGATCTCGAAACGTTCTCGATTCCGACTATCTGCACCAACGTCTCATACGCAAGTCCCTTCGCATTCCCACCAGTGGGGAGACTTCGCTCAGACCCGGCATGCGCCCGCTGTGATCGCGTATCCGCCGGGAACTGCAGATTCCCGGACTGTGCAATGTCTGCCGTTGTGAAAAGTGTCATGGAATTGTGTCTTTCTTCTGTTATTTTGACCTTCTTTACTTACTCTTTACGCACACACACTATACTAGTTTAAGAGGATTCTGGTGCGGCCCCAACCAGCTCATCGCTTATATAAGCCAATATTAACAGGGTGACTCCATCTTTAATTTTTTTTTTTGTATTTTTTTTCTTCTTCTATAGTACTAAAAAAATTGTTTTGCAACATCAATTCCGAGTTGAAGCATGTCCTGGCAGCCGAGTCTTGAGTCAGTCGCCCAGCTGAAACTGGTGCTTGCAGCAACTCTGTCTCCAAACCACCAGGAGCGAGAGCAGGCCACTTCGTTTCTCCAGCATGCTAAATCCCAACCAGATTTTATAAATTACTTGTTATACATTCTTGTCTTTGATTCAGATTCAAGTCCACAGATCAAAGCTTCTTCTGGTTTGATCTTGAAGAACAATATTCCAAGATCTTTGAAGATTGACCAAGATAGTTATTTATTGACAAATATTTTGAAAGGTTTGTTCAGCGATGTCATCTTAGTTAGAAATATCACTGGTAATGTGATAACAACTTTATTTGAAGCGTTAGGGACCAAAAACTGGCCCAATTTGATCCCTCAATTGTTCGAACTAATTGAGAGTCCGTCGTCAAGCACGAATGTCAAAGAAGGTGCAACCTCAACAATCAATAAAATTTGTGAAGATTCAAGTCATATCTTATCCAAAGAAATTAATGGAACCAGACCATTGGAATACATCATTCCAAAACTTTTACAACTTTTGAACATCCCAGATGATTCCATTAAGGCTAACACTTTAGGGTCAATCAATTATTTGATCCATTTAGACACAGATCATAGATTGATTCCAACGGATGCATTTTTGGCTCGCCTTTTTGAATTAGCATTAAGCCCAAACAAAGATGTTAGACGTAACGTTTGTACTTCTTTTTCACATATTTTACAAATGAGACCAGATAATATCGTTCCACACTTACAAAACGTTGTCAATTATTCTATTTATTCAATACAAAATGGTGAAGAAGAAGTTGCTTTGGAAGCTTGTGAGTTCCTATTAAGTTTAGCAACAAGTGATGATTTAGTTCAAATTATTGAAAATTTCTTACCAGAAATGCTACCCGTGTTATTGAAAAACATGGTTTATTCAGAAATGGACATCGCAATGATGGATAATAATGATGATGCAGATGAAGAAGATAAAGAAGAAGATATCAAACCTAAAAATGCCAAAATCAATAAAATCAATGCACATGAGAATGGTCATAAAGCTGCTGAAAATGATAACGATGATAATGATAGTGATGACGAAGACGGTGATGATGATGACGAGTTCAGTACTGAATGGAATATTAGAAAATGTTCAGCTGCAACCTTAGATATCTTAGCATCTTGTTCTCCTGCAAAGGTCTTGGAAATCATCTTACCAATCTTGAAGACAAATTTAACTTCTGAAGAATGGCCAATTAGAGAGGCATCAATCTTAGCTTTTGGTGCAGTTGCTGAAGGTGGTGTTGAATATGCCTCAACCCAATTACCTGAATTAGTTCCATTTTTAGTCGATAGATTACAAGACAATGAAGCAACAGTTAGACAAATCACTTGTTGGACTTTAGGTCGTTATTCACCATGGATCTGTTCAGAAGCACATACTGGAGGTTCGTACAATAACTATTTCATACCCACATTTCAAGCAATTATGAAATGTTCATTAGATAAGAAAAAAATTGTTCAAGAAGGTGCATGTTCATCATTGGCACAATTTATTGAAAACTCATATTCTGAATTAATTCAACCATTATCACAAGATATTTTATCTACATTCAACACATGTTTCAACTACTATAAAAAAAAGAATTTAGTAATCTTATACGATGCTATTCAAACTTTTGTTGAAAAATGTCAACTTGACGACAAATCATTATCTACAATCTTACCACCATTGATTCACAAATGGGAGATTCTTGCAGATGATGACAGAGAATTATGGCCATTGTTGGAATGTATGTCATCTATTGCAGCATCATTAGGTGAAAGATTTGCACCATTCGCAGTTCAAGTTTATGAGAGATCCATTAGAATCTTAAGTCATTGTATAGACATGGATAAACTAAGTGTGACTGATCCAAGTATTCACACCCCAGAGAAGGATTTTGTCATAACTTCATTAGATCTAGTTGATGGATTAATTCAAGGTTTAGGTGAACATTCAGGAGAACTAATCAATGACAATTTAATCAATCTTTTAATTGAAACTTTCACTGATGAAAACAATGATGTCAGACAATCAGCATATGCATTATTGGGTGATTTGGCCATTTATTTACCATCCAAGCTTTCAAATCATTTACAAGCCATCATTGGCTCTATTGGCTTTGAAATTGTCACTTCAAGCAGCAACAATGAAGCATTCGCAGTGGTGAATAACGCTACTTGGGCTCTTGGTGAAATTGCACTAAGGTTGAACATTCAACCATATTTGGAAAAACTAGTCAATGTGACGATAGATTTGATGAATTCACCAGCAATGGAAACAGTCTTGGAGAATGCAGCAATCACATTAGGAAGATTAGGAATATCATACCCTGAGTTTTTGTCGCCTCATCTTTCTGAATTTGCATTAAACTGGTCTCGTGCAATGTTTTGTTTGGAATTAAACGATGAAAAAGAAAGTGCATTGAAAGGTATGTCACAAATCATTCTCACGAATCCAACAGGGCTTAATAATGAATCATTAGTCGCTTTCGTGAACACAATCCCAGTGTTTGAATTACCAGATCAAGAACTGGTACAACTGTTTAGAAAATTGTTATTAGGATACAAAGAACTGTTAGGTCAGGATTGGGTTCCGTTCATTCAGAGCTTGAATAACGGACATAATATAGAAGCTGTTTACTGTCAGTAATGATGATAAGAGGTAAAAACTTATGGGGATGGGTAGTGATGATTGAGTAAAGGAAAAGTAAGTAGTACATCAAAAAGTTTTAATAGAACATCAGATTCGCACATGTTCCAGAAGTGTAGTTTTTATCTCTTTACTCTTTGATTGATACAACTTACCGGGCAAAACACGCATAGTTGACTCTTTTATCAATTTTCACTACAAAAGATCAATAACAATAAATGGCCTATTATTACCCCGGACTTGGATATTTTGAATAAAAACATCAAGGACATCAACATTAAAAACAAACCTGAGTCGATCCAACAAACTCGTACAATATCATCTTCTTCAAACACCTCTCCTTCTCCTCCTCCTCTTCTTTGTCTCTAGCTTTTATTTTGTCTTTTATTGATCACACAGGTTCATATCATTTTGATCTTTCTTCTAAACCGTTGAGAAAAAAATGGCGAATGTTAACAGCATGATCACCACCAGCAATACGATCACGATGTTCAACTTAGATTCGACGTTGCCCAAGTTTGGTGTCTGTGGATATGCTGAAGCTGCTTTCTTTTCGTCAGCCATTTCTTTAACAGTGTTATTTTACTAGTATTTGATGCTTTTTAGTTGTTGGTGAGATTTGAAATTTTTTGCGGGGTAGATTTTTTCAACTTTTTCGTCTTTGTTGGATGTCTACAAAACAAAAGATTCAAATCAATTTCAAAATAATCATTTAAAGTGCGAGAAGTCCACAGAATCAAATTCATTTCCATACCTCTTAATTTCTTCCTCAATATCGTCCAAAGACAAGTAAAGCCGTTCTCTAAAAACACAAAGAAGATCAGTCAAACTTGTAAATGCAGCTTCATAGATCTTGTAAGTTTCAGTTCCTGCTTCCATATCCAATTTTTCATAGACAATTTTATCACTAAAGAAATGAGTCTTCTTAAAAACTCTAGTACATGCCATGTATTCGTATTCCATATTGTTCTGAACTTTTAATAAAACAGACAATATTCTGACCCTAACAGCTTTGAACGTAAACCAATCCATACTGTAAATGTATTCAATGATATGATGAAACAAGGCGTAGTGTCTAATGAACGATTCACCTTTCAGTTCAATTTTTTTCGCAATGATTTTCAAAAGCCTGTTAAGAGAGTTGTTTGGATTTGTTAATCTTGATTTTGCTTGATCATCATCGAATGCCCTTGACAATTTTTCCCTGTAACTGATGTGTAAATCAATGAAACCGCCATTGAGTCTATTTCCAATGGATTCTAAAAGTGTCATAATTGACCAAACTGATGGGAAAAATCCTGCACATTCACCATACAAAGGATGTTCATGAATTCCTATAGCATTTACATTCCTAACATCTTCAATTTTTGAGCAAATAAATCTTGTTTCCCTCTTCATCCCTGGGTGGAGTTCTAATAAACCATCCACATTGAAATCCTTAATATCTTCCCAAATATCAATTAAGGGTAATTTGCATTTGATAATTCTATCGAACTTTGGATTTAAGCAATGTCTTTTAGGAAACATCTTCAATGTTGCAATTCTTGAATCTAAGAAACGACTTCTTGCTTCAGCAGTGGTTAATTTACTGATATCAAAAGGCCTCATTTTCTTTCTAGCTTTCAAGTCTCTGAAATAAGCAGTAGTTCTTGCTCGATGAGTATTTCTGACCTTGTTAACTGAATTCATAATCTTGTACCGTTTAAGATCTTTTTCAGCATTATCTTCAGGTTTTGGAACAATTACAGATGATACTCTTGCATTAGGAATAGTTGTTGCCAATTCAGGTAGATCAGTTGCTCTTGTTTCGTAAATTTCGAAATCTTCAGGATTATCTGTAAAAATACAATCAACTGAAATATTCCTTTCTTCATCCGCTTCGATAGAATTTGATGAATGAATTGTATTCTGTTGTTTTGAAGTGGACTGATTAGACTGATCTTGGTGTTCATTGATTTTGTGGTTTTGAGTTTGCAACTTTGGGATTTCGCCAACATTAGCATTTGGATGTTCAGGATTGAACTCAAGAATTCCATCAACGGAATTGACGTTCCCATCATTTCTCTCAAAGTTGACTGCACTTTTTGAGTCATGGTGCTCATTTTGTAAAAGTAAAAATCTTGGAACAGTTTCATTCGGCTCTCTTGTGGTGAACAACTGATCTTCATCATCATCGTCATCATCTAGTGACTCTTCAATAGAGTGGATTTTATTTTGGGGAGTCCCATAACCTCGAAATTCCGCCACTTGAAACACACCAGAATATTGAGGACCTTCTGGAGACCCGAAAACTTGGTATGGATCTCTAGACTGATCAGACTGACATTGAAGGTCTGCATAATTGAACTCTTTGAATTCTTCTCCAAAAATATCGAAACCTTTTTTCGCTTTTTGACAACGGGAAGAATTCTCAGGCGGTAATATAGGGAGCTGTATCTTTGAAATTGGACCCGATAGTTTTGCAAGATTTTGAATCTCAAATAACTTATAAAATTTCGATTTTGGGGCCAAATTATTCACCACGTTTGAAATATCATCATCGATTGTCATGTCATCATCTTCCACAGCTTCATGCACCTTCCCATCTTCACCGCCGGTAGATGAACCAATTTGAACCTCTGTGTCTATGATAAAATGAGTATTCCCGAATGGTACGCTTGACACATTCATCTCATTCATTGAATCAAAATCAAATTCACCAGTATCATTATTGAATAAGTTATTAAATGGAAGTTCATCAAATGGGAGTTCAGATGTCCCATCATCACCTTGGGATATCCTTGTTTCGTCAATGTTCAAAGTACCTAACTTAACTCCTTGAAATAATTCATTTGGAGGTATGGAACCATCTAATGCTTCTTCGATCCAGCCATCATCGCTTCCAACATTATAAGAGATAGATTCCATAATTAGTTTCTGAGAAAAAAAAAAATAGCAGGAAAGGCAAGGGAGGGGGTGGTAAGAGTGATTTTTGTATCGCTAATCTCTTGATAATTGAGAAGAAAACAGATTAAACTCATTTTTAGGGGGACCCACAATCCACTAAAACAGTAATAGGAAATGCTTTTTGTGTCATTTCCGATTAAAAGTTACCCGATAAATTTGGCAGAACAAACTTATCTCAAGCAAAAATAGCTATAAACTAAATATTTTGTAGACATCTTCATCAGATTTCATCCCATTATTATCCAAATGTTCGTCAATCCTCGACTTGACATTTTTTCTTTTCCATCGCTTATCATCATCAACAATAAAATGCTTTCATATGTTTCCATGATACTCCAAACCAAAAAAATTTAAATTAAGGTACTTGAAATCCCCTATGTCTTATCATTCTTGTTCTATAAGTGATCTAAAATAAGTAAAAAAGAAGGAATCTGACTGTTCATAACCCCAGTATCTTGCAAACACGTCCATCACCTTTCATTCCATTATTTTCCAAATACTCATCAATTCTCAATTTCACACTTTTACCATTCCATTGATCACCATCAACTAAAACAGGCATCCCCAAAGTTTCAATACAAACCCCACTTCCAACACTTCCACAAACTGAAGCGACATGATAATCACCTTTGCTTAAAACCAAACCTGTGATGAAAGAGCCTACAAACGTGTTACCGCATCCTGTTGGATCAATCACCTTGGTTTGATCGGTATGATATGGGGGATACCATTTGCCAGAAAATTTCCCATCTTCATCAAGTTTAATCAAGGTATAACAACCCAATGAGCCACATCGTAGCACCATTGCACCATGCGCTGTTCCAAATCGATTCGGTTTGTTCAAGAATGGCAAGAATTTAAATGCAAGACATTCCAATTCTTTTAAATCAGTTGGTTCTTCAAGACCCCAAAATGAAGCAGCTTCTTTAGCATTGGGACTTAAAACATCAACATCCTTAGCCACTTTTATCAAAGCATCAAGGTTTTCAGGGATGCATTGGTACGGCACAGGTTCATATATGATCATTGTGTCTGACTTAAGGCTCGATAATAAATCAACTGCATCTTGTGCACGATCCATTGAACATATCATATGTAATGATTCAGTACTGAACCTTCTTAATTCGTCAACCTCTATCTGTTTCTTTGGCACAAGATATTCAAAATCTCTCGTATCTTTTAACCCTTCCACTTCTTCTTCGTCACCATCATGGTAATAATTCCAGCCTCTAGTGGTCAACCTAGATTCATCAAGTCTCCATTGGATGCCTATCCCCCATGAATCCAACACTTCCTTGATCTCTTGTGGGAAATCGGACCCCATATCAATGATCATCTTGATGTTTTGCCATTGTGAAGATGGTGTTATGAGTCGTGATCCAAGTGTACCAAAAGTTCCACCACCACCAATGATGTTTAGTTGTGATGGGATTCTTTTGTTGGAATGATGGATTTCATCGATTATGAACATTCCCAGTGTGAAAAAGAGTGTTGGTGATGGTAACCTCTGGTCATTGTTGGGATTAGTGGTGGATAATGATGGTTCTGAAAGTGTCATGTCGATGGTGAATTGTTGATTGGAATCTAAGTTTTTTTTTTATTATCAGCTTTATCTTCGGGTATTTAAATGTTAACTTCGGGTATTTCGGATATTTGAATGTTATCTCCGGAAATTGTTACGTTAGATTTATTCATGCACTTGTGTATTAAATTTAATCATCATTTATCTCAATCTTTTTTATCCTTTTTTTGTTGGATTGTGTTTTCATTCATTGAATCTCCGATGAATTTCAAAAATCTTTCACCATATTCGTTTGGAGGTAAAGCACTTATTATTTTTCTATCATTTGTCAAAGATTTCCAAAAAGTTTCTAATTTTTTAATGATTGAATAATCAGTTAAACAATCAATTATGCCAAAATAATAGATTTGGTTCAAGTTTTTATTGGCATCATCACTTGAAAATATACCACCTTCATCACCATAGAAGTAATTTTTGAAATCAGGGTTTATATTTGGTAAATTTTCTCTTTCTAATGCAGTTGGATTTGTTGATCTTAAATCTTCAATTTTAGAAGAAATTGGTGAAAAAACTGATAATTTCCTTTTCAATAACACATCATCATCATTGCCTTTACTAATATCATGGAAACCTATTAAGAATGAGTAATCCATAATGTTTAATTTGATTAATAACTTAACATCTTTCTTCAATTGCTCAAGAAATAAATTCAATTTTTCAGGTCCAAATTGTATGACCTTTTTATCTTGAATCCAATTCAAATCTTTGAAGACAACATGTTTGTTTGAATTAGCAACTGTTATTCTGCTCAATAAAGAACCTTTCAAGTCATAAGTTGCATGAACGTCTTTATGTGGTGGGAATAGATTATTCATAACAATGAAATAAATTTTTCTTCTTTTGCCATAATAAATTGGCATTTTAACTCTATGAAGCCCATAAAATTGACTTATTAGTGTATTTGGGTTTTCCTTAACATGGTGATGATATTCTTTAAGTATTCTTCTCAATTGACGATGTTCACTTGCATGAATTGTCTTGATGATAAATCTATAATCTCTTGAAAAATAAAAAAATGAACCTGATTTGCCTGGTGAATTCAACTCCGATAAGATATATTTTGAGGTTAAGGACATTAGATAATCTGCAGGATCTAAACCAAACAGTAATCTCAACTCTCTAAAAACATTTGGATTATAATCTTTGAATTTAAAATCATATTTAGATGATGGTGTTAATTCATTACCAGACATATCAAACACTAACTTTTTCGTTTGTTTGAAATCTGTGTCTGTTAAAGGTTTCATTATTCCTGAACAACGAGAAACTGCAACTCTTATACCTGTCAACATATTATAAGCAACGACATAATTATCGTGACCTTCACTGACTTTATGTCCAACTAAAACTTTTTCATCATCCAAAGTGGTTGCACGATTCAGTTTAACTCTGGACTGATTCTGCTGTGGTTGATACTGTTGTTGCTGAGACTGCTGAATTAGTTTTTTCAGTGTTTTATCTCTTTTGAATAAGTTGGAATTTCTCATCCTTTCAACTTCCATGGTTGCAGTGTCAAAACTGGTAGTTTTAGAATTAGATGTCATTATTGAGTTTCTGTGTTTTGGTATTGTGTAAGGATCTATCTGATCTGTTATTATGGATGCTCTTTTAGAAGTAGCTCTTGGTCCTATGTAGTTATTAAGTAGTACTTGATCATTGTCTTTGTCCTCTATGTAGGAACCATTTTCGTGTAAGGATGAGTTATTATCTTGATCGACAAGTCCCTGAGTGTTAAGATATTCTGTGATGTCCTGAATTTCATCAGCTTCTTGGTCATTGTCATTAGCTATTTGTTCAAATTGTTGATTGTGTGGTGATGTTCTTGGCGTGATTTGTGGAAGTGTGTTGTTGTCGTGCAAAGAGTTCTCTGTTTCAGGTAGGTGTAGTGGGTCCTGCTGGTCGGTCGTGTCTGGGTGTGTGGATGTGCTTGTGTTCTGGCTCTCTACTGAGCTCGGGTTGGTGAAGAGGACTGAGTCGTCTGATCTGGAAACGACCCTGGACAAAGGTGTTGATGGGGATGAGTGGATGTTTGGAGGGAGGTCTAGCGGGGAGATGTGTTTGTGCGCAAGAGCTGGACCAGGGCTGGGACCAGGGCTGGGACCAGACGGCGTGCCTTCAGAGGCGTGCGGTGTGTCCATCTTGTGTCTTGTGGGTGAGTGTGTGGTGCAAAGGGGTGAGCGAATGTGAGGTTGTATAGATAGAGATTTGATTTTGTTTTGTTTTTTTTTTTTTTTTTTTGCTTCTCGAAACAACAATTGTGTGTGTAGGTATTACTAGTGAAAGTGTATATATAGAAGTAACTATGAGCCCCTGTACGTCGTGTACGAGTGCTGTGCTAGAAGCAGCGGGATGTGATAGTGGGCGTCCGGCGGGTTTGGGACGGTGAAGAGGACGTCGACGAAGGGGAAGAAGGTGCGCTGCTCGTGCTGGTGGAAGTAGCGGCCGGTCTGGAAACGGGCTCTGTAGACACCCGGTGTAGGAGTCTCTCTGCTTAGCTGTGTGCTGTCTGCTGGCTGTGGTTTGTAGACCCACTCGGTGACACGGCCGTCCTCGTTGGTCTTTGCGAGTGCGAAAGGCTCTACCTGCTCCTCTATCACGAGCTCAGCTTCCTCTCCGGTGGGCACGTCCCCCAGGCGGTAGAGCCCCACGACGACGCCGGCGGCCGGCTTCCCCCTGGCGGTGTCCAGGATGTGGCAGGTGATGGGTGGCATGGTTGTGCTGTAGTGTATTGGTTTGTTATAAGGGTAGTATATTAGTAGTGTACTGGGATGTTTGTTTGTTTATATACTCCAGACCCGCACATCACCGACTCGATAAGCACTAATTGATGGACTTGGTGGACTTCGCGCCGGGCGTCAGCAACGTCGTCGCGAGGGTCAAGGGGACCGAGTTCTACGCGGTGGAGACCTTCCACTTGTCGCCTTTCTACAGCACAACCACACCGCTGCTCCTGCTGGACCTCGTCCACTCGGTGGACATTGTCAAGTTGTATGGTCTGGTAGGGCTCAGGCCCCTCTCGGAGGGAGTCGTCCTGGTGAACAACCACCCGCTGCGCAGAGTGAAGGTCGCAGGCCACATCGTCGAGTACTCGGTCAAGCAGTTTGGCGATGTTGAGTACTACTTTCTGGTGCTGGATGATTCCAGTGGTGAGCAGATCATCGTGAAGATATCAAAAGCAAGACTCCTCGAGTCAGGGATCATGATCAATTGGCAAAAGTTTGATACGGTGCTCGTCAGCATAGTCGGAATTTGTAAACTATACAAGGAAAGACTGGAGTTGAACTGTGAGTGTTTGGAGATACTGAGCTCAAGAGATCATCTTAAAACGTTACAAGCGCAAACAGCTTTTTGGAGAGAAGCTCTCAAAATACGGCAAAACTTATCCAAAGACTGGATCCAGGAGTCTCAAATAGATGATGATTCACAGCCGATTGTTTTCAAGCAGAGTTATGACAAGATGAAACAGAAAGAGATACTCAGGCAAGTTAGTGATAAGTTATTATTGCATCACAATTCTGATGATGAAATCCATATACAATCTAGTATCTATATTCAAAAACAAAGAAACAGACAAAAGGATTATATATCAATACAGAATTGCAAACCATCATTATCAACACTCCCATTTGATGAGCAATTAGCAGTGCTTCTTTTCAAATGGATCATCAAGAAAAATCAACAAATTGTTGATCTTAATGAACCATATCAGAACATCGACATAACCAAGATTTTAACCAAAAGAGCTAAAGATTTATTCCCATTACAGACAATATCACTCCCTAATCTCAAGATAAAATCAATGGATGAACTAAAAGGTGAAATTTTTCATGATTCAAGACATGTTCTTGTAAACATGAATTTAATCAAATGTTCAAAATCTGGTAAGATTGCAAATTGTGCGAGTGCATTACTTTTAAGCAATTATATCCATAAATCATGCATGCAAAAGAAACGAATCAAACTTAAATCAATCTTACGACATTTTCATCAAGATGAAGGTTTCAATTTGAACATAGAGTATGATGTTCTCAACATTTTAATCACTTGGATAATTAAAAGAACAGATAACCATAGACACTGGATTTTTAACCAATTGACCAAAGAATGGGAGTATGATGATAAGAATTTATCCATCGCATGAGCAGTAAATACGCTACATTGTTTGTTTCCCATATTTATTCATTTTTAACTAGTGCACATAATTATCATAATTTTAAGCTGTCACAGCATTATCTCCAGTAGAGTGAATTTTCTTATAATACTCCCTAGCTCTCAAGAAATATAAGTTAGGATGTGTGATATGTTCTTGTACCGTATCATTTGTCTTTATTTCCAACACTTTAGAACAAGCACTAGTGAATTCATTTTTAGAACTTATTTCTAAAACTTGAGAAATTTCTAAGTCGCTTAAATTCATTGATTTTAACTTCATTGATAATGCATCCTTATTCAAATCACGATATGGACATCCGTGATATTCACCCTTTTGCGGTCTTGGTTTATTCAAAATCGTACGACAATCCCATGGTTTATAATTAATCCTACCACCTTCTAAACCATAACTATGTCTGATATTATATTTGTACTCCTTGTTGAATTTCTCCATTGAAAGTGCTTTAGTGAATTCTTGACTCCAGAAAGTTAATGAATCTTCCACGGAAAGACCGATTCCTTTCAAAAACAATTGGAACTGTTGTCTGGCAGTGTATTTCAAATGATGATTTATTTTCAAACCTTGCATCAAATTTGATGCACATAACGGGAATTGATCAATAACTTCTTTACTATCCACGTTTTGCCAATTGATATCATTTGAATCACCACCATCAAACATATCTGATTCGAAATTGATGGCTGATCCTGAAGAAAGATGGTTTAAAATTGGTAAAATTCTATCGTCTTCATCTAATGATGGGAATGCATGTGATGTTTGAATTAATGCATCTGATAAGTTCGCATTGTATTCATTGGCTAGCAGTTGGAACTGTTGGAAACTTGGAACATATGCCGTACCTTTATGTAAATAAATACAACGTTGTGATAAAAGATCAGGAACTAATTCAAATGGAATCTTGATAAAACTTTCATTTTGGAAAAATTGTCTCTTTTGTTGTTCTTCATGAAGTCCTAATTGATATCCTAATGATGATGCAACAGAATTGTAAAGTTTATCCGAGATTTCTTCTTTTTCTTCATTAGATATGAACTTCCATGGTAAATTCAAATGTTTAACAAATTGCTGTTGTTCTGAACCTGTTAATTGGTTAAATCTTATTTTAAACAACATCATCTCATTTTTCAAAAATCTTTCTCTTAATTCCTTTGATCTGGAAAAACATAATCTAAGGATAAAATGTGAATAATAATCTTTCTGTCTTGCCTTGTTTAGTTTCTCCACGTTTGGTGAATTCAATGGTAACAATTCATTCATCATTGGTGTGACAATACTTTCAACCTCCTTATAAGATTTGTTTCTGGCAACACACGATTCAATCTCGTTCAGCACTTTGATACGATCAATAGCCCAAGTTTCAAACTCATCAAGAGTGATCTCACCCACTGGTGGAAGTTTATAAAACGTCAATTTAGACTTATTGTAAGCATTAGATAAATATGAATCATCTTCAGGAACAGAAAAAACATTGGACCCAAAGTTCTTACGACCTGCCGTTCTTCTCTTCGTGTTTCTAATCATTCTGATGCCTAATCTGCAAAACCAACAAACTCAGAGATACTCAGGATATTTCTTTAAACAAAATCAATATCAAAATCAAAACAAAAAAAGTCGCGTCTGTGTATGCTCTGATAAAACAAAAGCGCGTTTGCTCTTCGGTCACGTGACTTTATCAACATCCAGACACCGCATGGGAAGAAATAAAATTTTATAAGTGAAGAGCAGCTCATCGCATTGATTAAGAGATTCAAAAGGGTAGATTATATCAGTTAACATGGCATTATTTCAACCAGAAGGATGGAACCTCAACACTGAGGTGAAGAAATCCGGGATCTCCAACAGAGCAAAGAAGAACAACAAGAGAAAACAGAGAGAACAAGAAAGAGCACAAGAGAAAGCTGAAGAAGAGGAAGATAAAGATGTGAATGAAACCCCCGAAGAACCAACCAGTAAGAAAGCCAAGAAGGATAAGAAATCCAAATTCAAGAGAAATGACCTAAAGAAGCAAGAATCAGAAGAAGATACCAAAGAACAAGAACAAGCACAAGAACAAGAACAAGAAACCAAACCAACATTAGACATATCACAAAGGAAACTCACACCGCTTCAACAAAAAATGATGGCAAAACTAACGGGTTCTAGATTCAGATGGATCAACGAACAACTCTACACAATCACTTCAGATGCAGCTTTGAAATTAGTACAGGATCAACCTACCTTGTTTGATGAATATCATGAAGGATTCAGATCTCAAGTTCAATCATGGCCTGAAAACCCTGTTGATGTCTTTGTTAATCAAGTCAAAGAAAGATCTACAAAAGTTGTAAATGCACCAGGTGGTCTTCCTGGTGTCGGCAGAGAAAAAACTGTGGTGGTTGCAGATATGGGATGTGGTGAAGCTCAGTTTAGTGCAGACATTGCAAAATTTTTGAAAGAAAGAAATGGAGGTGGTAAGAAAGGTAAATTTAAAGGTCCTAAATTAGATTTTAAAGTTCATAGTTTTGATTTAAAGAAAGTTAATGATAGAATAACAGTTGCTGATATTAGAAATGTTCCACTTCCTGATAATTCATGCAGTATTGTCATCTTTTGTCTCGCATTAATGGGTACGAATTTCTTAGATTTTATCAAAGAAGCATATAGAATTTTAGCACCAAGAGGTGAATTATGGATTGCTGAAATTAAATCAAGATTTACAGATAAGAATGGTGAAGGTGAAGAATTTGTTAATGCTTTAAAACTTCAAGGGTTTTTCCATAAAAGTACTGATTCAAGTAATAAAATGTTTACTAGATTTGAATTTTTCAAGGCTTCTGAAGATATTATTGCTGAAAGAAAGGCAAAATTAGAAAGAAGACAAAAGTTTATTGAACATGAGACAGAGAAAGAAGAATTAGAGTCAAAACGCAAGAAAGTTCCAGAAGGTAAATGGTTGTTGAAGCCATGTATTTATAAGAGAAGATGATTACACAACTCCCTAATAAATTAGAACCACTATTTGTAGCATCAACCAACAAAGCGCTATTATGGAAGAAACTACATTTCAAATCATCAGATATAATGCTAACGTTCTTAAAGTAGACAAAGGTCTCTAAATTTCAACCTTCAACACATTATCGGTAAACTTGACAACTTCAAACTTCTTCAAACCACCCTTTCCTTTAGCATAGACATTACTAGGGATCCCCAAATCAACAAGATAATGTCTCCAATCACCTACACTCACTAAAGCGTTTTCATAAGCGAATTGTAACCCCACTATCAAAAGACCCAAACTTGCAATATATTTACTCTTGATATAATCTTCACTAGATGCAACACCAGATCCTGCATCGATACCAGATGGTATGTCAATAGACAACGTGCTGATATCTTGAGAGTTGATCCATTTGACTAGTTCCACTGTGGAGTCTAATTCTTCATCAACTAAATCTGTAATGTTTGTATCATGACCTTGTAATGCATCAACTATTAATTCAGGATTAACTTTCTTCAGTTTTTGATTTAATGAGTTCAATGACGTTATTATATTATTACCATAAGGTTTGAATAATTCTATTTGCTCATTCAATTGGGAATCAACTTCATCTCTATCTTCAGTTAAATCAATAGTTGAATAAACAAGCACTTCCACGCCGACATTCAGAAGCTTTCTTGCAGTTGCTAATGCTCTTGCACCAGTTCTATTGTTACCTATAGCAATGAGCACTAATGGAACAGCATTATGGTTTGAAGAAGTGATACGGGAAGGACCACCAACAATCTTGATGATTAATTTTGTTAATCCTATAGCTGCATTCTCTGATGCTAATAAAGAAGGATATGAATATTTGGTATGGGATGTTTGTTCAGCTTGAACAAGTTGGAGTGGAGTAGCTAACGGTAATGTGAGGTCTCCAGTGTAGAATGATTTACCCTTGTTTGAATTCGATCTGGATGTAATAGGGTTGTTGTTTTTGTTGTCTTTCACTTTGATTAAAGATTTAATTTCATTAGAAGCTGTCTTGTTACTTGTATCGAGAACCATTTCATCATGGTTATATTTCGTCTTGACTTTATTATGACCAACCAGTCTCATTGAAGACTCGACAGAATCGCTCTCTTCGAACTCTTTCAATGCTGATTGTTTGTTGAAATCAGCAGTTGATTGTGCAAAGTCAAAATCACCAGAGTTTTTAATTCTTGTCACATTGTCAGTGAAAGCTTCTGTTTGGCTCTTGTGGTAATCGTTATTATTCTTCACATATTCTGGCTTCTCGTCTTTCTTCTCCTTCTTGCCCTTGTTCTTCTTCTTCAAAGCAGCAGGTATGTCTGTGACTTTCAAGTCAGCTATCTGTTGTGCATCAAACACTGCACCGTCTTTCAACACGAGCTGCTTGGACACGCACTCCTTCACAATGCCCCTCGCAATGGAGCCGTCATTCAGCACTAAATCGACTCCGAATCCGGCAATCGCAACCATCTCGAACTCTTTCAATTGAAACAAATCTCCTCTTCAATATAACTTGAAACAATTTGTTGACCATTTCGTTTAAGCTGGATGACTAAGCACATGTTTCAATTTTCAATTTTTATCCACTATAGAAAAAATGATTTGATTAATTCTTAGACGAAAGAGATTACTGGACTTATTCCCTTTTAGACGCCCTCGATGTTCGGCAAATTCTCCCCAAGAAGATGGAACAGATCACAGCTGGAAGTCTTTAGAGTATGTTCATCACGGAATAAGATGGGTTTATCTGGGTTCATATCCCGTTCCTAAGTAGTTTACTAACCATCCAAATCACAGTTTACATTCTATCTATTAACTCCTATTGGAGTCATGTACTACGTCGGTATCGATGCTGATAAGAAATTTAATGTGCCTGGGTTCTGGCCAGATCCAGAAACCACCAACAAAATTCCTAAAGAACCTCATGAAATCAAAGCAGAATTGGCAAGAATGAAGAGAGAAGCTTTAGAAAAGAGGAAAAGATTAGAAGAAAAATTAAAGAATGAGTACGGATTGGATCTAGAAGAAGAGAAGTCCAAACTTCAGGGGAAATAGATTGTTATGATAACTAATGAAAAGAAGGGAAAATGACACACACATGTACATAGAAAATGAGTGGGAAATGTTTAAATACACGCATATAATTTTTTAGTTTGAGTTGTGGAGGGTCTTCATATGGAACTGATATTAGTAGAGTTGGGAGAGATTAGCCTGTAGTTGTCTTATTTCCCGGATGGCTGGTTCACTTAGTTGGATCATGTTGTCATTATCAATCAAACTCAAGAAATTTGAAACTATTGAAAGTTTCTGAGTGTTATTCAAATTTGCAAGAATGTTATAGTTAATCAGGTTATTGTCATAAATGTTGCTGTTGTTTGGATAAGTTCCTGGTATCATGTTTGGATCAGGTGGGACAAAAGTGGATTCTGTTCCTATCTGAGGTATACTGGAGATTGAAGTTGAACCAGGTGTGTTATCTGTATCATTTTTGAATAAATTAGACCAAGGTAGATCAACTTCCATGAATTCATCTTTCATTAATTCATTTGAGTTGTAAAAAAAGTTATTATTAGTAATGGCAAGCTCAGACATGGGTTGTAATGTCTTATCAAATACTCTAGCGTTATTATTGAATCCTTGTGTTGTGTCATCCAAATCTTCATTATAAGTCATGACATTATCAACATCATCTGAGTAAAGCCCAAATGGGTTAAAATCCAACATTTCCACGCCACTGTTGTTCAATCTTTCTCCAAGCCTTTGAAGTCTTGCCAATGGTTTACCCAACTCATGAGAGAATGGAGCTCTTTGGTTTGTTTCATCATTGTCATGTTGTACATCATTAAAATTCTCAACTATACAACTCTCAATGATTTCTGCATTCGAAAGAAATGATTTGCTGACTTTTTGTTCCACTGTTAAGTCTAATAATGTTAAGACGTCCCATTTTTCAATAACTTGAAGTTCATCTATTAACTGTAAAAGGTCTGATTCTAACTTAGTATCAAACAAACCTTGCTTTTTAAATGTCATCGTCATTGAATCTGGTAAAATCCCACTTTTTTTCCATGCTGATTGAATATTAACTTCAGGGACAAGAGACCATGCTTTTTTAATCAAATCAAATAGCTCAACCATATTAAAAGATTGTTCTTCTTTAGTAAGAATCTTCATTCCCATTATCTTTTGTTTGGAAATTAATCTATGATACTGTTGAATTCTAAAATTTAATCTGAAATCATTCTCAATTCCCCATGCCATTGGTGAAAAACTTGGAGTCTCATTTGTATACAAGAGCCTTATTCTCTCCAACTTGATGTTAATGATCTTATGCGATGATGAGTTATCCAATATCAGAACAATATCTCTGTTGGCTAATGCTAAACGTTTGTCCAAAACCGACAACCAATCATAAAACAAAGTGGATGTCAACCATTTCTTCTTGTTGCTGTTGTACGAAACACCATGCGCTGCACTTACCCTTGCTGCTGGTCTTCCTTCAAAAGATGGATAGTCCTCATATCTTCCAATTATCAAAGGGTCAAATTTTTCGGTACCATCAATGTTAACACAAAGCATACATGTCAAAAAATCAGAGTTATCAGCATAGAAAGACTTATCCAAGGGTAAATCATGACTTATGAACACTTCACTCAATGTGAAAATTTTTCTTGGATCAAACCCCACTAATAATTTCTTCATCTCCATTCTTTCATCACTATTCCAAACTTTTAACTTGTTGTATAACTCACTTTCAACATTATTCAACTGTATGTTAACTTTGGACAAAAATTGGGAACACCACCTATAAGAAAACTCCCCATTTCCTTCCCTCAAGTTCTCGGGAAGCTGTTTCCACAAACTTCCAGCTGAACTCAATATCACTGGTGGTGAGATGGGTATATTGTTCCATACGTTTTGAGATATCCATTCAAGCAGCACTTTTCTCAATAATGGGTTTGATAGTCTTCTTCTTCTAATCAGCTTGAACTCATGCTCCTTTAATGCGATGAACTCGTTCTTTTTGGCAAGGATCCGTGATATTGTCGTTTGTGACGGTGGTTTTGTAGATCCATATCGAACTTTAGCCCATTGTGCTAAATCTTGCTGGGTCATCTCCGGATTGGACTCGGCCATAAGACAGATGTCGATCTTCTGCTTGATCGAGTAGCCCATTGTGCAAGAAATGAGGAGATTGTGCTGTGTGGTTGATGTCCAGTGGAGATATGTGAACTGGTCGGTTGAGCTGGTTGTAATTATTGGTCAGTATTGTTTTTTCTCTTCACGTTATTGTTCTCATCCCCACGTAAAAAAAATGGGACAATTGACTCAATTGATTAGTTAATTAAGTGCATTTTTGCCTGAAGGGAAGACTCATCAAGGTTTTCTTTCAAGCTCTTGGAATCGATTATCGATCTATTGATTTTGCATTTATTATTGGGCTCATAATAACGCTCGCGATACCATAGAGACTTCACTGATGCGAACTCTCATAGTCTTTCTCCTTCACTTGTCATAATTGTAGCACGAGATTAATCATTTACATACAAACTAAATATTAGCACTAATCAAAAAGGTCTGACATAAATAAACCCCAATCAATTCACACCTACTTCTGAATTCAGAACTTATCATATAGTGAAACTCAAAACATCAATTCTAATAGTGTTCAATTACTTTCATTCCAAGATCATTTTTATCATCTTACAACTTTTGTTCATCAATGTGTCAATAAAACTAAGTCAAAAAAATCAAATATGCGGAGACGTTCTGCTTTAATCTTCCAATACAAGACCATACAATGCCCTCGAATATTTCAGGTCTTCAGGTCTCTGGAAGTCATGTTGCATCTTCTCTATGTTGGTCACGTGTGCAGCTATAAAAGAGCAACATACTAAATATTTATTAGGGTAATGATGGCACACTCATTGGACCCTAGGTGACAAATGAAGTCTTGTCAAACATACTTCTATAATCCATTGTTTAATCAAACAAGAAAGTGCTGTGTCAAAATATGTGCTCTTAACTTTGAAACTCAGACTGGTTCTAATTTGAGAACTGATGTTTCTTAAGTTATGCATTGATTGACACAATCTAATACAAGAATTCGTTTGTGAAAACGGATGGATCAAAGATCGATCATCACGGTGCATAAAGGTCAATACGCATGGAAAGTCATGCCATTTGGTCTGATCAACGCACCCAGCACTTTGCGATTGATCAGAACAGGGCTTTTAGGAACTATCACGTGAAACGTTATCCGGACTTAAATCGGGGTTTATTTTCTTTGTGTGTTTTTTTTACTTTTGAAAGTTGAAGAAAAGAATCAATCTGCAGTTACAATTGAAATCTTTTGGAAATCCCCCAATTGCTGTTTCGAGCACTCTAAGAGCCATTGGAAAAGCAATAAACAATGGTAAGTCCGGCATTACAGACTCTTCCTGTGTTTTTCGTTCCTCTTTTACTAACATTGGGTGTCAGTCTGATAACACGATTCCCCCAGACACGCAAGAACCACAGACCACTAATGGTCCACGGACGCTGTATCAAAGGCTCAGCGAGTCTTCACACCCAGTGGCCCTTCTATTCTACATAGGCTTGAGGCTTGGGGCCCCAGTGACGTACATCGTGGGTACCCTATTCACCTCCAGCTTCATCTTCTTCTTCATAACGGTCGTCTTGCTATTAGCTGCTGATTTTTGGAACACGAAGAACATCAGTGGGAGACTAATGGTTGGTCTCCGTTGGTGGAATGAAACCGATGAGAATGGTGGTAGTATATGGGTTTTCGAGACTGCTGACCCGGAAAGATACATAAATCCAATCGATTCTAAAGTCTTTTGGATCTTGTTATACTCTGTTCCTACATTATGGTTCGTTTTAGGTTTCCTTGCACTTTTGAAGTTTGAATTCTTGTCTTTGATGCTTGTTATCATTGCCATCTCTTTGACTTTAACCAATTCTCTAGCATTCACTAAATGTGATAAATTTGGTAAGGCCAATGCCCTAGCTTCTGATGTCTTTGGAAGAGTCTCCGGTGGTGTCTTTAGCAGATTCACTCCTTCTTTCTTTGGTGGGTCAAGCTGAATCTCTCATGAAAGAAATAGGAGAGATATGATGTGGCTAATTGGTGCTGCACAAGACAAATACATGATAAAAATTCACATTCGATGATTTTCTCTGTAGTTTATTTCTTTTGTTCAAGATTTTGGGCTCACTTTCATCGGATCTATCCTCTAAATACCCTTCGAAACTTAAATCAGTAACACTGGTTCTTTTTCTTGACTGTTAGGAGTTTTATTTTTCTCAACCCATTTCAACTTTTCGTATGAAAAAAAACATCACTCAATACAGAAACAACATAGATCTAAAACAGAAGCAATGCCTCGTGCTATCAAAGGTATGAATCGTTTTCTTTTTCCTATCTTGACTAGTCCACCAACTAACGCGAGCCAGGTGTCATGATCGAATGTGATCCTTCAATCAGAGCACTCATAGTCAACATTGACTCAGATAAGCATGACATTGTCATTGAAGAGTTGGACGACACACATCTGCTGGTGGACTCCACCAAGGTTGAATTCGTCAAGTCGGAATTGAATAGACTTCTCACAGCGAACACATATAACCCTATGGATGAAGAAGAGAACAATAATTGATCAAGGTTATATGATATCTATTACAAAATTGCTGAACTTTAAAGGCTCTTGCTTAATGGTAATTCGTTTATAATGTGTTTCAGTGGTTATATACAAATACCTAGTACTAGATCTTGGAATTTGTTACTCAGAAACGCTCAAGTCACTGGCGTTAGCAGCTTCTTGATCGTTTCCTGTTTGGATTTTGAACGCACTCAAGCTTTGATTCAAGTCTTCCACATCATCAGATTCAAAAAGTTGTGACACGACATCACCGATGAAACTGATCAATGAATCAACCTCAATCAGTTGTTTGACATCACCTCCATTGGATACCACTTCTTTATAAAAGCGTTCATAACTTTGTATGACCAATTCCTGTAAATAATTGTGTTAGTATAAGATCTCTTGAAATATTTGTGAGGTAAAGTAATTTTGAAAGTACATACCTGAATGCCATCGATCAACATAGTCACCACATGAATATCATCTAGGAAATTATCAATATCATTTTTAATTCTTGGTAATGATTTTTCAATATTTTCTTGAAATTTTAAAACTTCTTGATCTAAAGTATCTAATTTATAATTGACAATAGGTTCTGTTATTTGATTGACTGCATTTTCCGTGAAAGTGTGCACGTTGTTTCTGAGTTCTGTTTGTAATTCAACCCTAGCGTCAATCATATTGTTGACAACTTTAGGTACACTCTCTCTAACGAGTTCTAGGAATCCACCTTCATTGAAAAGGGAAGATCCATTTCTGAATTTGGAAATGATATCACCAACACCTGAAAAATCTAAAGAAGTTTCATTACTAACGTACTGGATTTCAAAATTTTGAATTTGTTGTCTTAACATTAGTAAATTTTTAAGAAAGAATAATTCTGAATCTAATTTACCCATTGATTTTTCTGCAATTTCATGTCCGTTTCTCATAGATATAATACAATCATGAACGATACTATGTGCCAAATCGTCAAAAACATTTGATGATACTAACTGGTATATCTTGGACAATAATGAAATACCTCTTCTAAGCGGTGGATACCAACTCTGTGAATTTTTATCAACTTCATTTTCCAATGGGTTGATTGTTGATTCAATATCGTTATTAACATCATCATTATCCAATTCATCTTTGAAAACTGACTTTTTTGATGTTTTTCTATGTCCTATTTGGAAATCCTTAGCATTTGGTTTATATCTTATGATGTGTTCATTGACATAAGATTGAGCCCTGAATACAAGTCTCGATTGAATGTCTTGAGAAATAGGCTGAAATACTTCACCCAGATCAATATCTTTCTCAGCTTGATTGTTATATGTCTCTTGTTTATCCTGTCCGGGATCTTCAAACAATGGATCATCTGGCTGGTATTCTTCACCTTCTTCATATTCATAATATTTCTCTAATAATGTGGCAGCTTCACATAATGAGCTAATTGATTGTTCATGCAATATGTGATTTCTCAAAACATCATACAATGGTTCTGAAATTTGTTGCAGCCAATAATTGTATTGATTCTTGTTGTTTCTTGGGAAAATTTTAGAAAATAAATCATGTTCATCATTATAAATTTTAGTGAAAAATGCAATGTTTCTTTGGATTAGTTCAACTATTGATTTGGAGTTATCAATATTGAAAAACTTCACTTGATCATAAATCTTATTCTGTAATAGTTTTGAACGGATACCAAAATAAAAGTTATAGCAATCATTTAATAACCCTTCATATTCATCGTCATTGACAGCTCTTTTACAAAGTTCTTCACATAAAGGTCTTAAGAACTCTGCATCAGCTCCAAAACGCGTATATAACAATGCTTCATGTGTGACTGATCCGATCTTAGTATCATTGATCTTACTCGTTATGTCATCCCTGATAGTTTTCAAATTATTAATCACATAGTTTTTAACCAAAGTTAAAGCTCTTGTTAAGCATTGTCTAAACCTTCTTGCATAAGTCTCATGTTCTTTATGTTCTGGATGCTCCTTTACAAACTGAATACATTCATCAAGTTGTTCTAACATCTTGTAAAAACTGTCCCTTCTAACAATGTTTGGATTTGGATTGTTCAATTTCTTAGTGAAAGTGTATAGCATACCATAATAGTGTAAATCATCTTTGATTTCTCTGTTCAAGCTTTCATATTTGGTTTTTTCATCTATCAATGCATTGGATTGTGATTGGAATTCATATGTCTCCTTGATAACTGCGTCATACTTGATGGTTAAGTCTTTTAAATTTCCAATTATATCTGTTGATCTGTTCTTCAAATCTTCATAAACATTCTTTCTGAACTGGACAGCTTCAAGAAATTTGATGTATTTCTCATTCTTCTTATTTTGTATTCTTTTCGTTTCTTCTGGAGTTGGTAACATATCATAATCAAACCCGTCTAAATACTGTTTAATCAGAGCTTGTTTTTCAAGAGTTGTATAAGGGAACAATAGCTTTTGTCCATCATCCACTTTTGCTGCAGCCGGTTTTGGCAAATTGAATGAATTGGTTCTTTTTAAAACATGGACATTATGATCTCCTAATTCCACATGCTCCTATAAGTTCTCTTTGTTAGTTTACACTTGATCTTTAAATTTTGTTGACGCTTTCGACACCTTGCACTCACCTCGCCATGATGGGCACTGGCCGCTATACGCTGCACAACCGAGTTTCTCCTGGCCCTGCTGTTCCTCCTTAGTCTATGTGACACTTCAATCGCCATCTTGACTTCTCGAAAATCACCACAGAAACCCTTTGATATCGATATACCTGGCCTTTGTTTTCTTTTCGATCACATAGTAGACCCGCGAATGAATTCTTTGAGTACCGGAGTGTTGGCCGTACCGTCTCATCGTGTATATAAAAAGAAATTTTCGATACATTTACCAGAAACTTGGTTAGATTCTCTTCTGATAATGTCCAGTGAGAACCCTACTAAGAAACAGAAGCTAGATATGTCTTTGAGAATCTGCACCCATAGTGGCTCCTTCCATGCCGATGAGGCCCTCGCTGTTTTCATGCTCAGACTTCTTCCAAAATGGGCCAATGCCTCATTAACTCGTTCAAGAGATCCTGCTAAATGGGAAGAGAGTGATATTGTTGTTGATGTGGGTGGTAAATACGATGGTACCAAGTTCTTCGATCATCACCAACGTGGTTTTGAAGAGACTTTTGGACATGGTTATCAAACAAAATTGAGTTCTGCCGGTTTAGTTTACAAACATTTTGGTAAAGAAATCATTTCGGAAGTGATTGATTCAAAAGATTCAAAGACTCTCGATATTCTTTATACTAGAGTGTACAAAGACTTCATTGAAGCTATTGATGCTAATGATAACGGTATCAACAAATACGAAACCACTTCAGAGGCCAGATTTAGCGATAGATCCATCACTTTACCTTCTCTTGTTAGTCATTTGAATCCATTTTGGACCCAAGACTCTTCAGATGCAGCTTATGATTCCCAGTTTTTGATTGCCTCTGAATTGATGGGTAATGCCTTTGTGAACTCTGTCAAATCACTTGGTTTGTCTTGGCTGCCAGCTAAACGTGTTGTTGAATCTGCTTTTGAAAAAAGATTTGAAGTTCATGAATCTGGTAAAATCTTGGTATTAGAACAATTTGCACCATGGAAAGAACATTTATACAACGTTGAGAAAGACAACGGCAAGTCTGGAGAAATATTATACGTTTTATTTGAAGACTCTGGTAAAAACTGGAGAATTTCAACTGTTTCAATAACAAGTTCATCTTTTGAAAACAGAAAACCATTACCTGAAGCATGGAGAGGTTTGAGAGATGAAGAATTGAGTAAAGTCACCGGTGTCGAAGGTTGTGTTTTCGTTCACGCTGCCGGTTTCATTGGTGGTGCTAAGACTAAAGAAGCTGTTTTGGAGCTTGCCAAACTGAGTTTATAGATCTATTTATACTGTTATTTAATTTAATTTTATAAGTTATTGATTCGCTGTAAGAGCGGGCTTTTGAGGCTAATAATAATCGGTCGTATAAAGATGCAAAATGTAAACAAAAATGTCCTATGAGCTCATGCATGTTTTGGACAAGCATGCGAGGAAAAAGCAAAAGTTGCGAGAGATCAAAGTGACAGCAGGGGTGGGTTCTTCTAGTGGTCCTTCTACTGGCCCGCTGGCGTCGGTCTCTACCTGAGACCCTGTGCCTGGCTCCATGCGACAGCTAGTACCGACTCCCGACATCCGACTGCCAGACGTCGCTAGTGTACCTGAGACCGCATGCCAGTGCAGGAGACTCGAGACTGTGGTTGGAACTCCGAGCTTGACTGTCTTCAATCCAAGCTTCTGCCCTTGAAGCGAGAGATCCTTTGGAGCAAGTCAACGGTCTTTCATCATCTGTAGACTAATAACAATCACTTTTTACTGAAACCTAAACACATTCCTCTGTCTAACCCTCCACTCGGGATTCCCGCCCAGAACAGCAAACTTCCCTGCCTAGCCCTCAGTACTTTCACGCGCGCTCGTTCTAGTTTTTCCCCTTCTCCAAAAAAGTCAAAAAAATCAACACTTGATTCATCTTGAAACAAAACCCAAAAGCCCAATCCTCGCCACAGCCGCCTCTCACAGCATCTGAGAACGCCCACCATGTGAGTAGTCCATCTCTATACACCTGGCGGTGCGCTTTTGTGCCCATTACGTGCCAACCCCCTTAGCCGTTGCCCTCAGAGTCACACTCACGCGCTCGCGCCATGTTTCAATCGGATGGTTGAAGAGAGCCCTAAATGTTTGTCCTATCCTAAATTGAACGGACACAAATCGCCTTATAAGCATCAATCGATCCTAGATAAGCACTCTCGATCCTAGCGAGTGAATCGATCTGCTTTCTTTCTGCGCACCTCCTAACATTCAGTTCTTAGACCCTATTGCTCAATTACTAACAGAAAACACCAGTATGATGAAATGGACTTCTAGAAGCAAGCGTAATAGTCTGACTACCGAAAAGGCTAAGGCGTCTGTTACCCCAGCATCAGATAATGGGAACCTAAAGAGTATAGACGAGAGATCCGCGCTCAAAAATAGTGAATCAACGCGCTCAATTGCTCAGGATAGTTTGTACATTGATGCCTCAAGCTCATTCTCAACTTCATCCATCAATTCTTCAGTTGGTGCAAAATCAGCAATTCCTAGTTCTGAGTCAGTTTCGTCAATCTCCAACAATTTGGTAAGATCAGAATCAGTATCAACATTGACCAATGATAACGATAAAAACTCACGTTCTTTAAAGAATTCAAAGAATACAGTATCTAACAATTCAATCGCATCATCAAAACCATTTCAGTCTGAAAATTATGATGACACAGTTTTCAAAAGAGCATGGTTGAATAAAGGTTCGAACATTAGCAATTGGAACAATATCAACTCTGATTCATGGAAAATGTACAAAGCTGAACTGAAAGGTTCAACTTTATCATTATACAAACTTCCTGGTGATCTTAACGTTAAATCATTTGATCCTCAGCTGAACCAAGAACCAGAACAGCAACCAACAAACCTACGACAAAAAAGACTATCTACAGTTTCATCTAGATCAAACTTGAGAGCTGAGATCAAATCACCTATAACTACCACACAGACTGACACTAATAAGAGTGCCGCAAAGGTGAAATTACAATACAAGTCAGAAGTCTATCCACATCCTGATTTGCAACTTAATTCAAGTAATTCAATCGTCTCTGGAACTTTGGAAAGTGTTTGTCATACTATCATATTCAACACCCTAGATGATGACAAGTTATCATACAATCTAATGTTGATCCTACCCTTATTCGGGGATGTCAAAGAAAGTCTTAAATATTTCATTGAATACTCCAACATTTTCACATCTCAAAGATCTAATAGAAACTCATCTGCCTTGAAAAGAATTTTAATCTCACATAATACCGACTATGCTATAACTCAAAGATTAGGGTTGATTGTCAGCACCATCATAGATATATTTCCTGGTATGCTATTGGATGAGGATGTTTCTCTCTTGATTGAAAAATTATTGGCTGGTATTTCTCTACATGATGAACATTTGTCTGAAAAGTTGAAGAAATCTTTTGTTAGAAAAGATGCGCAAATGAAAACTTTGACCAGTTACAGAAAAGGTTCTTTTGATTCAACTGGTTCATTATCATTGACTAATGCTGAAAGTTTTCTAAAATTGGATTCTTACGATTTAGCATATCAAATCAACAGCATTGATTTGAAGTTTAACAGAGAATGGAACCCGAAAAATGATCCTTCGTTATTATACGAATTGGAAAACTTATCATACACCAGATTGAATCCTCTCATTTTCAACTCTGTCACCAATATTCACTACCTGGGCAGAATCTTAGTCAATCATCTGTTTGGTTCTCAAGAATGTAAAAACTCAGATTTGAAAAGAGCTCAAGTTTTAACCAAATGGATTGAAATAGGTTGTATCTTTGACAAGATTGGTGATATGGTAAGTTGGCTAGCTTTAGCAACCATCATTTGCTCAATCCCAATTTTGAGGCTGAAGAAAGTTTGGTCACTAGTGGACGAAAATTATTTAAAGATCATATCAACCGAATGGGCTCCTGTCGTTTTCGAATTGGATAGAAGAACAATGATCAGTGAATCAAGTCAAAGATCCTCATACCATGTCATTGCTCCACAAGGGTTAGGCGTTTCATACTCTAAACACGATGTTGTTCCTTACTTTGGTGATTTGACAGTGAAATACGTTGAAAATTCAACTTTAAAAACATGTGAGAAAAGGGTTCAAAGAGTTAAAGTTTCTTTTAACAGATGGGATGAATATTTACAAAACGTCAATGAAGATGAATCGTTAAAAACACAAAAGAAAGGTACTGAAAATCCTGAATTAATCAAAGAGTTATTATCATCTTTATCTAATCACACTCAATTACCACCATTGACTCAATTCTCAATCATGGAACTCAGTTTATCTATTCAAAATGATAATATTGGACCATACCCTGAACATGGTACAAGAACGCCATTAATTACAGGATCTTACCTTCCTACTCTATTTTCAGAAATCACTCCAAGTTACAGATTATTCAACCAAAATGTCCTAATTGGTGCAAGTGGGTTTCCAACACAACAAGTTCCTACTGGCAATTATGAATCTGTTGCCAAAATCACTGGTGTTAAAGATGTTGACATTAAATCACACGAATTGAACCAAAATCTTCCACTAGCATCCAAACAACACACATTTTTGAAATCTGTTCGTGATATTTTCAACATTGGTTCTGATGTTTATCATGTTGATGACGTCTTGATCTTCAAATCTTTGGATAATGTCACTGAAGAGTATAAATCATCAAGACCCGTGTCTGTTGTCATTGAGAATCCATCATCTAAAAGACTGTCAAAAATCTCAAATCACAGACTGAGTCAGTTTTCTGGATCTAACAGAGTTTCTGTCAATTTTGATGCTTCTCAAGGTGATGATTTCGATGTCTTCATAGGGTTAGATAGCTCTGATGTTCTGAACTCGTTGGTCAAGCCGTTAAATGTTGTTCTTAAAGCAGGTTCATTTGAGAAAATGGTTGACGTTTTAGTCTTGACTTCTAATGTTTTTTCTAAAAAAATTGATAAAGAAGACATTGATAATTTCACTGAAAAGATCTTGGATAATCAATTCTTCAAATTGAAAATGAACAACGGTGTATACACGTCCACGTTCTTTGCAACGTATAGAAGTTTTGGTACAACTGCCGAACTATTAGAAAGTTTAACCTTTAGATTCAATGGTGCTAAATCATGTGCACAATCAATTCAACAATTCAACGATACAAGCTACTCTTCATCTGACATCTTCCCAGATTGGTACAAGACTATTCAAAATGATGACCCTGATTTGAATTGGAAATACGTTGGAAACATTCAAGTTGGTATATTGGAAGCTTTATTGATTTTGGTAACTGAACACTATAGTGATTTTACAGATGATTTGAAAAATAAGACTTTATTCATTGAGTTGCTAAAGCTTATTGATAATGAAGTTGTTGTGGTTTGGAAAGAAATCTTATCGAAATTTGAAGACAGTATCGAATTAAAGAATGAATTGAATGAAATTTATAGTGCTTTGTCAAACTTATACAAGAAGATCAGAAAAGGATATATCAAGAAGTGTTATAGACCATTAGATTTGTATCCAAGAGATCAACCTAGTGTTGAAGGTGATTTTGATATTGATGTCCATGATTTCAATTTGCCTAAATATTTCAGAGATGCTGAGGTTTTTGTTGATCAATTAGATGTTTTTGTCAACAATTTATTCCAAAAGACAACGATTGCTGATTGGATCATTGTTTTCCAGGTATTAGAGTCTCAATCTTCCAAATCTTTAACATCTTTGTTCAAATACAAAAATGATATTACCATTAATTCTAAAGATGAATTAGAAGTTTTGAACATATTTTCTTGGATTCAAAACTTATACGGAGAAACTCCAGAAGATAAAATTATCAACAAATTCCCACCTGCTGTCAAGTTGTTGTTCGTTGTTCACTCGAATCTTGAAAAACTGTTCAAATTGAAGATCTCTGACCCAGCAATCCCACATGATGTTAGAACTGCAAGATTTGTATCCATAATACAAACGTTGACAATCACTAGACTAAGAATGAGATCAGCAGATTTGTTCAATTCCACATCCACCTCTGAAGGTCAATTATCACCTCATGTTCCATCCTTCATTGAATCTGCTATCACTCAGGCCATTGTGTCGCCAGAATCCAGATTGTTTGTTGATAGTTGGATTCATGCAGCTTCGGCATTGAGAAATGAAAAAATATCCTCAATTGATAGTGCGTTGGAATTAATTCCAGGTTTTGAAATTTCTGATTTGTCTGATGGTCTTAAACAAATTTTGACACCATGTGTCGGTTGGTTCACTGAGAGACTTTTAGAAATCTCAAATTATGTTCCAAACATGTCCATTGAAAATTCAAAATTGATTAATTTCGACAAACGTCGGTTCACATACAATTGCATTTCTAATATCATCGATATGAATTCTAATGGTGTCAACGCTACAAAAGAGAGAATCACCAAAGAAATTGACCAACGATTTGATATTTTGTTCAAACTGAAGAAATTTCAATTGACAAACTTTCAAGTCTTATCAGAAGTAGCAGCATTGGAGAACAATCATCATCCATCTATCAAGCTTTTTGAACCTTTGATTGACACTGAGTTGGAGAAAATCAAAAGAGATTCAAACAAGAGAGAAACTCTTGAAAACCAAGAACGTGATATCAAGAGATCTCTGCTCTTATCTCAAGCAACTGCATCATTATCACTCAAGAACAATAGCAACTTCCCAGCCCCGAACGAACAACAGCGTAAAGGTCGTCAAAACTCAGCATCATCAGTTATGTCATCCTCATCATCATCTTCACCATCCAAAGTATCTGGGGTAGGTAAACGACTTGGTGGTTTATTCAGATCAGTGAGACCATTCTCTATCAGTGTTGGAAGTAATTGGTCCGGTCCAGATAAGATCATTCATCCTGATGATTTGCCTGATGTTAACAGTGTTGATCTTTCTGGTAAACATTCCAAACCATATCAACAAATTCAAATGTTCAAATATAAACCATTGCTTGTTCATTCCAACATAAAAGGGTTCTTCAAGATTGTTAGTGATAAAGGCGGGGAAGAATTCTGTTTCCAAGCCACAGATAACGAAGAAGCAAGTAATTGGATAAAAGCTTTGAATCTATCAAAGAGATATACATACTTGTCAAAGGATTCAAAAGGAATCAGTTCTAAAGTTTTCGGTGTTCCAATCAGTGATGTTTGTGAAAGAGAAGGCACTTTGATTCCAAAAATTGTTGAAAGACTGCTACAAGAGATTGAAGTTAGAGGCCTTGATGAAACTGGGTTATATAGAGTTCCAGGTTCAGTTGGTAGTATTAATCTTTTGAAACAAGCATTTGATGAAGGTGAAGATTTCACTTTGGAAGACGATCGTTGGTTCGATATCAACACTCTGGCCGGCTGTTTCAAATCCTACCTAAGAGAGCTTCCACAAAGTTTACTCACTAATGAATTGCTCCCTGAGTTTGTTGAAGCCACTAAACATGGAGATTTGGAAGAAAACTTGAAAGTGTTGATCCATCAATTACCATTGAATAATTACCACTTATTAAAGAGGTTGTTTGAACATTTGAACAAAGTCATTCGACATTCAGAGAAAAACAGAATGGATTCTGTCAATCTTGCAATTGTTTTCTCCATGAGTTTTTTGAACAATGACTCATTAGGTGTAAGTATGGGTTCAGATTTAGGTGCATTACAGAGCATTTTACAATACCTGATCAGAAATCCAGAAGCTGTGTTTGTTGATGAACAAGCAATTGAAGACAATTAGTTTATAGACATTTTATCCTACAATCAATCAATTATCGATTAAACACCTCTTCGGATGAGTCTTTTTAAACACATCTTGATTTATATAATGGCAACTTAGAGATGCTTTGTTTTTATTGTTAGATTACTCCAAATACTCATAAAAAACATATTGTTGTTGTTTTTATTACACTCTGTAGCGCCAGTTCTAGTTATGTACAGTCATTTCATTTAGTGCGTGAATATATACACAAGAAGTAGAATTTTTGGAGAAAGGCGTCTAAGGCATGTGTCTATTTGTCCTTGCTGGAACTTCTTCTAACAATTTTGATGCGGCTGTTTTCTTTCTGTTTTGCAGCAAGTTTCTTGATGTTTTCTTCCTTTTCTTTGGCTTCTGCTTTCTTAGCAGCTTGTTCTTTAGCCTTGTCCATGTTTCTCTTGAAAGATTCCATCATTGACTCTTGCGGCTTGTTAGGATCAGCTGGTGGCGGCGGGACAATTTCAGCAAGGCCCATTTTATTTCTGAAAAATTTATTCTTCAACATCGCACTTTGGAAGACTGAAAACAAACCATTGACAAAGAAATACAACACAACACCAGATGAAAAGGACATGGTTGCAGGAATGGAGACCAATGGTAAAATAGTGAAGATTTTTTTCATTGTTGGACTGAAATTTTGAGCACCTGTTTCACCACCTAATCTCATGAAACCCATAATCACAGCAGCAGACAAACATTGTAGACCTAAATATGGGTCTGGGGCTGCTAAGTTTTGGAACCACAAGATACCTTGGTCAGTGAACCCATCGACTGGATAGTTGGCCATGTGTCTGATCCCTGAGAAGAAACCAATGGCTAAAGGAATTTGAATGACAGGTGCTGCTAAATAACGATTCTTGATACCATGCTGGGCAAGAAGTCTCTTACGTTGTAACATCACGGTTTGCTGCTCAGCAACATCGCTGGCTGCGAATAATTTTGCTTGAATAACGTCAAGTTCAGGCTTTATTTTAGCATTCTTAGCCATTGTGTCTGATGATTTGACATATAATGGGAGAAGTGCAAGTCTAACACCGACCGTGACAACGGCAATGGTTCCCCACCATGGAAGTCCAGTGGAGACGTGAACGATTTCTAACAGATGTTGGATGAGTTCTGGAGGCCACCACCAGGATTTCGCAAGACCTATAGATTGAAGGTATCCCCACTGTAAAGAAGCATCACCAACTGCTTGAGACGCAACTTGTGTGGCTGTTTCTGCTGCTGTTTCGAAATCTGGAAGACGAGTGGAGATCTCTGAAGCTGTTTGGGTGGTAGATGTGGAGTTGAATCTCTGGTTTTGAAATTGGATTCTTTGAAATGATGTCTTAGCAGGAGATGCTAGTACAAACTGGGACTAAATTGTTGTTAATATCAGACATGGGGAGAAAGACGCGAAAGAAAGCCCGGACACTATCCTCGAAAATACGTACTCTTTTTACTGCACGCAGGGCAGAAGATCTGAGCATCGTTTTGAAAGTCAGAACAGATTCTCAATCTTTTTAGTGAATCAAAATCTTTTGATGATTTTTTTGACTCGACAAAACTGAAATATTTTTTGTTTCGATGATTACGTAAAATTTTCATAATTTATTTTGGATACTGAAGATCATCTCATCCTTTGAAGTTTTGTGTTGTTTTGAGGTATTACCTGATATTCGATGGCTGTTGGGAGAGTTTTGATGAGCAGATCGCTTTCGCGGCCACTGGTTTGTAGTATGGGTCTTTTTCTGCGGTTCAAGAGCACCACTGTGCCTACAAGAAATGCAACTATAAAGCCTCAAGTTGAATCCCAGACTCAGGTGTTTCAAGATTTGAAGAGTGTGTTTCAAGACCAGGGTCAAGCTGTTGGCTCTTCAGAAAGAATGAATCTGAGGAGTATCAAGGTATCTAGTGCCATCAAGCCAGAAGCTTTACTGGATATCTTGAGGGACTGGAAACTTCATGTTGAAGATGTGAGAATTGGTGATAAGTCATTAAAGACAATGAGCAGGGTACTTGCACAGTATGATAGTGAAATTCCCACTGAGGATGTTCAAACTATTCTATTAATGAGTAGGACATATCCACAATTTCTTCCATTGTTTGAGTATCATGTCTTGAAATCACAAACCAGAACTAATTCAAGTATACTGGTGTCATTGTATCTTCAAGAGAAGAAGATCCAAGAAGCTGGCACATTTGTTTTGGACTCCCTCATCAAAGGACATACTATCAAGGAGACTACGATAGAGTTGGCTGTATTTGGTCTAGATATAGAGACATCCTCCAAGATACTACATCAAGCAGAATTGATAGGAATACAAGTGAACCCTAGATCACTGAAACGATTCCTTGAGAGGGCTATTGATTCTGGAAATGCACAGGTTTGTCATTCACACTACGATTATATCTTATCAAAAACCATAATTGGGAAAGAACACCTTGTTAAACTCATGGAACTCATATCAGAGGTTGGATACCTTAGAGAAATAAAGAAAATATTCAAAATGATTTCCAAATACGACGCTGAGAAACCCTCCAGTGATATTGTTTCCAAATTCAATTACTCGATGGTAAAGTGCTCAGTTGAAAGATATAGTTTGGACAAAGGGTTTGAAAAATTGGCAAAAATGGGAAGACCGTCATACAGTGTGAAGAGATATCCAGAGTTTCTTGATCAGCTTCAACTTAGTTCCAAAACCAAGAAACTGGACAGTACAGTACTACATAGACTAAATTACTCCATGGATATTGCATTGAAGAGATTCTATCTGAATTTAGTTTTAGTGAAACTTGCACAATTGGGAAGAATTGATGAAGGATTGGAACTCATTCTCAAACATGAAAAAGCTCAGAAATACGTCGACCTAGAGTCAATTGAAGTTTTGGTGTATAGTGTTGCAAGCACAGACAGTCAAGAGAGCATACGGATGTTATTGGAAGTGATGGAGAAGAAAGAGAACATATCATTCAATAAGAAAAAAAGTTTGTTAGATAAAACTCTGGAACTCGTCGTGAGATCAGATTATTGGTACAAAGTGTTCATGATTATTGGAAATTTCTCCTTTGAAGGCTACATGATGAGTTCTGAACGGTCACTAGAGTTGAAAGAGCTCTGTGTTGAATATGCACTTTTAAATCTGTATAATGGTTTAAAGTGTGTTCCTGAAGAACACAAGGAAAAAGAGGAAGAAGAGTATCTTGTATAAAAGGAATGATAATAATAGCATTTATTTACCCACTTATTTAGCCGGTGTTATTCTCTATTAGTTGCCATTTTCGGAAACTGTTGATAACAACATCGAGGGCCACAACTGTACTTAACTAGGAAGATTTCACTTAGTTTCAACTTCTCTTCTTCACACTCGAAAGGGAAAACAAAATGTCCGCCAGACCAATCAACTTCTTCAAGGGCCACCCATCAGACAGACTGCTGCCCTCAAAAAAAATCGTCGAAGCCACTTCCGAATTGCTACTGAATCCAAGAGATTACGATAGTGATCCAGACAACAGACATCCATTAAGTTATGGCTCTGATCCAGGCTCCAAATGGGTTCGTGAATCTGTTTCCCACTTTGTGAATACTCAATTCAGACTCAATGAGTTCAAGTCCCAACCGGAAGACTTCAATTTGACAGGTGGTGCAAGTTATGGTGTCATGAACATTTTGGCACAAACTACACTCCCACACACAAATTATACCAAGCAAGCCTTCATCATCACACCAACTTACTTCTTGATCAATGAAACTTTTGTTGATGCTGGGTTTGGTGGGAAAATTACTGCAATTGATGAGTATGAAAACGGGACGATAAATTTGCAATTATTAGAAGAGAAATTGAAATATTACAGTCAATTAGACAAGAAGGATCATTCTGAAGATTTAAAACTTATTGAGATGCCTAAAGCATCCAAAAAAGTTTACCAGTTTGTGTTATATTGTGTTCCATCTTTTTCTAACCCTGGTGGTCAAACTTACACTCTTGAAACAAGATTAAAATTGATTAATATTGCAAGGAAATATGATCTTTTAGTTATCACTGATGATGTCTATGACCTTTTAGACTATATAGTTCCATTAGAAGACTCACCAAAACCAGAATTGAAAAGATTGACTCACCTGGATCGTGAAACATATACAAATGAATACGGTAACACTGTTTCAAATGCCACATTCTCCAAACTGATTGCGCCAGGTTTGAGATTTGGGTATCAGGAGTCTGTGAATCCAAAGCTGGTTAAACAGCTTTCCCAAGGTGGTGCTAATATCAGTGGTGGAACTCCGTCTCAATTGAACTCCATGATTGTAGGAACCATCCTCAAGAATGGATCAGTCTTCGAAATCATCAATTCATTTAGAAAAGTCTATTCAGCACGAGCACGTGCCTTAAAAAAAGCCATTGAGGAATTTTTACCTGAGGGAACAAAAGCTTTTGGTTTTGAAGGTGGATATTTCGTTTGGGTAACGTTACCTCCAAAGTTTGACTCTTTGAAAATTGTGTCAGAATTAAAATCTAAATTTAACGTTCTCTTGGCTGGCGGAGAGAATTTCGAAGTTGTCGGTGATTCAAGAGGATGGGGTAAAAGCAGTGTTCGCTTGAGTATCAGCTCCCTAGAAGAAGAGGAACTTGTTGACGGCGTCAAGAAATGGGCAAGTGTTATCAAAGAATTGTATCCTTAAGATCATAAATGCATCTATTCATTATTAAGTGTAACTGTAGTAATGAAATCGACGACCGTTGATTAATAATGTATAAAAATCAGCTGTCCATCTTTAGATCATAAAATGACAGCATTATTAATCTGCAAATTTCAAAACAAGAAAAGTCTTATAAGTATGATGTTTCAACCACAAAAATGCACTAAAAACTCATGAGTCACAGCACCAAAAGCAATAAACACATCTCTTTTGACCTTTACATGTTTCTAGCCCTCATATACTCAAACTGATCAACTCTGTGCCTCAACTCCAGTTAAATCCATCATTTCAATTTCCGCTATCAGCGCGGTAACTGAGAATGTGTCAGTTTCGCGGAATTCAGTTCCTAATATGGAAGTTGGAGCGAAAATCGCACTTCGGGGTATGGCTGTCGGCGGATTTATCCGGATTTATGCGAGGACACATATAAACTTAAACAAACAGTATAAAGCGAGTCATAGATCCTTCAATTTTGCCTTTTTACCTTTGAGGATTACTAAACCATACTGTAGCACGTTACAATCGCACAATTATATTTCCTTGACCATGACGATAAACACAGAGGACGTTCCTGAAGAGCAGTTGTCTCGTTATGGGCCTACTGATGAAGAAATTGGAGAAGCTTTATTCAGTACCACTTCTTTAGCAAATTCTTTCGCAAGACAAGAGGATGAAGAAGAATCAACCGGTTCAGATAATTACAAACAAAGAAATGTCTCTGCCATTGCAGGTTCGGAACAATCAAGTGCTGATGCTCCACAAGGACCACCACCAAAAGTTGGACTCTTTCATTATTCAATTGCTGACCTTCGTGTAAAGATTTTATTTGAACATTTGAAAATTTGGTTGTATCTGGGTTGTTTGATCATTGCAGCTTTCTCAGTTTATTGGGGGTCGCTATACAACAGGGCTGGTAATATGCATCGTTTGAAGATGTTGGTTGTAATTGAAGACGCTCAAGTTGGTAATGTTCAACCATTGATTGGTAATCAAATCATTTCCATCTTAGAAACTGAGCAGTTTCAGAGACAAGGAACGTGGGAAATCTATAACGGTACTGAGGAGATTACTGCTAAATTCGGTGATGTCTCTAATGTCACAGAAGCCATTCTAGAGAGTGTGCATCATAAAGATTATTGGGGCTCGGTTCATGTCTTCCCAAACTCTACCTATAATCAATACCAACTTTACAATGGACAAATTGATGAAGTTCCATTGGTTTTACAATACATATATGAGTCTGGAAGAGATATTTCCACAGTCAATCCATTGATTGTCCCTGTCTTTAGAAATATTCAAGCAGTTTTCCAAAATTCATTCGGAGAAGTGGTCGGCTCAAATATTGTCTCCACATTGTCTAATGAAGAAAAAATTAATTTGATGAACAACATTACGTTATTGACCACGCTTCCAATATTCAACTATTTCGACAATAGACCTTATGATAACAGTGTCCTTCTTGCTCCATTGCAAGTTGGTTTAATTTATTTGATAATTATCAGTTTTTTCCTTTTCAGTTTCTTTGCTGAAGTTCACACAATTCTAATTCCAAAAGTTCATATTGGCCAATATTTAGCTTACAGAATTGTGTGTACTCATATTTCCTACCTTGTTGTTTCCCTGTTCATCAGTGCAGTTTCTGCCATCTTTCAAGCTGACTTCACACGTGCCTTTGGCAGAGCTGGTTTTGTTGTGTTTTGGCTTTCAACATATCTCACAATGGCAGCTGTTGGTGGCGCTAATGAAAACATGGCCATGCTGATATTCACTTATAAGCCACCTTTCCTTGGATTTTGGTTGATTTCATTTGTTATTCTGAACGTTTCTCCAAGTTTCTCGCCAATGGCATTAATCTCTCCATTTTATAGATATGGATATATGATGCCAATTCATCATTCTAATGAGATTTCAAAAGTGTTGTTCATGAATTTGTACAAAGGTGATCTTGGTTTGAACTATGGTGTGCTTGTGATTTGGATAGTTTTGAACACTTTATTGCTACCATTTGTGTTGAAACATGTTGGTGGTGTTATGCAACAAAGAGCTAAAGATGCCGCTGCTGCCAATGCTAAGCTATATGGAGGCAAGAAAGATGAAAAAACTGAGCAAAAATAGGTAAAGGTTCTTTTCTTTCTGCAAAGATTTTTTTCAAAAATTGGGAGGAGATGTTTCATCTCTGGTGTTGTAAATAGGATAAGTTAAATAAATCAATAAATAAATTCATGATTTTAAGAACAAGTTATTTGAAAGAAGTTTTGAAGCCGAATATGCTTTGGTTAGACTATTTTGTAAGTCATGTGCCTACATATGAATGGAAGGCCTGAATTCTGATTAATTACTCAAATTTCGTGGTCAAACCAAACAATCATCTCTCAATTTCTTAGAATTTTACTTGGCCATGATATTTTTAGAGATTTTCAGGTTGGAGAAATTCCAAATTAGCATGCATTTACATTTCAAACCCCTTTTAAATATTTTGTAATGGAGATTGGCCACGTACGAAGGGTATGCGATCAATATCGTAAATGTCTGATCTCTGGCCGTTATCGGGCAAGTCCTTTACACTTTAATAAATATATGCTGCTTAACTCCTTAGTTGAATCCGGCACAAGCCGCAGGGTTTTTGAAACATACATGCCTGCTAAAAAATGACTGTTCCATGTTTCTTTTCTTGCTAATAGATTGATAATCAGATCGGCCGTTATGCCGTTTCCTTCTTTGGCAGTAAGTACGCTGCTTAGCGCTTTAATATGAGTTGAGAAACCATTAACTTTAGGCACTTTGGGGGATCTTATGTCATACTGCTTGTAGGTTTTTTAATACGATCGATCATTTATGCAGGATCTCATGACAAAAACAGTGGGGCAGCGGTGATATTTTTAATTCTCCGAATTCCTGTGACCAGTTCTAGTGTGAAAGACAATGTTTGTACCACAGCAAACAAGCGAAAGATCCAGACTGTTAAAATACTGGATTGTTCAGTTGAGTTGCTATGGGCAACCAGATATTAGAGTTTTATTTTATACAGTCAAAACTCAAAACAATAAATTTCTTATTTCCTAATTGGTCTATTTTGTTCCCAAATTGACTGCATTGAATTTGCAAATCTTAAACAAAAAAACCTGCATCTCATACATTTTACAGTTTTTGCTTTTAATAGAAAAAAAATTTATCAGTCAACTTTTATTAAATGGTCTCCAAAAAAAAGTATTTAAACACTTAGATTCCCCCTCTAAATTCCCTAACCATTCTTTCTTTCTTTTCCTCTTCCTTACAAACTAAAGTCAAATCACATTCGCTTTAACACAATGCAATTCACTCCAGTCTTATTAGCCGCCGCTTTACCAGCCTTAGTCGCTGCTCAATACAACAACGACACCGACATCATCACTGTCACCGAGAAGACCGTCGTTACCGAATTCACCACTTACTGCCCATACCCAACCACCATTGTCACTAACGACAAAACTATCATTGTCACTGAGCCAACCACCTTGACCATCACTGACTGTCCATGTACCATTGAAACCACCAAGACCAAATCCAAAGGTGAAACCAAGCCTCCAGCCACTCCAGTCCACCCAACCACCACTGTTGCTCCAGCTCCTCCAGCTACCTCCACCACTAAGACTGTTGAAACTTTCGAAGGTGCTGGTAACATCAACGCTGTCTCTTTGTCTTTGTTGGCTGTTGCCGTTGCTGCTTTGTTCTAAGGCGTTGTCTTCTGATCAGAGTATTAGCTCTATTTATAATTCTTTCTTTAACGTTTGAGATGTTGATAACTTTTCAGATTAAGAGCTCTAAGATATTTACTTCCATCTTACTTCGGCTTTGACTCTTTTACTTCCTACTTAATTTGACTTAATTTTTTTATCACAGGTTGTACCTCAATAGCTAATCACTGAGCGTTTCCAATCAGTTGATGGCTTTTAAAACAAGTATATTTTATTATTCTTCTTGTTTTAACTAGGTTCTTTAGCATTTCAATCATCCTAACTGTGTAGTGTTAAAAAATCTCTCTAAAAAGTATCATGATTAATCACTGATCTCGCATTGTCTTGGGCTCTCAGCTCTGGTTACTGTCAATCCCTTTGTGCAGATTTAGTGAATTGTTCCTGGCCCCCGCATAAACTTGCATAAACTTATTTTTTAGTAGTACGAAAGAAATTAAATTTCTCAACTCTGAGTGGCTAATTCATTGAGACTAAGAGACAAAGTCCTTTCGCTTGCTATTTCGAGAATTCCACCAAGAATGTGTCTCCCAAAAAGGCACAGAACCCACCCGAAAAGTAATGTTTGTAAATAGCTCTAAAGGGGAGAGTCAAAGTTTGGGGGAGGATTTAAGACAGCCAATAGGCCAAATCTAGCACTAGACACCATCAAGTCGAATCTTGATGAAATCTAGAAACCAGAAAACCCGCTCTTAAAAATAACCCAAGAGCAATCATTCAGTCTGAGATGCAGAGATCTAACATCCATGAGTCAAACTTGGATTGACTGTTTAAACGCTATAAGAAATCTTGGGCCTTCCATCGTACGAGTTGTTTTTATAGGTAATTGTTCCATAGGACTCCGGTTCCATTTCCTATGCTTCATTTTTTCGGTCATCTCCTCTCTATGAAAGCGACGGCATTTATACCGAGTTCCTGCTCCCGAGCTACTCTTTTTTTAATTCCTGTGTTGACTTGTGACATTGGTCAACCCTTTCTGGACAATAAAAAAGTAAACTGGAACCTTGCCAAAAGTAGAAAAAATGCCAACTCTGAAGCTACCTATTATGGAATAAAAGGTTTGTTGTTTGTAAAATTTTGAATCTGGATAGTTTCATGTCAGAGATTCGATTGTCTGTTCGTAGGTTTGCTATTTGACCTTTCAGTCCGTGTTGTTGTCTCAAAAGTTAAAATGGGGCAGAGGGCAAAACGTATAAACGTCAAATTCAGTAATGGAAACATTGCCCCAATTGGCCAGTTAGCTTCTGCAATCTAGCTGCTAAATTGTCGATTACCTGGGCCTGCTTTCATGTATCTAGGTCACATTGGTAGCTGTAAACCGGTTTTGTGCTTGAAGCCTGTCGGGCAGAGAGCTCAAACAGACCAGGAACTTGGAATTGATGTGTCTAGGCATCAGTTGGGAGTTCTATTGCTGCATTACGATGGATCGACCAGCAAACATAAACAGCTGTTGTGAATTTTCTAGAATTGGAATTTGTAGAATCGATTTTTGGGCTGTAATATTTGGGGCACAAGTTTTTGAACCCTGCATAATTGTTGACATTTGTATACTTTTTCCTTTATTGGGATTCTTTAAGACTCTGAGCAGTGAAGAAACGTCAAATTTGACATGTTCAGAAAAATAGATCGAGATTCGATACCGAGCCGCGGGTTAGAACGCATCTGATATGTCGTTCTTCTTGAAGATTTGGGAAATAAGGTTTTTTTCATATCATACTTTGAAGCTGTCAATCTGAAGAATTCTGAATAAAAAGAAAATCAAATTCCAACAGTCTCTTCCTCCTTTTGGCCTTTCAAGAGCAATCTTTTAAAAATTTTGAAAAGACCAACTCCAAAACAAAACATATCAATTGACTAGAGAAAATATGCGTTTAACGAAATTCGTTGCTGTTTGGGATGAGTAGAAATATCGAGAACAATTCATAACAGATCTGAACACATAGTAATCAATACCGCACTCTTATCGATTATACAAGGAAATGTCAATTCTTATTCAAACCCGTTAAACTACCTACTAAACAACAGTAAGTTTTAATAGGTTCTCTTCACTTTATGCAAGAAGTTCTCTAATTTCATTATGTTATTGTAAAGTTAAAGAGCTCTTGAAAAGGTCAAGAGGCTTTTGGAGTTATTACTCATGAGTTATAATTTATTATCAAGAAGGAACTTGTCGAGATGTTTCTGTAAATGCTTTTGAAGTTGAATAATTTGAACAAAATACCAATCTAAGTTGCAATACAATATATTGAATTAATGGAAGTACACTCTCAAGAGATCTTTATACATGATCTCATTTCTTTGACCTTTTTCTTTGACTTCATGAAAAGTACATCATGATGTAAATATTACTTTGAAACGAATAGCATTTTGTTTTTTAAATTCAATACTCTTTTCCCTTGTTTTTCCTCGGGGAATTAAATGCGGGTAAATCATAAAACGAAGAAAAATTAGGTATTACAATTTACTTGTCCCAAAATTCGTTTGAGGATCCTGAGTAAAGCTGTACACTGTGAATATCAAAAGCCCTTTAAGCTTGGGAAATGAATCTGGATGATACTCGACAGTTCTCAATTCTATTTATACAGGCATTCTGAAATTGTTTTCATTTTTTATAATGAATCTAGAGCGCAATCGAGGAGACGAGCGGATTTTACATGATATGAGACAACCTAGAGTCCAAAGTCTTGTGAGTCTTGTATCTCAGCCTATCTCAGACTATTGATCGAATTCTTTGGGTATCCGTTAATTTCGCAAAATCCGCTTCTGTAGCTCTGATTACGATTAAAATTGAAAAATCCTGATAATAAACAGAATTGTCAAAAGATCCAACTAGATATCCAATTGCATACAGATGAATCAATTCTTCCATTTAGAGTAAGACCGATACTTGTGGGACTTCTTCACTAGACATTCGGTATAGAATCTGATTCCTGAATCGTTAACCATTTGTAATTTGTAATATACCGGCATACTAAGAACCGAGCACATCGGTGACCGGATTAAATCCTGAACTTTTAAAGTTTCTGGACGGCTCATCTTGAAGACTAACGGGAATTTCTAATCATTGCGTGAAAGGCTTAAGCCCGACCATAACGGTAATTTTTACGACTTTCCACACTTCAAAACGATTCAAAATACAATAGAAATTATCAAACCTGAAAACTATTCTTCCTGCATCATGACGCGGATTCCAATGGAAATTTAGAAGGGTGTAGAATAATGGTAGCGAACAAAATTCGATATAATAGATCAATCATCATGTTAAGGTAACCATCTTGTTAAACTAAACTATTGGGTAATTAGTAATTTAAAGAGTCCTGGTCAACCGTTGCTTTCACGTGTCATTAGGACAATTGAGTTACAAATCATCAAAGCAAATTGCAATTCAAAGTTTGACGTGAAATTACTGAACTCTAGCATTACTAATTAGGACAAGAAAAATTCCTGGCATATAAAGGCAAACCCAATTCCTACTTATTTAGTGCAAACCTTTTTTAAAAGCAGTATCCAATCCATATTTTCTCAAAATGTCCAATCACAAAGCTTTAGTCATCCCACAAGAAACAGAGTCAGGTAAATTGACCTCTTTGCAAGAAGTTCCCGTCCCTGAAATTTCTCCAGACCAAATCTTGATCAAGACCGTTGCTGTTGCTGCCAATCCAACCGATTGGAAACACGTTGCATACAAGGCTGGTGCTCCAGGTTCTATCTTAGGTTCAGATGGTTCCGGTATCGTTGCCAGTGTTGGTGCCAATGTCAAAGGTTTCAAAGAAGGTGACATTGTCTCCACTTTCTTACATGGTGGTTTTTACAAAAACAGAGGTACTTTTGCTGAACACATTGTTGCTGATCCTCAATCAACTATCAAATATGATCCAGCTACTTTCCAAAAGGACAAAGTTTTGAAAGAAGGTGAACAATACCCAGCTGGTCCAATTGATACTTTTGAAGGTGCCGCTTCTGTCTCATTAGGTCTGGTCACTGCCAGTTTGTCCTTAGCTGGTAACTTGAACGTTAAAGACTCTGACAAAGGTAAATACATTTTGATTTGGTCTGGTGCTACTGCTACTGGTACTCTTGTCATTCAATTGGCCAAAAAAGCTTTCGGTTTGAAAGTCATCACCACCTCATCTCCAAAGAATTTTGAATTTTTGAAATCTCTTGGTGCTGATCACGTTTTTAACTACCGTGATGCTGATGTTGTTGATCAAATCAGAAAAATTGTTGGTGGTGAAATCAGATATGCTTTCGACACTATCTCTATCAAAGAATCATTCCAAGCTTTGTACTCTTCTACCTATGATTCCCCAGAAGTCAGACTTGATTCATTGTTATTCTTGGGTGAAAAAGATGTCACTGTTGATGACAGAAAAGGTTCCGTTACTTTCGTTCCACCAACTTTGGCCTACTTAGTTGATGGTCAGTTACCATTGAATATCTTTGGTGCTACTTTCGATTTGGATGCCGAAACTAGAAGAAGATACGATGACTTCTGGTTCAACTCTTTCCCAAAGTACTTACCATCTTTGAAGCATTCTAACTTGAAGGTCTTACCAAAAGGTTTAGCCTCTGCTGAAGAAGCTTTTTCATTGTTACAACAAGACAAAGTTTCTGGTGAAAAAGTTGTTTTCAGAATCTAAGTTTAAGTTACTAAGTAACATCATGAAAATCAATTTATGATTATACGTTTACCTGTTATGTTTGAATTCTTGTTGTAGTAGTTAAGCTCTATTGTTCTTAAACCTTGAGAACGGTGATAATATATTGCTCATACATTCCTTAAATCCATAACAGATTACGCGAAATTCGGTTTTCCCAGAAGTTGAAAAAAAATAAAAAAATATAGTGCATCCTAGGAGGTTCGAACTCCTGCTTCTTTCGAAATCCGATCTTGAGTCGGACGCCTTAGACCACTCGGCCAAAGATGCTTTGTTGAAGGCATCTGTACTCAGAAGGTATATCACAATAGTGTGTCAAAAATTAAAAAACACAAAACATCGTAAGTCTCGACCTATTAAGCTCCAATTTTGATATTTTGATGCGTAAAATCTATTTCCATAGTGAAAATTGATTTACTATAAGTTTCTGTTAATTATCGGCATATTTTAACAACAAATCATCATTTTTTGGTCCTTACTTCTCCTCTACATAGTAAAAATAACAGAAAAAAATTACAGATTTTTAAAATCAAATATAAACACTCATCTTAAAGCTAGGCGCACGACCACTCACCATTCATTTGGCGCATCACATACAAACAATCGTTTATGTCTGTGAGGAGAAGCCCCAGAAATTTGAAAGACAACTCACCACAAGAGCTGCCCAGTACGCAGAAAGGCACCAGTGGATTGAGACATAATAGATCATCAAGAAGTAAACCACAAGAAGAGACAGTTGAATCTGATCCAAAACCGAGAACAAACTCAGATTCTGAAAATGAAAATGAATCACTTGAAAGGGATGATGACTCGGACAGCTCAGACGATGTTCCACTTCGATATACAGCTAATAACTCTGGATCATCTCAAAAGACAAAACAGAGAAATTCAAGGCTTAACACATTTAACCCGGAGGGTTTAACTCCTCAACAACTTGCATATCTAGAACTTCCACCGGTTTATGAAGAGGATGACTCTGAGGATGAGGATTTCAGATCTCATACCAGGAGGGCTGTTGCATCAAAGAAAAGACGATCATCTCCAAGCACACCTCGTACACCAGCCCGTTCCGATCATAGAAGTAGGAGCTCAGTAGAATCTTCACCAGATGAACCAATAGCCAATGTTCCCGTGAGGACGCGAATGAGACGCAGAAAAATATCTGATATAAAGGAGGAGAAACCCATGATAATTCCATTGACAACTAATTATTACATCAAATCAAGACATGGTCGTGAAGATGCAGGATTGGGTCCGAGAAGGGGGTTCACAGTGGAGGAGGAGGGAATTGATACTCCAGGTGATGAACGGTTTAGAAAATCTGCCAGAATTGAGTATTTACATCGATTACCAAAATTACCAGACCTAGATCAAGAATACAGTGATGATGAAGAGGAAAGGAAAACTCGTCATAAAAAAAGGACGAAAGAAAGGGGACTCTTCAGGATTGTCAAAGTACGGAGAGATCCTCTAGAGAAATTCAAATCAACGAAGGTTAGAATTGATGAACTTGTGAAAATCGTTTGTAAAGCATGTGGTCTTGAGTTTTCAGGAATTGATGCCTCCGAACGGTGGGTTACTCATAAAATGAAATATTGCAGATATACAGGCAATCAGTTAGAATATCAATTACCACCTAAATTGCCTCAACTAAATGGAGCTTCTTCTTTCCCTTATCAAGATCCAAATCTTAATCCTATCAGCAGTCCAGCTTTACTTCCAGGTGTTTTTCCAAATTCAATGGCGCCTAGCCCTCCTTTTGTCCCCAATGCTGTGATGATGCACCCTCCTAATCTTCCTCATATGATGAGTCAAAATCAAATGAATCCAATGATGATCCAACCTCAAATGACACCAATAATGACACCAGCACCACTAATAATGACACCTGGTCCATTAGTGACACCAGTGCCATTCACACCAGTCATTGGGCAGCCTCAGATCGTTGGTTTTAGCCCTGATGTTCAAGCGATTGTAACTCCACAACTTGACCAAGATCATAATGAAGATGATGAAGTTCAATCAGAGACTCCAAAGGCTCTAGATGAAGAGAATTAGCCTTATTAATTTATAATTTATAGAATGTCATTTTTACTTTTCTAGGCCACTATTTACTTTGAATTAACAGGGTCTATAACAACTACAGCACAATGATTCAAAAATTAATGTACAAATATGTTTTCTTTCAATGACTATCAATGTGACTATTTAGATAACATGTAGAAGAAAAAGAAAATCTCTAATGCGAAAAATCACTCACTCTAATCCTGTTCAGCAATCGATATCAAACGTTCATCGATTTCATCAGGGGTCAATTTAAAGAATTTATCCTCAATAGCCACCCCGATTTCGATATCATTTTTTCTAAATTCTGTATTCAACGTATTGGACAAAGTGACAATTGCAAATTCCACAACTTGTTTCCAGTCACCTTCCACACCTTTTTTCTTATATTTCTTTTCGAGCACCGTTGTCAATTCTTGTTGTTTTGGACCAGTTGCATTAGCTTTGGAACCAACATAATAACCAGCTGGATCACACTTGAACAAAGAAGGACCTTGTTCGTCATCAAACGAAGCAAAAGTCAATGCGACACCAAGGGGTCTCATATATGCTCTCTGTGTGTATATTTGGGCCAAATTGGCCATACGCTTGGACAATGCCTCCACTGGGATGTCGTAACCGTTTTGGTATTTGAACTCAGCAGCTTCTGAACGGGCCCTCAATGCCTGGTTTCTTGCATCTGCGATGGATCCGGTAGCAACGAGACCGATCTTGTCGGTGATTGCGAAGATGTAGGAGACTGTGGCCGGGTCCAAGAGCTTGTCAGGGACCTTCTTTTGAGAGATGATGACGGTGCTGTCTTTGCCCGTGACCCCCAGTGCGTTGATGTTTGTGGCATTGATGGCCTTGAAGGCGTACTCGACCTGGTAGAGACGGCCCTCCGGCGAGAAAATGGTGATGTGTCTGTCGAACCCAGCAGCTCCGGACATGGCTTGAATAACTGAATAACTGGTGCAATAATCAGCTTGTTTAAAGTGTTGATGTTTTTCAAATCGCCACTGAACTTGTTTTCGCGAATTTGGAGATGGGTGGAAATAGGCGGAAATAGGTGCAAAGAGTGGCCCAACATAATACCGAATGAAAAAAAACATACAACAATTACCATTCAATTCTTACCACACAATCACAAGTTCAAGATGGCTGACCCCTACCGCGAGCCAACCCTGTTCATCAAAATGGGCTACGACCTGATTCTGTGGCTTTTAACGATGGTCATTGATGGGTTTTTCTTTAGGGAGATAAGACCCAGAGGAGCCTTCAGGATCCCTAAGAAGGGGGCAATTATCTTTGTTGCTGCTCCCCATGCAAATCAGTTTGTGGATCCTTGTATCCTGTTGAATCAGGTGCGCAAAGAGGCCAACAGAAGAGTCAGCTTCCTGATTGCTGAGAAGTCAATGAGTGTCTTTGGTGTTGGTCAGATGGCTAAACTATTGCTCACGATTCCTGTCAAGAGGGCACAAGACTGTATGAAGAAAGCTTCTGGTGAAATTAGAATTGATTCTGAAAACCCATTGAGAGTCATTGGAACAAACACTAAGTTTACCCAAGAGGCTATGGTTAAGGGACTTATTGGTGTTAAATTAGGAAGTGTGGAAATATATAAAATTATAAGTGATACTGAGCTAATATTGAAAAAGGAATTTAAGAAAGCTGCTGCTCAATCTTTAGTTTCTAATTCCTCATATAAATTAGCAGATAAAATTGACCAACATGAAGTTTACGAAAGAGTGTTTGCACATTTGGCACATGGACAATCCATTGGTATATTTCCAGAAGGTGGATCTCATGACAGAACAGATCTTTTACCATTGAAAGCCGGTGTTGCAATCATGGCTTTAGGAGCAATGGCACATAATCCGGATTGTGATGTGAAGATTGTTCCTTGCGGGATGAATTACTTCCATCCTCATAAGTTTAGATCAAGAGCAGTTATTGAATTTGGTCATCCTATTGAAATTTCAAAAGAATTGGTTCAAATGTATTCAGATCCACAAACTCAAAAAGAGGCAACTCAACAGTTGCTATCCACTGTTGAACAAGGTTTAAGAGCTGTGACTGTGATGTGTCCAGATTATGAAACTTTAATGGTTGTTCAAGCTGCTAGAAGATTATACACTGCTGGTAAGAAACTACCAATTCCATTAGTTGTGGAAATCAACAGAAGATTGGTCTTGGGTTATAATCATTTCAGAGACCATCCAAAGTTGAAATACTTGAAAGAAAAAATCTTGAATTACAATCAATCACTGAAAGCTTTACATTTACCAGATCATGAAGTTGAAAATGCACAAATTAATTATGTCAAAAATACCACAATTTTAATTCAAAGATCAATCAAAATATTCTTACTAACTATTCTTTCACTTCCAGGAATTTTGTTATTTACCCCTGTTTTCATCTTGGGTAAATGGTATTCGACCAAGAAGGCCAAAGCTGCGCTTGCTGCATCTGTTGTCAAGATTAAAGCCAATGATGTGGTTGCAACTTGGAAGATCTTGATAGGTATGGGTATCGCTCCATTATTATACTCTTTTTACTCTATTCTTGGACTTTACTATTTCCGTGATTCAAACATTAATAAGTTTGTGTTGTTTTGGGTGATTTATATCGCTGGTGCTATAGTGACTTATGCTGCTTTAGTTTTTGGTGATACTGGATATGATATTTTCAAATCAATTAGACCAATTTATCTATCTTTGATCAAGCCTGATACTTTGTTGAATTTGAAGCAAACAAGAAAAACTTTAACAGAAGAGATTGTTTCGTTGATTAATGAATTAGGTCCCGAATTATTCACTGATTTCCATCATTTGACAGCTGAGAATTTCGATGAACAGTTAGAAGATCGTAAAACCGAGGAATTGAAGAGAAGAAGACGTGAGAAAAGACAACGTGAAAAGAGAGAATTGTTACGTCAACAAGCAATTGCAGGATTTGAAAAACAACAAGAAGAAGGTGATACAGATGTTGGTGATTCTGGATTTGATCAAGGTTCTTCTTCAGAATCAGAGGCATTGAGTAGCACTTCTATTTTTGCTGATTCTGACGTCGAAAGTGACACGTCTGAAACTTCATTAGAATCAATGTCGAATAATGAAGAACATGCAACTGGTGTTAAAAATCGTGTTGTTGATGCATTGAGAGAAAGAAGAATCGTAGAGAACAGTACCGAAGAGGATTAAATGTGAGAGGGAAGAATTAGTTTTTGCTATTTATTATTTGATATTCTTAATTGAAGGAGTTTTGTATAGATAAAGTTTGTGTATTTTGTGCACTAAATTTGTTGACATGTAGATAATTATTTGATTGTACATAGAATTAAGGGAAAATAAAACATTCATAAATTATAAATAGTAGCAATATAAACACGATTCTCTTTTTTTCTTCATAAACAAATAGTTAAAACGAACTCCAACTCCAATCAGCAGGTACACTGCCACTCAAATTACCATCCTGCTGAGTAATTGGTTTTTTCCTATCATAACTCATACTACCATTTTTTCTAATTCCATTGACATTAACACCGAACCCGCCACCATTAGTAGTCATGTTTGGAGCACCTGCACCCGTTGTCGAATTGACTTTATTGAGATCCTGACCAAACTTGTTTTTCAAAAACACTTTGTAATCTTTATAACAACCGTCACATACTTTACACAACATCCCTGAACCTGCCACCGTGAATTGAGCATCATTGCCTAATTTTAAGAAATTAGAAGTATGTTCAGCGCAAAAAATATCACCACAGTGTCGACAATGATGTCTTCTTTCAAAAAATGTGAAATGTTTATCACATTGCGCACATGATGATCTAGTTGGATCACGACGCCAATGTGCCCTTGTTGGGGCCCCAAAGTTATTTCTTCCTGAATTTGAACCAGGAGATGAAATATCAAACGCTAATCTCCAATGTGATGTTTGTGAACGGAATGAAGTTGCTGCGTCAGAAATGATGTTGTTTTTAGAACGATGTTTTGAATTATGTTCATTTATATGTTGTAAATCTTCTGGTTTCAAATTCGTGTCTGATTGACGAAGAACGGCAGGCACATACATAGGTCTCTTTGGGTCATTTATCGTTTGTAAACTCTCTTGATCGAATTGCTTTTTGTTTATTGAATTTGGAGAAGTGACTCTGTCAATTATAGGGGGACTTGTTCTTGTGTTGTTTGATGCTGCTGTTGAACCTGGGGTTATTGTGGTTGGGGATATCATGTTGTTGGTGAGTTGGGAATTTTTACGACTGAGGGATGGCTGTTGTGGGAGACGCTGGGGCAGTTGGTTTAATGACATGGTTGATAAATTCTGTGAAGATGTTGTATTTGATAGGAATTTTGGTTGTTCAGCTCGTTGTCGAGAAGCCAATGATGGGTTTGTGATTGGATTTCTAGCCAGCCCCAAAGAAGATGGAATTGAAGTCAATGAATTGTTTCTCAAACTCATACGGTTGATTTCTTGTGTCATTGAAGAAGAAGAGATTGTTCTGTTCAGATTCGGAATGGTGCCGCCAGTGTTGGTCACTGGTAATTGTTGTGCAAATTGTTCTATTGGCTTGACTTCTTCTTTGCTGTCGACACTATGACTGTTGTCGGTATGTTTCATGTTCATATCGACTTCTGCAGGTATGAACTTGGAGAAACTAGCCAATCGCTTCAAAGCATCATCCGTCAATTTTGTCTGGTCCTCTTGCAATAAACTACCAGCTCCAGTTGCTCCTGAAGGGGCAGCCTCACTAGTTTCCTCAGGGTCTAGAGTTTCTTCCTGCTGGGCTGCCTCTTCACCGTCGCCTTGAATAAAGGGCAACCGTTGTCCTATCTCAAACGATGCTCTTCTCTTTGACGATGCTGCGATGGCTGGGGCCTGGATGTGTGTTTTTGTGTGGATAAACTGGGGCTGCGGTGGTGGGATGCCATTGGCCTGCTGAACGCTCTGGTGGGCCAGTGAGCGCAGTGAGACACTGGACAGAACTGACTGGACGGACTGGGTCCGTGGTTTGGGGATGGTGCGCTTCTCGAACTGGATGGGGATGTCCTGGTCCAGAAAGACCTCGTCTCTCACCGAGTCCCTCGTGGAGTCTCCCGTAGGAGCATTGACGGAGTCCTCGTAGTGCGGGACCAGCCCGTCGGTGTGCGCCTGGACGTCGGCCATGTGATTTGATTCACTATTCGGTGTGACTGATTACAGCTGGTGGGAGACCGAAATTTCAATTCGGTGAAAAAAATGAGAAATCGAGAGGCTGAATAAGCGATTATATAAAGTGTTATGAGCCCAAACTTTAATCACATAGTCCATCAAACATTTCATACTAAGGAAAGGCAGACCCATAGCTTCTGGCACAGGTTGGAATTCGTTCAATCAGCTTCATTATATCACACAGCTGCATACCTCGTGACGAATTTAGAACCAATCCAGTTCACACAATTTGCTTAATGACTTCTTTGCACCTCTGATTTCAAAGGATCATCACCAATTGACATGTCTACCTGGTAACCATCCTGTAAAAACCCATTTTCCAAAGCGTTGAAACAGAATTTATTTATAAGAAACGCCTTTCCATGAACCTATTTGACAAACTGTTGCCAATTGATACTGTTTCCCTGTAGAGGAGGTGGCGAAGTTTCAAAGACAGTTGTCCATTACCTTGAGGAAGTCGAGACAGCAGGACAATACTAACTATAAGCATAATAGTACTTACCAACAATAGCTTCTTATTGTATAGACTGTACTCGCTCTTAGAATACATTGGGTAACCGGTCCAGTTCCGCCAATGATGAACAATATGAGTCTTAGAAGTAGACATACTTTTTGTGCAGTAGTGTAAAATGTTTGGATTGGTAGCGTCTTCAATGTCTTCTCTGAAAGCTTAGATGCAGTGGAATTATATATTGAAAACATCAAGGATGAACTGAGTGGCCACTGATGGAGATAGTTATGGAAACTGAAGCAGGAAATGAAGATTTAATTGGATTATTTTTTCAGCGTGTGTAAGGAGCGGCGTCTCAACAACGAACTGAAACTCGAGCTGCTTTCCACTGAATTGCTGTAGACTGCGCAACAATAATGTGAACATGATTCATGACAATGGGCGGAGGACCCGGAGAGCTCTCTCAATGGTAGTTACTTGTACCCACTAAAACAGATCAGGTGTAAATCAACCAACCCGCTTCCAGTGGAGACAAGGTCTAAAGTATTTGAGTCAAAGAAAAAAAAATCGAGTACAGAAATTTTACAGACATCCTATCTATGGACTATTCTTAGGCAGTGGACACAAAGAATCCTCTGTTATGCTTGCCTTAAGATACCCATTAGCATTAACATGATCCATTAATGATTAACGATTTAACGATTATATGGTTACGTGCCCTGACTTCTACAATTCGCTCGATTTTGACACACGAAATAATCGATGAAAAAGTGAAAGAAACAGAACAAGTGTTAACAATCGAACGCCAACTGCTCAATGTCCTTCACACTGTCCGAAGCGACGCTCCAGCGTACACGGACCGTTCTCAAGGCCGTCATCCTGCTCAGTATCTGCGCTGCAGCGGTCTCGTCCCGTCTCTTCTCCGTCATCAGGTTCGAGAGTATCATTCATGAGTTTGACCCATGGTTCAACTTCAGAGCAACAAAATACCTCGTCAACCACAGTTTTTACGAGTTTCTTAACTGGTTCGACGACAGAACATGGTATCCATTGGGAAGAGTCACCGGTGGGACCCTTTACCCTGGTTTAATGGTCACCAGTGGAACCATTTGGCACGCTCTTAGAAAAATTGGACTACCAGTCGACATCAGAAACATCTGTGTCATGTTAGCTCCAGCTTTCTCAGGAGTCACCGCGTATTTCACTTACCTATTCACTAAAGAGATTAAGGATTCATCTGCAGGGTTGTTAGCTGGTGCTTTCATGGGTATAGCTCCAGGTTATATTTCAAGATCAGTTGCTGGTTCATATGATAATGAAGCGATTGCAATCACTTTATTAATGGCCACATTCTTTTTCTGGATCAAGGCCTCAAAACAAGGATCAGTCTTCTGGGCCGCTTGGGCTGCTGTTTTCTACTTCTACATGGTGTCTGCATGGGGTGGTTATGTTTTCATCACCAATCTTATCCCATTACACGTTTTTGTATTGATCTTGATGGGTCGTTATGATCATAAATTATACACTTCTTATTCAACATGGTATGCCATTGGTACACTTGCTTCAATGCAAATTCCATTTGTTGGATTCTTGCCAATTCGTTCAAATGATCATATGGCAGCATTGGGTGTCTTTGGTTTAATTCAAATCGTTGCATTTGGTGAATACATTCGTTCTCAAGTTCCACATAAACAATTCAAATCAGTTTTGATGGTTTCAATTGTTTTGATTATTGTTCTTGGTGTCACTGGATTGGTTGGTTTAACTTATGCTGGTTGGATTGCACCATGGACTGGTCGTTTTTACTCATTATGGGATACAAACTATGCTAAAATTCATATTCCAATCATCGCTTCCGTGTCGGAACACCAACCTACTGCATGGCCAGCCTTTTTCTTTGATACTCAATTCTTAATTTGGTTATTCCCTGCAGGTGTTTATTTGATGTTTCAAGATTTGAAAAATGAACATATCTTTGTCATTACTTATTCTGTCTTATGTTCATATTTTGCAGGTGTTATGGTTCGTTTGATGTTGACATTGACACCGATCATTTGTGTTTGTGCTGCTGTTGCCGTTTCTAAATTATTTGACGTTTATTTAGACTTTTCAGAATTTTTACAATCATCTAAACCAGATGTTGAAAAAACTGATAAATCATCATCATCATCATCATCAAAAACTTCAAAATCATCATTATTAAACTTCATCTCCAAATTAACAGTGTTGTTAAGTTTTGGCTTTTATTTGATCTTATTCGTCTACCACTGCACATGGGTTACATCAAACGCTTATTCTTCACCATCAGTGGTGCTTGCCTCCAGAAATCCGGACGGTTCTCAACATCTTATTGACGATTACAGAGAAGCTTACTACTGGCTTCGTATGAACACCCCTGAAGATGCTAAAGTCCTAGCATGGTGGGATTATGGCTATCAAATTGGAGGAATGGCTGATCGTACCACTCTCGTTGATAACAACACTTGGAACAACACACATATTGCCACTGTAGGAAAAGCAATGGCTTCAGGGGAGGAAGAATCTTATAAGATTTTGAAGGCTCATGACGTTGATTACATTCTTGTCATTTTTGGTGGTTTGATGGGATATTCTGGTGACGATTTAAATAAATTCTTATGGATGGTTAGAATCGCCGAAGGAATTTGGCCAGATGAAATCAAAGAGAGAAACTTCTTCACTGATACTGGTGAATACCGAGTTGATGATCGTGCCACTGATACCATGAAGAATTCAATGCTTTATAAGATGTCATACTATAGATTCTTGGATCTATACGATGGTAAACCTGCAACAGATAGAGTTCGTAATCAAAGAATCTCACAAGAAATTGAGTTGAATGTGGTTGAAGAAGTGTTCACATCGGAGAATTGGTTGGTTAGATTGTATAAAGTTAAAGATTTGGATAACGTTGGAAGAGATTTAAAAGATGCTTCTGGATTTGAAAGAGATGTGAATAATGGAGTTAGAAAAAGATTACAAAAACGTCCGGAACTCGAGATCCGTGAATAGAGACTGAGTGTGTGTGTGTCACAACAAACAAAAATACAAAGAAAGAATTGATTTCGATAAATTGAGCTGTAGTATCGATAACTGGCACTTCTTACTACATGTCCTGGTGATAAATTCGCGAAAAATTCAATTCCCCGAGACACATCAACACAAATAAAACAATAATACTCGTCATTTAAAACGCACCAACAGAGCCGAATGTCGCAGTCAGAAGACCCAATAGTGGGCTTTCAGGAGCTCTCTATTGATGGTCCCTCCCCAACAATCGAATCAACCATTGGGGATCACGATATTCTCATAGACACAGCCGAACATGATGAAAATGATCCACAATCATCAGTGAGTGAGACTGATTTCAAACCACAACAAGACGAAGAGCCAGACCTCATCAATACAGAAGCCACAAGCAATGCAAATGAAACTAGTGGATCATCAGACTTAGAACCAACGGCCATAGCTGACGAAGAAGATGATGATTTTGGGTCGTTCTCGGACGCATCGTTTGATGATTTTGAAGAACCACAACCACAACAATCCATAACTGAACCTTCTACACTCATACCTCCTAATGAACAAAAAAATGAGCTTCCCCACTCTTTCATACCCGCCATATCGTTCCCATCGTCAATTTTCAACGATTCATCCACCTTAAAATCGAAACTTGAAGAGTTGATGGATTTAGCCTTCCCAACTCCATCACCATTGGCAAACGAACCATCAATCATTCCGGGGTCACTTCTGAATGAACGATCCGAACATCTTCTTGACAGATTGACATCGTTGATCTATCTTAAGCCGTATAACTGGCAAAAATCATCATTACGGAAACAACTTCTAGTCACGTTGGGGATTGATCCAGAATTGCTGTCAAAACAGCCAAATCGTCATTTATACGATGTTTCAAACGTTAATAAAGGTGGTTTCAATGCAGATGAGTTCCCTGTCGTGCCGTTTTCTGAATTGGGATTGAGCAATGAACAAAAGACAAAGTTGATGTATGATACTGAATCTGCGCTAGACAAGATCCTCAATCGTTTGGAATCTGATGAATTTTTAGAGAATTTGAGTCAGGATGAGTTGGTTCAAGTGAAGAAAAGATATGAGGATGAATTGGAGGAAGTGGTTAGACTTTTAAGTGTTTGGGAATCAGAAAGATTGAGGTTGAAAGAAGATAATGATACTTTTGAAGGTGTTGTCGAAAATTTAATAGGATATACTCAAAGATTAAGAAGAGAAGAGACTTTCAAATCATTGAAGAAAGAAAAAGAGAAAGCCAAGGGAATTGGATCGATTTTTAGAAAGAAGAAGAAATGAATATAGATACGAACATTGAACTTTGAGTAACTGTTGTAAGTAGGACATGGATATCTCCACCGCAATTCGATTAGAACATGTAGCATCCAGAAAAGAATACCGTGTTAAATGGGTGGCATGGTGCAAACCCTCTGGATCTGAGATAAGTTCAACCCGATGTCTTTTCAACTACATGAAACTCAAACAAAACAAAAGATCGTCAACAGAAACACTATACACCGAACTTCAAACGTAAGCAGAACATAAAAATCGTATCATCATTAAACTTCTTCTTTCTTCTTTTCTTGTTCCCTTCTCTATTCCTTCAATCGTAGTTTTTTTCCTTCACTTCTCACCACCAAGACTTACTCTGATCTTCTTCTCTTGAATTATGACCCACATCACCTTTAGACTGATTTGTAGAGTTCACAGAACCGCCATTACTCTGATGTGTGAGTGCTGGCGAGTTTCCATCATTGCCAATGCTCACTGTTGGGGTTGATCCATCCTCCAGGTAGTTATTCAAGGATGCTAAATTTTGCATTGATATTGGATTTGAAAAAGTTTGAAAATCGAACTCAGGCATGCTCAAGTTAAATTCATTAGGATTAAAATTATCATTACTTTGACTTCCCTCAGAATGCGAATCGTTTGAATCTTTTGTACCTGATGATGAATTAGTTGGAAATAATTGAGATGGATCAAAATTAGCATTTGAAGAAGGTAATGTGTTGGTGAAAAGGTATAAGGATGGAAATTCAAGTTGTTCAGGCTGTTGGTATGGTGTAGCTGCCACTGAACCAGTTGTTGGGTTGACATATTGCAAAGATGGTGACTGTGCAGCAGTGTTCATACCTGATGGTGGTTGAGCATGTTGAGCACCGGCACCGGCACCAGAGATAGGGGTAGGGATATTGGATGGAATCATTGGTAATTGACCTTGCGGAGTAACCATGAAGTTTTGTGCCATTTGAGTTCCAGGGGTAGGTGCAGCACTTGGAGGAAATTGAACAAATTGTGGAGTTGATGGGAAAGAAGCAGGAGGACCCATTGGGATGTTTTGTTGATGTTGTAAGAGACGTTGATCCAAAGGCAAGCCATGTGATGGAGTTTGACCGTTAATTGGAGTTTGTGCTCCTGTTCCTGGCAATGAAGTATCTTTTCTTACTAAACTTGTCGTGAATCTTTCTCTTGCCTTTTTATCGCTTGCAATTTTATCAACTGAATGAAGAATTAATGTAGCAATTAAGAAATTATTACCAATTTCTTTTAAGGCTTCATAACAAATGTTGTAACCAATTCTTGCAGATTTAGCGATTGCTTGATTTGATGAATCCATATGACAAATGAAAGTCAATGTTGCAGTAAAGAAGATAGGAATGGCTAAAGCATGACAATATCTGATATCTTTATTCTTTATCAGTTTTGATCCAATATCAGCAATGATTCTAGAAGCTCTAAACACAATACCTTCGGAAGGATATTGTTTCCCATTAATCATTGGAGCCCTAACCATGTTTGATCTATGTACTAAACAAACCACAGAGTAATAGTACAAGTTCAAAGTATTAACGGATAAACTATGATGATGATGAGGCGAGTACTGAAGACTTGAAGGTAATGAATTTCTCCATGAACTCATAATCATATCACAATGATTGATGGCCAAATTATCTTTATGTCTCGATTTTTCAGCTCTGACACTATATTGTTCAGTTAATACAATCGACATGATTTCCGACAATCTAATCATTTGAATAAACGCTTCGGCATCAGTTTTTGGTAAATCATCAGGTAAATCTTCTAAACTTAACATAGGAACGTCACAATCTTCTAATTGGATCATTTTTGGACGACCAAATGCAACAGAGGCACTGATATCTTTGATGTATAATTGCCACCATAAAATTCTTGATAATCTAATCTTGTTAGGTGTCAACACTGAATCTTCCATACTTCTATGAAATCCATAACCTTGAGCAACACAAGTTGCAACTCTAATCCAATAGAATGAATTTCCTAAAATATCATCAATACCTTCCCAAAATCTTGAAAATAAAGTTAACGATTGAACAACTGCAATTGGATCGTTTTCATAATTCGCATCATATAATGCTTTGGCCCTTTGATAAAATGTACAACTTGCTAAGTAATTCGAACCGTTTGAATCAAAAATATCGGGATTTGTAGTGACTCTGGAAGCAGCTAATAAAATGGATTGCAATAACAACAAAGATACCGTTTCATTCTCATACTCTTCCATAAATGCAGCCTTATCCACAATTGGCTCAATAGGATAAATTCTTTCAAAATAGGTTTTAATCAAATCATCAGATAATTGCTTTTCTGGAAGATGGAAGGCACCACGCAGTCTTAAGATTTCCATTTGAACAGTATCCAAACTCGTTCTTGTCTTACTGATTGTATCTTGCAATGAAGGAGGGACCCAACTGTCCATTGAGACATGAGATGGTGCTCTATTGTGATCAGCTAACAAAGCAGCTGAAGAGGCGGAACCTATGAATGAGATGGAATTGGAATTTCTCTTAAATAAATTATGTGTATCAATTTTGGCACTTCTTGCAGAGATGGCAGCTAACGGCTCTGATTTCTTCTTCCCGAAGCTAGGAGGCACTGTGGTTGCTGAATGATGGTTGATACCAATATTTGGGTTGTTGTTCTTATTATCATTAGTGTTGTTATTATTGTTTATGGATTTTATATCATTATATTTTAAATTGCCATTTTGGATGCCGTTTGGTACAAGTTTCTTCTTCTTTGCATTCTTCCGTTCTTTGGGCTCGGGGAACTTGCATTCACATCCAAACGTCAGACAGTTGGTGCAAGGGATATGAATGGTAGCATCACATCTGACTTTCCTGCTGTGGCACACTTCGCAGGCTCTTGAGGACCGGTTTCGTTTGAACTTGACGGAATACTTCTTGTCAGACTTGGGAACTTCCGCCTCCTGTTTGACCTCGAGTTCGTTCATCTTGAGGGAGTCGTTTCGATGGTTGTAGCAAATATATGTGTTTTGATAATTAATGTTGTCACGAACTTTGAAAAGCGTATCAAGCAAAAAAAAAACAAAAATCTGTGGTGGGGGGTTCAGATAAATTAGCTTAGTTTGTGTCGCGTACCGTGAGTGTTTGGTTGTTTTGATTGTTGATGGAGATTGCAGTTGGGAATTCGCAGTAGAGATAGACGAGTTGTGCGATGAAGAGAGAGATAGCTTTCCAGCGATTTAATTGGAGTAAATACCAGCGAGAGTGAGGTGTTTAATGGTTATGAGGGCCCGGAATTGTGAGGCAGAGGAGGGGTAGAACAATACAGAGGCCGTTTAAGACTAGAAGTGAGACTAATTAGTAATGGGCCAATCACGGCCCGTGCTGTGCCGACTTTCAGACTACCCGTTCCATTCCATTGGTTGTTGGTTCTTAGAGGTCATTTAAATGTTGCAGCCTGTTATTCTCAGTCATCTCAGTTGTAGAAGTAAAAAGAAGCAAATGATACTAGAAGAGAGCTTGTTGTAGCAGCAGTTACACCGATATTTAACGTTTACTCCATCTGTTCTGTAGTGTAAGCCCCACCACGAAGACCCTCTAAAACCTGCTTCACTCTTTTGCACCTTAGCGAATTTTAGTACGAAACGTTGGAGCATGACCCCCAAAACGAGCAATCTGCTCGGAAAAGATCTCAGTAGTTTCTTAACCCTATCTCAAAATGTTCCTACATCATACAACAGCTAATATTCACCCACCTAACGTCCACCAATATTATTTACCTTATCAACGCCTCTCAACACTCTCCTGTTAGCTCAAAACACTCATACTTTCACTATTAATAGTGTACTCTTTCTTCCCCAGATTAATTTCTTATTTCCGAATCCCGAATCCCGATTAACATTAGCCGTTTTTAGCATGGAACCTCAAATGGCAAGGCTGTAATCACACTATCGATGAATGATATTCTATAAAAAGTCCAAAATAGTATTTTCTTAAGACTTTGATCTTATTCAACATGTATGAATTACTAGCAAGTCTTCCCAAAGAAGAGCAAATCGGTTTAAATTTACCTTAGTAGATACGGGTTAAATACTGGTCGTCTCCAGCTACAGACAATGTAATAATAATGTTTCAAATAAGACTTAAGACCCGAAGATAACCATGGACATTTCACTGTCAAAGGCTCAACTCAGATCTGTTCTATTAGAAGCTTGCCGTCTAGACAAAAACTGTAAAGTTAAACATACGGGTTCAGCATTTTCCGTTTATCCAAAACTATAGTTATTCTGCCTTTGTTAGAGTTAAATAATCGTTATGGGAGAGGGAACAAGGAGAAGAAAGACAAAGGTTTTCTGATATTCATGAATACTGTACGGTCATAGGATATGAAATTCACAAAATTCCAATAAATAAACTCGATCTTCTTTTCCTCAACAATTTCACCATTTGAACCCTCATAGATCAGCCAACATAATGATCAAGTTTGTTAAATTTTCAACAAAAAATGGGAACAATACAAAGAGAAATTTCCAAAAGCTTGATGAATATACAGGACGTTCCATCTGCTCTGAATGTTTTATCAATTGAGATGCGTTCATGGAATTTCCATGAAAACATAGGTTTCATTATCGATGCCTCAGAAATTCAGAACGAGTCAAATACAGTAGTAGAAGCGTACATTTGGCACAGAAATATTTCGAGACTTGCTGTTCTGTGTGTAATCTTATATTGGCTCGACATTACCTTTGTTATCGAACTTTCAGGCTCAACTTTCATAAAATCTCTTTTGAGAACAATATCAACACAGAAAGAGAAAGATTACCACTATATCAGAATATCAGACTTGACCTGAGTAGAATCGAATGCAAAATTAGTTTACAATATTTGTCGTTGACATGGTTGCCCGTAGTCAGGCTCCACTTCATTTCTTTACATACTTTAATAAAATATTTTTTACTCACCAGAGTTCTAGTAATTTCTTTCAAAAAAAAGTTATATTTAGGATGAACAATACAAACTTACTAGGTATATATTCGGATAGCTTGTTGATATGGAAAAAATCTAGTAAAAGTAAAATCAAGTATTGAGTCTTGACTCTTGAGCCAGAGTCAGATTTTCATTTTTCAGCCGCAGTGACGATCACATCACAGTTTCTAAAGTTGGATAAATAAATAACTATTCATCAACAAAGTGATTGGTTGAGCAGGAAATGTAATATATCTTGATTCTGAGGTTCTAGCCTTTAAAGAAGACATATCAGCTACTTCATATCTAGCCCAAAGCAGGAAACCCAGTCAGACCTATTTCTCAATTTCAGCTCTAAGCATGTAAGTACCCCAATTCTAGTGCGTTTCCGGGATGCAGCTGTCACGAATTCCGATTAAAATTTCAGTGAGAAACGAGATGGCACGCGGTAATAGTTAAAAGGCTAAACGCCTAGTCTGAGCTGCGATAACTTGAGGGAACCTGATATTTATATACCCGTCTTTCAACTCTCAAACTTCACACTGCACTTGACTCCGAAGATCTTATTCAATGTTTTTTGTTGAGCGGGAGAATAAAACCCCCTTCAGTTTTTTTGCACTGAGATTTGGAACATCAAGGAAAAATTGTTTGATGAAATCAAGTCAAACGAGTCAAACGAGTTCCCAATGCATCAAGCGAATGGTTAAACTAACCTTCAGCCTTTCCCAATGAGGAAAATTAGACCGAAACCTCTCAAGAATTTTCACTACTACTGATTCAGCCTTACCTGTCCCCCCCGCCTTCCTCACTCGATCTCGGAAATCGGAGGGCTACCTCATAGTTAATGGATCCCGAGATCCGAGATCCCGACCTCTTTTCCGAGAACCGAGCACCTTTTAGCTTCAAATTCAACTACAAGATGCATGAGTCGAAAAAAAATACGCCCTCCATGCGGGTGCCACGGTCTGCCACTTTATAAACTCCATCATTCCCTTCCCGACCTTTTTCCTTCATGTCTGCTAACTCAATTTAACTCTTTTTTATGTCCTCTGTGGAAGATAAAACTGCTGGTAACTCGAGCACAGATATAGAGAGCGTTGAACGCTATGAAGGGTTCCATGGAGAAACTGTGCAAAATGAAATCCTAGATTTGGCTAGACAATTGACTAATGCCAGTCGCCAGTCTTTCGAAGCTGCTGCTGTCAATAGTGACAACATGGATGTCTTATCAAGAGTTTCAACAATAGCACCAGGTATTAACCCAATCGGAGAAGGTCTCGATCCAAGATTGGACCCAAACCATGAGGATTTCAATTCAAGATACTGGATCAAGAACTTGAGAAGTTTGATGGATAAAGACCCTGAATATTATCAATCTTACTCTCTAGGTGTTGCTTTGAAGAACTTAAGAGCTTATGGTAAAGCCACAGACGCCGATTATCAATCCACAACTTTAAACATGCCATTTAAGATCGTGTCTCAGAGACTAGGCGAATGGTTCAGTTCCAAAGAGAAGAAAGAAGCTCAAAACTTTGATATTTTGAAACCAATGGATCTTTTAATTAAACCTGGTGATGTTGTTGTTGTGTTGGGAAGACCTGGTTCTGGTTGTTCCACACTCTTGAAAACAATCGCTTCAAACACTCACGGTTTCCATATTGGAGAAGAATCAACTATTTCATACCAAGGTCTAAAACCACAAGATATAAAAAAGCACTATAGAGGTGAAGTCGTTTACAGTGCTGAATCTGATATCCATTTCCCTCATTTGACAGTATGGCAAACTTTATCTTTAGCTGCTAAGTTTAGAACACCAGAAAACAGAATTCCTGGGGTTTCCAGAGAACAATATGCTAGTGCCTTGACCGAAGTTTATATGGCTACTTATGGTTTGAGTCATACCAAGAACACCAAAGTTGGTGGTGATTTAGTCAGAGGTGTTTCCGGAGGTGAGAGAAAGAGAGTTTCGATTGCTGAAGTCTCTTTATCTGGAGCAAGATTGCAATGTTGGGATAATGCAACCAGAGGTTTAGATGCAGCCACTGCTTTAGAATTTATCAGAGCTTTAAGAACAAGTGCAGACGTTTTGGACACCACTGCCTTGATTGCTATCTACCAATGTTCCCAAGATGCCTATGATTTATTTGACAAGGTTTCTGTCTTATATGAAGGGTATCAAATTTACTTCGGCCCAGGTAATAAAGCTAAAGATTACTTCATTAGAATGGGATGGGCGTGTCCACCAAGACAAACCACAGCTGATTTCTTGACTTCTGTCACTTCTCCAGATGAAAGAGTTCCAATTAAAGGTTATGAGAACAAAGTCCCAAGAACTCCTGTTGAATTCGACGAATACTGGAAAGCTTCTCCAGAATACAAACAATTAATTGAAGACATCGATACTGAGATAGCCTCTCATGAAAAGGATGATCTTGCTGGTCAAATCAGACAGGCTCACGTTGCTAAACAATCCAAACGTCAAAGACCGGGATCTTCTTATACTATTTCATACGGAATGCAAACTAAATACTTGTTGACTCGTGAATATCAAAGAATATGGAATGATCTTGGTTTTAACCTCTTTTCCACCCTGGCTAATTCTTTCATGGCCTTAATTTTGTCATCAATCTTTTACAACTTGCCATCAACTACTTCTTCTTTTAGATTCAGAGGTTCTGCAATGTTTTTTGCCTTATTGTTCAATGCTTTCTCATCTTTCCTAGAAATCATGTCTTTATTCGAAGCAAGACCAATTATTGAAAAGCATAAACAATATTCGTTATATCACCCATCTGCTTCTGCCCTTGCATCTATCTTGTCACAAGTTCCATTTAAGATTTTCACAGCTATTGCTTTTAACTTGGTCTTCTACTTCATGGTTAACTTTAGAAGAGAGCCAGGTGCTTTCTTTTTTTACTTTTTAGTCAACCTAACTTCTACTTTTACCATGTCTCATTTATTTAGAGTCACAGGTGCTGCTTCTCATACTTTGCCACAAGCTTTAGTTCCTGCCCATATTATGTTGTTAGCCCTAATCTTATTTGTTGGTTTCACTATTCCTGTCAATTATATGTTGGGATGGTCTAGATGGATCAACTATATCAATCCATTGGGTTATGCATTTGAATCTTTGATGATTAACGAGTTTGCTGGTAGAGAGTTCGACTGTTCTGATTACATTCCAGGTAATCCCTTCACCAATCCAAGTATCTCTGGTACTGAGTTTGTCTGTAATGCTGTCTCTGCTAGGCCAGGTGAAACTGTTGTTAATGGTACTACATACCTCATATCTGCTTATGACTATCATCCTGAACATAAATGGAGAAATTGGGGTATCACATTATGTTTCTGTATTGCTTTATTAGTGGTTTACACAACATTTTCAGAGTTTAATGAATCTGCTAAACAAAAAGGTGAAATTTTATTATTTCAACGCTCAAGTTTGAAGAAACTAAGAAAACAGAATAAAAAATTGAAAGGTGATATCGAAAGCGGTTCAACTGACAAACTTTCAGTTGAAGTTGATGATAATGAAAAGCAAGAAACTTCAGGTGTCTTGCAAGCCGGTAAAGATATTTTCCATTGGAGAGACGTTCATTACACCGTTAAGATCAAAAGCGAAAATCGTGAAATCTTGGGTGGTGTTGATGGTTGGGTTAAACCAGGCACTTTGACCGCCTTAATGGGTGCATCTGGTGCTGGTAAGACAACTTTGTTAGATGTCTTGGCTAATCGTGTCACTATGGGTGTTGTCACTGGTAATATGTTTGTCAATGGTCATTTGAGAGATTCTTCTTTCCAGAGATCCACTGGTTATGTCCAACAACAAGATTTACATTTGAAAACCGCTACAGTTCGTGAAGCTTTAACATTCTCTGCTTACTTGAGACAACCTGCTCATGTTTCTAAAGCTGAAAAGGATAACTATGTTGAGGAAGTTATCAAGATCTTGGACATGGAAAAATATGCTGATGCCGTTGTTGGTGTTGCAGGTGAAGGCTTGAATGTTGAACAAAGAAAAAGATTGACCATTGGTGTTGAATTAGCAGCTAAACCTAAATTATTATTGTTTTTGGATGAACCAACTTCTGGCTTAGATTCTCAAACTGCTTGGTCTATTTGTCAATTGATGAGAAAGTTGGCTAACCATGGTCAAGCTATCTTGTGTACCATCCATCAACCTTCAGCAATCTTGATGCAAGAGTTCGACAGATTGTTGTTTCTAGCTCGTGGTGGTAAAACTATCTATTTTGGTGATTTAGGAAAGAACTGTCAGTCTTTGATTGATTATTTCGAAGGCTACGGTGCTCCAAAATGTCCACCTGATGCTAATCCTGCTGAATGGATGTTACACGTTATTGGTGCCGCTCCAGGTTCCCATGCCAATCAAGATTATCACCAAGTTTGGCTAGCTTCCAAAGAACGTCAATCTGTTTTAGCTGAATTAGATCAAATGGAGAGAGAGTTAGTCAAGATTCCAAAAGATGACTCTCCAGGTAGTATGAAAGAGTTTGCTTCCCCATTATGGTACCAGTATCTAGTTGTTATGAAAAGAACTTTCCAACAATATTGGAGAGAACCTGTTTTCATTTGGTCCAAGATTTTTTTGTCGGCCATTTCTTCATTATTCATTGGTTTCTCTTTCTTCAAGGCTGATAACTCAATGCAAGGTCTACAGAATCAAATGTTCGGTTTGTTCATGTTTTTAAGTATTTTAAATCCTCTGGTTCAACAAATCTTACCACAGTTTGTCAGTTCTAGAGATTTGTACGAGACAAGAGAACGTCCATCTAAAACGTTCTCATGGATCATCTTCATGTCAACACAAATCACGGTTGAGATTCCATACATGATCGTCACCGGTACTCTTGCCTTTTTCTGCTTTTACTACCCACCCGGATTCTACAACAATGCTTTGCCAACCGGTGCTGTTGATTCCAGAGGTGCTTATGCTTGGTTCTTCTCTGTTTTGTACTTCATCTTCACAAGTACTTTCTGCCATCTCTGTATTTCCTTCTTAGAGATTGCTGATGCTGCTGGTAACCTGGCCAATTTACTCTACACTTTATGTGTCACCTTCTGTGGTGTTATGGTTACTCCTCAAGCTTTGCCTGGTTTCTGGATATTTATGTACAGGGTATCACCAATGACGTACTTTATTGATGGTTTCTTATCCAATGCCGTTGGTAATAATGTCGTGGTCTGCGCTAATAACGAATACGTTTCAGTCACTCCACCAAAAGGTCAAAATTGTGGTGATTACTTGGATCCGTACATTGCTAAACAAGGAACTGGTTATTTACGTGATGTAAATGCCACAGATATTTGTGAATTCTGTCCTGTCTCTAGTACTAATGATTTCCTTGCTTCTGCTGATTTGAGTTATGACTTGAAATGGAGAAATGCTGGTATCTTTATCGCATTCATTGTGATCAATATTGTTGGTGCTATCTTTTTGTACTGGTTGGCCAGAGTTCCAAAGAAGTCTTCAAGAGTTAAGGAAGGCCCAGTTGAAAAGAAACCGGTTACTGCTGAAGCTGACTTGAGTGAATCTTCATCGACTGAAAAGAACTTTTAGATAATTCATTTTGATTTTCTGGAATCTGTCATTGTTTTGATCACCTTAATTATTATTTATATTGCTGTTACGTTTTGAAAAGTCCTAATAAAAGTCCATAGAGTAAACCAAAGACCCTTACATAGTCTTAAAAGTTATCACGTAGCTTTCTTCGATTGACGCTTCAATTAACGATCAGTCTCAAGAGCTCATCCATATTCTGAAACCCGAGGGTGAGTTCCGGAACTCCCCATCTCCCCCATTGCAAAACACATTTTTGAAGACAAACAGTACAGTTATTTATCGTTAATTTTAGATAATGGAGTACATAAAGATCACACGAGTCTCTGGGGTTGTCTTGAGCAGACGGAATGTGCGAAACACAGGTATACTCCACTTGACGACGCATCACCTTATTTACACTTTCAACAGCAGAGAGATATGGATTTGTTACCCAGTTTTGGCACAGGTTGTTTATTTGACCGAGACAAACACATTAAAACTTCATTGTAAAGACTTTCAGTTCTTAACCTTCATTTTTGAAGACGCACAACAGTGTCAGGATGTCTATGATAGTATTTTGAAGCTCACTGCCCTCGGATCAATCAATCAGTTATATGCGTTCAACTACCAACCTAATCAGTTTGAAGTCACCTATGATTCATGGAACATCTATGAACCATTGAAGGAGTTTGAGAGACAGGGTATCGCATTCGATAACTCCAGAGACGGTCCACATACAAATTGGAGACAAACACGGCTCAATCAGAACTATTCGTTATGTCCAACTTATCCGAAATTACTTATCGTTCCCAACACAATTTCTGACACGGTCCTCACTCATGCTGCCAAGTTCAGATCGAAAGCAAGAATTCCGGTCTTAACTTACTTTTACGAACCATATGGCACATCAATCACAAGATGCTCGCAACCTTTAACAGGATTAAAACAATCAAGATCAATTCAGGACGAGAAGTTAGTGTATGAGATCTTCAAATCATCTGAGCAAGATTTCAAAACCTCTAGCAATCTAATTGTTGATTGTCGCCCGCAAACTAATGCAATGGCACAGACAGCATTAGGTGCCGGATCTGAAATCATGGATAATTATCCAAATGCTACAAAAATATTTTTGGGAATTGATAATATTCATGTTATGAGGGAATCATTATTAAAACTTTCAGAAATTATTCAAGATTTTTCAAAACCAATCACACAAATTGCATTGATGAACACGAAATGGCTCAGATATATTGCCATCCTGATGTCATCTGTTGAAAAATTGACGAAGTATTTTATTTTCAACAAATCTAACTTGGTAATTCATTGCTCTGATGGTTGGGATAGAACCACTCAGATCTCATCATTGATTCAAATATGTGTTGATCCATATTATAGAACAATCGAGGGTTTCATTGTACTGATAGAGAAAGAATGGTTGTCTTTTGGTCATAGATTCAATGAACGTAGTGGACATTTATCCAATCAGTCTAATTTTCAAGTTGAAGATGGTGATAAGGACGATGGTGCTAAGAAGGCTTTGAAATCAGTCACTACTCAGTTTAGGAAATTAAGAACCATGGACTTGACATCACCTATTTTTCAGCAGTTTTTGGACGCTGTTTATCAAATCTTGAGACAATACCCAAACAGATTTGAATTCAATGAAAGAATGCTAAGACGGTTAGTGTATCATCTTTATTCCTGTCAATATGGCACGTTTTTGTTTGACAACGAGTTGGAAAGAGCCTCAGTTGCACAAAATACTAGAAGTGTATGGGACTACTTCCTATCAAGACGTGAAGAATTTACCAATAAAGAGTTTGAACCAGTCAAAAAGGATCAGGATACCTATATAATGCCAAATTATAAAGACCTTAGATGGTGGTGGCAGCTTTATGGAAGAAGTGACGAAGAAATGAATGGAAGTTTGTTGAATGGAAGCGAGACAGATAACGAATTGTCAACAAGGGTCATTAGAGGAAAAGATAAGGAGGAAGCAGAAGTAAATCCGGCTCATAATAAAGAAAGTGAGAGAGAGGAGAGTGATGCATTGAAGAACTCAAAAGTTGAATGGCTGATAGATGATGACAAGAATAAGAATGGAAATGGGAACAACGATGGAAGCATCATGAAAGGGTTGACCCCACCACCGCCTTCAAAATTCAAAGAAAGTACGACTGGTTATGAACAACCTGAGGAGTCTCTCAGCAATCCAGTTACCAAGTTTGAAAATATGAATGTGGTGGGATAGATAGATTTTTAATGAATTGATTTGACGAAATGAGATGGAGCGTAGAATACATCGCAGAGATTATTATCAAAATATGTTCATGTTAACAAATACTTGAATTTAGATTTGTACGTTTGCGAAAGAGTGCTCTAATTGCAAGAGTCACAGCTTTACTTGAGCAACAGGGTCTCTCCACTTGATGCCACACCATTGACTTATCAAAATACTCAACTCTCTGGCACTTTGAATCTCCTCAATTGAACATCCGTTATTCAATGCGCCTTTCAAATGACCTTTCAATTGAGGATTCACATCTTGTGGGATCAAACAGGCAATTATAACAAGCGCAGATTCCTGGGGTGATAAAACTTCAGAAAACGATAACAATGGAGAGTAGACGTGGTCAATGGTGTATTCCCAGAGATCCGGATATGCCGTGTTCATTTGGTTAGTTACACGTTCGCTGACTTTTCCATAGACTTTTTTCCAGTACTTTCTACCTCTTTCACGTTCTGCTTCAGTTTGTTCTATTGAGAAGTCTCTTTGTGCGGTGGCTGAACGGAGCGGTAAAGGCGTCGTAGACTTTAACTGCATCAAACTGTTAATGGCTTTGGGTATCCCACCAAGTGCTAATGATTTGAGGATCGCCTCCCTAATTTTCAAAGATACTTCAAATTGATTATCAAGGTTCAATTGTAAGTCTAAATTGCCCAAGTTTTCAATCTGAGTGAACTCAGAATCATCAAACAAACCATTGTTATTCAACTGTATCAACTTTTCGTTTCTATCCAGTGCATCCTTTGCCAGCTGTAGCAGTTTCTCTTGATCGTTCGTTTGTAGTTGGGCCAGTTTTAATGCAAAATGATATAGTTTCGGAATCTCCTGGGGTTGATTGCACACGGTGAGGGTGGAAGCAGCAACAAAATGCCACGAATGGGCTAAACATGGAAATTTGGACAGCTGGACTAGCTTTTGCGGTGTGAGAACCATTTTTTCAACACCTTCAGTGGTAAATCTTTCACTGAATCTCTTGCAAAATCCAACGATTTCTTCAATCATCACCGATTTTCCTAACAAAATTACTGAAAAAATGTGCCAAAAAATCACCTAGAGATACCAGTCACGTGATTATGAGAGTTTAAAGAGTTGAATAGCAGTAAGTCAACCTTCAAATCCTCAAATACCACCAACCAATTGGCCAGCGAGAAGAGCAATGAGCCGGCATCACCGGGATTACGGCCTCCAGCACACGGAAACAACGCGCAGTGGAGGCTCCAACCAGAACTACCTCCAGGACCAGAGCTACCGGGAGTACCACCAACGTCCCTCTTCAGCTAACCAGACCACTTCTCACTACTTCACGAGGCCCCCAGCGCCGGTGGCCCGCGCTCCAATCACACACAGCGGCGTGTACTTTAATCAGAGGACACAGAGCTACGCCCAAGTCGAGCCGTTCCGAGGACCTTCGCTTCAGTACCCAACCCACCCACAATCAGCACACTCACTGTCTTATACGCAGCGGCACCAGACCCAGAACACACATGAACCGTACAGCCAGCAGTATCCCCAGAATTATCAAGAGTATTATCAGCAAACTTCATCAGTGTCATACCCAGTCCCAATCTCACACGAGATGGACTCTAATAACACCGGGTATGATTCTCATTACTCAGTACCATACTCATCTCAAAAAAATCGTTCAGACTACTCCAGCCATCACCCACCCACAAGAATAGCCTCAAGGACAACACCCAAACTTAAACCTAAGCCAAAAATTATCTCTAGGAAAGGCCTTATTGAGAAATTAGTCAGTTATTCAGTTTCCCAGGGAAAAGACCTGTTGTACAAACACATCAGACAATCTTCCCAAAGACAACGTGATGATCCTGCCTCTTTAGAGAGTTACTCTTCTTTCATAAGCGCTGCAATTTATGCCTACAACGACAGTGAGGTTCTTCTTGTTGAAATGGTGCCTAATACAGATCCTGGTGATTTTATTAATGAACTCGAATTGAAACCGTATAAGGCCGCGGAGTTCTATATCCAAGACCCAAGAACGCTGTATATCAAGTGTCCTGCTGAATTAGTTGGCATGTTTCAACGTAATGGGTTTGGTGACCTTGATTACATTTTTGCACAATATGGTGCATTTGAAGCCGGTCTTTTTTATGATGTTAATAGCCATTCAAAGTCAGATCCCTTGTCTAATGCGAAGAAAGTTCCTAAAAAATATGTTAGGATCAGCTCAGATAAAAACTTTATGCTTGGTGTAACTAGAAACAATGAGGCATTTGTCTCTCAAGGTAGGTTGGTTCTAAGAATGGATTTAAAAGTAGCGATTTTAGCGTTGAAAAGATCAAAAAGAATCGAGGTTGATCTAATATCAGGACATGACAATTATAATGATGTGAATTCGATACCTGATGTGGACGAGGATAGCCTGGAAAGGGAACTAAATGTTAGTCTACAGAATGGCGTATCTAGATCAAAAACACCACAGAAAATGGGCCACAATGACCGCAATGAAGAAGAGGAATATGACTACGAAGATCAGATCGAAGGTGAAACAATCACTAGAATAGATTCAGTGGAACTAGAAGACTCAAGTGATGACATTCTGAAGCCGGACACAACACCTATAGAAGACGCTGACGAGATTGAAGAACTGGGTTCGCCCGATGTTAATGTTGTTGATGAGGTTGAAGAATTTGATGATTCAGATGATGAGATTGAGCTATTGGACTCAACCAAAAATGATTTGAAAAGGTCATTTAACGGATCTAATGATTCAGAGATAGAAGAACAAACTGTATGGGATAAAAAAAATACATCGCCCGAAAAAATAAGAAAAACCAATGTTCACCATTCGAAAGAGAACTCACTATTTGATTCAGAATCAGAACTAGAAGAGGAGCAAAACTCCAAACATTTCAAAAGCAGATTCTTGATTCATAAAATAACTAAACACGTTCAAGATATTGATGGGATGAGTGATTTGGAAACTGTGGAAGATGACGATGATGATGATGATGATGATGGCGACGATGGGATCATAGATGAAGTAGAAGTCTCACAAGCTCCAAGATCAACACATGCTTTATCAAGATCCAGTTCTCACATTCTTTCTCATGATCATCTTTACTCAAGGCTCAACTATCATAAATTATCAAGCACGAGGTCTCCTGTTTCCCCAAAGTCTTCTCCAACAGCTTCTAGATCCTCATCTTCTGAAAGTTCAGTACTGAACAACAGAACAATTCGTAAAGAAGAAATTACAAAAATTCCTCAGATTAACCTTTCAAAACTTTCATCTCGTTATATTTTATTACATGACATCACTACTGCTTTAATCAAAAAAGACACAAATCTAATGGAGAACAAATTTATCAATGCCATATGCGAGAGGATTCATGATTCATTACCATCCGCTTCAGCAACCTTTTCCAAGAAACAAAACGAAGGTTTGGTCGATGCGATGTATTACAACGAAAAAGAACGAATTTTAATGCTGCTAATGACTGATAAACAGTCAGTATTGGTGGCAATGAGGAAGTTACACGACTTCATCTATGCTGGTAACACGGTTCTACAAGTGGGATTATGTGATGATTATGTCGCACAATTGATGATGGTTAAAGCTATAAAAGTTGATGTAAAGTTAGAAATGGCGTTTCAAAATGTCGAGAGTGAGATGAATGGAGGTTCTGATGAATCTCCCATTAATATAGACTAGAAGAATTACGAAAATAATGAATTTTTTGCATTTTACATAGATCAGTGCAGTTTTGTGTAACTTTGTATGACGTCTTGTTATAAACTGAAGGCTTTATGGGCATCGACACACAGGAATAAACCCTACAGATGCAACACACTGGAGTAGCACACACAAAGAAACAAATTTAGAATTCATGTATTCATCACTTTCTCTATTTCTTACCACTCTTCTTGATACCACCACCGACTAAAGGTTTACCACCTTTGATGTTAGCAGCAGCAGCTTTTCTGGCAGCTTCATCGGCTTTCTGTTTAGCTTTGAAAGCTAAGTCTTCTTCATCGTAGTCGTCGTTAGACTTCTTTTTCTGCTTGAGCGGTTTGAGTTTTCCTCCTTGACGTCCAGACATTGTTTTGTTTTTGTTTGTAAGTGATGGGTCCCATCAAGTTGATTGAGAGAATAAGGAAAATTTTTAGTAGAAAAAATCCAGTGCTGCATAACCTTCTAACAGAATTTTTTTCCTACTGCGATGAGCTCTTGTTAGTTTAGAGAGACAGTAGAAGGTTAATTGTTGGAAGAGTGTCTAGATATCTTTAGAAACAATGCATGCTAAACCGCTTCTTCAGTTGAAGTTTCATGAGTCAATTTTCTCGGTTGCTGCACACCCTTCAGAGCCATTATTGGCCGTTGGGTTGAGTGATGGATATGTCTTCATGTTAAGTTATGATCCAACCATATTGAAGAAAATCCCTGATGAAAAAGGATGGAAAGTGAAGATCACAAAAGAAGGGTATGATGGTGAGACTTTGGGGGTTAAGTGGAAGACGAGAAGACACAAAGGGAGTGTAAGATCATTGAGTTTTGATGCCGTTGGTGAATTCTTATACTCTGTTGGATCTGATGGTGTTATTAAAAAGAGTGTTGTCAAGAATGGGAAAGTGACGACAAAGGCACATTTTGATAAGAAGTCTGGTCAAAAAGCTGCTTTCACCAAGATTTTGAAATCACAAACACATGACCTTTTAGTTTTAGGAGATGAAGATGGTGATATTACAGTTCTTGATTCTAACACTTTAAAACTTACTAAAAAGATCAAGACCGTTCACGAAGAAACTGTGAATGATATTATTCAACGTATGCCGAACAAGTATCCATATAGATACATTTCGGTTGGAGCCACCACTTTGACCACTTTTGATGTGCGTAAAGATGAACCAACGTCAACTTCTGATAACCAGGAAGATGAGATTTTATCGACGTGTCTGATCAACGTACAAGAGACCGAGTCAGGTGTTGTTTGTGGTATGTCTGATGGTATCATCACAATTTGGAGCTCTAAAAACGGATTTATGGATCAATTGAATCGTGTCAAGATCGCTAAGGACGAAACCATTGATTGTGTGATAAGTTCGTTTCAAAATAATGGAATGATTTGGTGTGGATCTTCAACTGGGTTGATTTATAAAGTTGATGTCAAGAGGGGTAAAGTGGTGGAGAGTAGGGTTCATTCCAAATTGGATGAAGTGAGTTTTCTCGATGTTGATTATGGATTTAGAATCATCAGTGGAGGAATGGATGGTATCAAGCTATGGGATGATGGTGAAGAAGATGGAAATGACGAGGAAGAGGAAGATCTCGGTTCGGAAAGTGATGATGACTTCAAAGGATTTGATGATGATAGTGATTTTGAATTTCTTGAAGAAGCAATCCAGGAAAAAGAAGCTACTGAATCTGGTAAGTCTGGTAAGAAGCGTGCATTAGATGAGGACAAAAAAGAAGAAAAAGAAGATTCTGAGGAAGAGAAAGAGCCAGAAATAAAGCTAACCAAGAAACAGAAGAGAATATTGGAAAAGAAACAGAAGAATATAGCCAAACATGAAGTTGGGATTAAAAAGTTTGACGATTTATAGTGCAATTTTATAAATGCATTGAAAGTTGTAGTTATCAGTCAGCATATTGTAGTGATAAACTGAACAAGGAATTCGTATGCATACAACAATATCAACGTACCCAAGGGGCCCAGCATCAGACACTCAATCGAACTCTGAAGATAAATCCTTTCTCATTTCATTTAGTTGGTACCTCATGCATGAAATTCTGATATGAAAAAAATCTTGTAAAAAAATATCAAATCAAACACTCATTTCTCCTTCTTCATTGTTTCAATTTTTTTTCAAAACAAAGTTAGGCGACTCGATTTCAACACCATTGAATGTGGATTGTCATAAGCATATCAGTAATCCCGATTTCAGAACATTTTACAGCATTTTCAAACACATTCACCCCATTTTTTTCTCCTCTCTCATAGAAGATGCCCACAATGCTAGTCAGCTTCAAGTACAAAAAACCGACGATATCAATAACAACGGACACAACATCTACAGAGGACACAGATAAGACTCCAGTGTGGAACATCAAGCAACAGATTACGACTGCCAGGGACTCCGTCAAGCAGATTTCAACGAATAAAGCAGCTTCCTTTCTAGACGTTTATGTCTACGACGCTGCTCTAACACCGGCCTCATCACCAACGACATATCTTAGCAATTTGCAGCGGTTCCAAGTGGTAACGCCGCAGACGGAACAGCAGTGGAAGGAGGACGCCTACGGGACAGTGAATGTGCTCAAGACGTGGAGGAGTTTGTTCAAAGCATTGGATCATCGCAAAAGATACCTTAGAAGGATAAAGAGAGACGCAAAGAACAGTGGGGCACCTGCTGAAGAGTCCGAAGAGCAGGCCGAGGACGGGAGTCTAGAGGAAGAGGGCGATGTGAACAGCGAGGATGGGGAAGAGGACCAGGATCAAGAAGGGTCCAATGAGCCGTCGTCGGATACGAGAAAGAGACGTCGTGTGAAGTGAATTCTCTGTATTATGCCATATATATATATAACGATACCCATTATGATGCAGCCTCGTAGTGATCAAGGATCTCATATGAACTGTAAAAATATCACTACAATGCTGAAGCACGTGCGAGTCTGAAAATGGCACTGAAGGGGCACCAACTCCACTCAATCTTCAAATGAAACCCTTCTAGGAACGAGTATGTGCTTCGTTTCATGCCAATTCGCGAAACCAAAAGATCTAAAAACTTGAACCAAACAAAAGCATCCACTCTTCTCATCCAGCCAACAATGCAGCCAATCGTCTCCGTAAGTCGAAACTGAGAATTCCAATCCCAAGCACACACACTAACACTCCTCGAAAGTCCGGAAAAGCCTGGTTCTGTACCGTGCTCTCAGCCTTTGGCATTGTGATCCTGTCAGTGATTGCACACCTCTTCAACATCTCTCACGAGTCCATGGTGGGCTCCATCAACGATCCAGAGGATGGCCCAGCCGTGGCAAAGACGGTGCTGGGTGCCGTGTTTGTCTATGTCTTCTTCTTCTTCTTCTGCGGGTCACAAATAGCTCTTTACAAGAAGAATGCAGCAGGCAATAGAATAGCCCTGAACTAGGCATCCCATCCAATTCCAACATAGAGATACACCACCAGCACTGAAATGTAATTGCACCCGTATAATGGACGCACAGGGAACTGGTCTTCCCTCCTTTATCCACAATCACTCTTTAATAAATTTTAGTTAAAAGAATTTTCTCTACTGTAGACTTTTGCTCCGCAATCTGCAGACTAATTCAATAATCCTAAGCTGTTTATGGAGGATGAAAAACATGGAATAGTAAACAAATAGTAGTTTTTGTGTCAATGAATGAGATTATAAGTTGCGGATTTCTTTGAATGTTCTTGTGTATCACTTTAACACTCTGATTAAGTTCATTTTTATCATAAACAGCTACTGTGTTTTACCAATTGTCATATTAATCGCATACAATCAGAAACTTCCTGACTCTCTGAAAAGGTTTTTGTCTTGTTCGAAGTACTAGGACATCGGAACTCTTTTATATGCTCCGAAATTCAGAACGTAGTATGCACGATCATCTAATTAATTGAGCAAATGTCTTTTCTCATGCTCCCGTTTATCATTAATGATTAATAATTTATATTTTGACAACTGGCCATCATATTTGTGTTATTGTTTATGCGGACACAGTTTAGAAAGAAGAGGAAAATATACAATTACTTTCATTCTCAAAACTCCTTCTGAGGGTGAAAAGAATTATACCACTAAAGACATGTCTATATACAGCACACAGATCTCAGGTTGAAAACGCGGCGATTCTTGTACATTGTACAGTCTATAGTCTGCTTACAGGCGACTAATTATCAGCAGGTATTATCACAATTCGACTATCTTGTTTCTATACTGCGTTGAATTACTGAGAGGCTCGAGTTTTTGATAACTTTATTCGCAGAAAAAAGAAATCTGTACGAAAATGCACCCAAATCTGAAGTTTTGACACCAAATTTTTAAAATATTTTAAATAAAAGCCAATCTCGTGTTTTAGAACTGCTCCCATCTGTTTAATATCCAACTTAAAGAGATAAAATGCTTCGTATGAGTGCTCGAAAACCAGTCTTGGCTAGACACTACTCACGCACCTCGAATCAGCTTTCGATAACTGATCCGTACATCATCTACCAGTCATTAGTGTCTAGGGGAATTCTACAATCGGACCACCAACAATTGCGTCTTGCGAAAGAGTTCCAGAAGTTGTATTACCGTGTCAAAGACTATGTCCCGGAGCAGCAGACCCAGATCAGGATAAAGGAGGTTGTAAAGAAGTTGGAGTATCAAAATGTGTCAAAGAATCCAGCTTCATGGTTTGGATTTAAGCCAGATAATTCAAGTACTGGAATGATAAAGATCTTGACTGACGAAGAGGAGTTGCATAATTTCCCATCACCTCATGGATTGCTTATCAATGGAGAAGTCGGATCAGGCAAGTCTATGCTGCTCGATATTTTTGCTGAATCGTTACCACACAGTGCCAAAGTTAGATGGCATCACTCAAATTTTATGCTTTGGGTTTATAACGAAATTCATTCAATCCATCAAGAAAGACTGAAGATGAATCAACAGTTGAGGAAAGAAAATAAGAAGATACTTTCATTAGATAATGATTTTATTCTTTTTGAAATCGCCAACAAGATGATAAAAATGAATACGATATTGTTGGTTGATGAGTTTATGTTGCCCGATTTGGCAACTGCAAAAATTGTCAAATTATTGTTTACCTATTTTTTTAAATTAGGAGGGGTTTTAGTAGCCACATCGAATAGATTACCAGAAGATCTTTACGCTACAGATTTTCGAAAGAAGGAATTCACTCAGTTTTTGAATATTTTACAATCAAGATGCCAATCATTGGACATGAATTCAAGTAATGACTACAGAGAGATTTTGTCCAAAGATAACACAGTCCAATCACACCTGTTAGTAGGTACCCAAAATCATGAAGATTTACGTTTGATAGTCTTGGAGAAATTCCCCGGACTCGACCTTTCCAACAATCACAAGTCTACATTGTTGAAGGTTTATGGTCGTGAAATCAACATTCCATGGCATTGCTCTAAGACAAACACGGTTAAGTTTACATTTGTTGAGATCTGTCAGAATTTATACGCTTCTGGTGATTATATCTCCATGGCATCGAATTTTGAAACGTTCATAATCACTGATGTTCCTGTTCTTAAAATGAATATGAAGAACGAAGCAAGAAGATTTATAAATTTGATTGATGCGTTGTATGAATGTAAATGCAAACTTTACATTCAGATTGCATCTCCAATCGACCGCTTGTTTTTTCCTGTGACTCAAGCATCCAAGGAAGAAGAGGATGAAGCCAATAGAATTAGGGTTGCTGATGAGGAAATGTATTCCAAGACACAAATTGCATTGACAACACCATATAGACCAAACGTTTCCTATTATGATGATGAGAAGATCGTTTATAAAGAAGGAGATTTGTCCAATATCAGAGATTTTGACTTGAGTGCCGATAACAACTTCACAAATTCAAAAGCTTTCACCGGTGAAGACGAAAAATTTGCATACAAGCGTGCAGTAAGCAGATTGAAAGAGATTACTGGATCCTTGAACTATAGAAACTCACAATGGAAACCAATAAACAGGGAGATGAGACCTTGGGAGTCATCCAAACTGGCCAATGCTGGATTGAATCAAGAAAAACATGACTTGGATGGCGAGCTAAACTTAACCACAGGTAGACAGTACAATAATTCCAATGACGGTGGGTTGTTGGCGCCAATATTCGAAAACGTACATTTTTGGAGCGTCGGATTTTGGGGTAAAGGCGAGAGATTGAAAGATGAGATTGCGAAGAAATGGATTAAGGGGAATGAGAACATGTGATTTATACGGCAAGTTGGTAGGATTGTCAATTTTTTGGGTTGAATAGATAGGGCTTTATAAATATAGAAGAAACAATTCATGATATCGATCTCAATGAAAATGTAAAGAAATCACCAACTTACTAGAACAGAAACTTTCCAAAAATATCGAGAGGCGATAACAAATGTCGTAGTGCCCACGATTCAATAAGAGCTCAAACCTCAAGATTATGGGCATTGGTATTCCCCGAGCTCGATTTCCCATTAAAATCATTTTTCAATGGAGTATTTCAGCGGCCAATTGGATCGCTGTAATCTGCTCGAACCGAGCCCTATCGATAATGCACTGACATATAAAAAAAAGCCAGAAATCCAGATTAACCCAACCTACTCAATCCATCCTGCAACAACCATAATCAAATGTCATTCACCACCGACGCAACCATCGCTTCTTTCAAGGGAAAGCTCTTGAAGCTCACCCACCAGTCCATTAAAACACAGACACCAATGAATGTGAATGTTTACCTTCCAAAGAACTATGATTCAGCAACTGATAAGTCAATTCCTGTTTTAATTTATCTCTCAGGGCTCACATGTACTCCAAACAACGCCTCTGAGAAAGCGTACTGGCAACCACAGGCAGACAAGTACGGTTTTGCCGTTGTTTTCCCAGATACTTCTCCTCGTGGTGCTGGCTCTCCTGGTGAGGACGATTCATGGGATTTTGGAACAGGTGCTGGTTTCTACGTGGATGCCACCACCGAGGGATTCAAGAAACACTACAACATGTACTCGTACGTGCACGAGGAGATTCAACCATTGTTGCAACAAGAGTTTCAAAAGTTGAACTTTGATAACGTTTCCATTACCGGACATTCAATGGGTGGATATGGTGCATTGAGTGGATTCTTACAAAACCCAGGAAAATACAAATCTGTCAGTGCATTCTCACCGATCTCTAACCCTGTGAAGTGTCCTTGGGGTGAGAAAAATTTCACCGGTTATTTAGGTGAAAATAAGGAAGACTGGAAACGTTATGATCCAACTGAATTAATTTCTAAATATGAAGGTGACGCCAGTGAAATCTTGATTCATGTCGGTAAAGCTGATCCATTCTACTACAGAGACTCTCAATTGCTACCAGAGAACTTGGTTGAAGCTTCAAAAGGCACGAAATTTGAAAACAAGATTCTATTAAACTTGGAAGAAGGTTATGATCACTCATATTACTTCATTTCTAGTTTTGTTGAAGATCATGCCAAACATCATGCCAAATACTTGGGTCTTACTTCTAAATTATAAATGATTTGATTTAAAGTATTGAAAAAAAAACTTTTGATGTATTTGATTTTTAGTTTTTATTAGCAAGCACAATGGCACAGGATTGCCATCCCCCACTTGCAATACCAACGCAATATCCCAAGTCTTGAATTTCAGTAGGTTTTAAAATTCTTAATCCATCACCTTCTCGATTACCTCCTCTGGAAATAATCGTATCTTGCTTGCCCAATCCTAAACATCCACAACTTTTACTCTCTAGACCCCATGAAAGTAGTTTTCCATTTGCCAATAATGCCAATAGATGATAATCACCAATTTGGATGTCTATGCACCCAGAGGAGTTTAATTCAGGGATCGTAGTGATTGATAAAGAGTCATTCACATCACCGATTAAACAAATATCAATGTTTGAGAGAATGACAAAGGTTTGAAAAAAGCCAGAGAGTTTCAAACTTCTTGGTTCAGTAATTGAAGTTTCGTTCAATTTTCTCAACTTTTCATCGACTTCAATCAAGTGAATCCTGGATTTCCCTTGGATATCATACTTCCATACCTTATGCTCCAAATCAATGTAAATCACATACTTATCCAACCCTATAAAATCAATTACTTCACAATCAGTGATGTTATTAAGCTTAACCTCTGAATCTCTTTGATTTTTCTGCAAAGCCTTTCTCTTTCTCCAATATCCTAGACCTTTACCCTGTCCATAAAATTCAACCAAATTGTAATCCCAACCAGCCTTAACTTTTTTAACTTTTCCTTCAATGTTAAACCTCAAAGGAATACCAAATTGATGAGTGTCAAATGTATAAACCTTATGATCTTCAGTCAATCCCAAGAAATGAGCCCTCCCTGAATCAACACTCTTGAACTTGACAGAATCTCCCACCACATTAATCTTTCTTACATCTTTGTTATCCACTCCCCCATTCTCATCGCCCTCTTCAGATGGTATCTCGTACGGTCTGCTGCTGAAATATGGAGAGCTCGAAGGATTCAACGGTCCGAAAACACCGGGGAGTCTGTTATCTCCAGTAGCTCTACCTGGTAATCTTCTACCACCTGTAAATCTCAGCCCACCTAAACGACCACCGACATGGTTGTGTGGCCGACGTTGGAGATCCTGTTGTCTCTGTTCTTCTTCCTGTGCCCTCGCCAGCTCGATCAATTCATTATAGTCATTACCTTCGGATGGACCCACGCTCATGGACTGGAATCCATAATGCCATGATGATCCAGTAGAGTACAAATCTCCATCACTCGTCAATATCTGGAATGAAAACCCACCAGCATTGACCAGCTTGATAGCTTTATTGAGCCCCGGGACTTCTAAAGGTATACAAATTCCCTGATTAAAGCCCCGGCGCGATATATGAGCATCTAGTCCATTCTCGTGAACATAAGAAGGTGAAAACCCTAATCTTCCACCATTGAGAACACCCCAACTGAAGACCCTAGCGTGACGGCGATTCTTTGTCAGCTCGTTCCAGTTGGGATTAGCTATATTCCATGTATGAGAATCTAGAGAGTCTCCATAGAAAATCCGGAAAATATGGGATTGGATACTAGGTGAGTTGGTGATCAAGGAGTGATTTCTTTTCGATGTGAGCCCCAGATTGAATATGTCATTGGGCTGTGTGAGATTCTGGCAGATTTGATCCACAACGTCCTGTGGAAGGTCAGCAAAAGTAGCTCTACTCGAGGAAACAAATGTCAGAGTCGCTATCTCTTCCCCCAATATTTCTGCTGAAGCCATTTGTTTTTGCTCTTTTAACCTGTTTGGATCTGGTAAAGTTGCTTTAGTTGTAGATCGATAAAATGTGATTGATAATAAAAAATATCAATAATTATCCGACTTGAGAGTCGAACCACGGTTAAAATAACGTGAGAACCCCAGACTGAGGCCTCTCGCGAATTTGGAGGTTTATATCAACAAACAAATTTCAGCTTTACTGAGCAGACGAGGGAGGGAAGATAAGCCATGACTTTTGAGAACGAAACTATCGATGATTTCCTAGCTAAAGTTCAGCAGCTGCAGCAGAAGGCCGATAATGAGGATCTTCGAAGATCTCAGAAACTCGAGAGTGACTTGAAAAGCTACAAAGGTCATGATATCGTTCTTCCTAGACCAATAGCCAGAGATGCTGCTAGTCCCAGAATCCCTCACTCCGAATCACTCCAGCAATTCAATCACCTAGTTTCAAAAGAGTATAGAGTTGACGTTTATGATTTGACACACGAAAGTGCTTACAATTTTTACAAGTCGAGGCACAATCATGAAAATTCAGATAGTTTCACAGATTCTACATATAAACCTAAAGATCATATGGATATTCCAGAAGTCATCAAGTTTGATGATTTTGTCACCAAAAAACCTTTCAAACCTGCAAAATCAAGATATTCTAGATTTGAAATCTCAGACGATAAGAAAGATGAGATCAATCAGACTTTGAGTTCATTGACGGGAGAATCATTGACCATTGGCGACGATCAGGAGAATGCTTTGGACGAAGCTTTACCTTTGAATAGAACTAATAAAGGTGGCAGAATTGGAGACATCAGTGATAACGTCAAGCCGCTAGTCCGAGAGAGAAAAGGTGGATCATTAGATTGGAAGACAGAAACTCAATCAAAACCAGCGCTTGCTCCTCCCGTTAAAATGAAACCATCACATCTGCAAATATCTAAAATCGATAAACCTAACTCACCTCCAACTGTTTCTGAAGATAAAGAGTTGAATAGTTTGAAAAAATCACCAAAAAAATTTGATCTATCCACAAAAAAGAAACCAGCGATCAAACCCAAACCAGATCTGTCAAAATTCAACTCATCAGGAGCTCACTCAAAGTCGTTCATGAATTCATTAATAGATCACTCACATTCCACCAAACAATCATTACCGACTCACTCAAACATCAACATCAAACACTCGGAGACTGGTAAAAACTGGTTAGATTCAGCACAGAAAAACACACCGGTCTCCAATTTTGCAATTTCTCAGAGGAACGATAAGATCAAGATATTAACTTCTAAATCAAACACACTTCTACTGAATGAATCTTTGGCTGAAGAGCAGGAATCGAAATCCACCAAAACATTACAAGAGCTGACTTCCAAACAATTAGAACATGTCATGCCACCAAACACAAAAAAACTCAACAATGGTGTATCGTCAGAAACAGAATTCAAATCTTTAACATTGAAAAAAGTTAGACCTGCAGTTCCGTCAAAGCCAGAAACTTTATCAAAACCGTCCCCGAATAACTCACAACCAGAATTTTTACAGAAGATACTCAGTCAATCAAAACCGGTGGAGAGAAAAATCTCTGATATCCCAGAGGGTGTTAAGAAATCTAAATCTTTGAAACCGCCTGTTCCTAATAGAAAACCATCAATTCAGATCCCAGAAGCTTTGAAGGCTAAAACAAACTTGAAGCAGAAAAACTTAGCAATTGAAAAACCTGAAGAGGAAACTCCCGAAGGCATTGCAAAATTGAAAACTTTAAAACCTTCTAAATCTGTTAGAAAACCATCAGTCAAAGAACTTGAAGCAATTGAAAACTTGAAAAAAATCAAATCTAAATCTTCTAAATCTTCACCGCCACCAGTAAAACCAAAGAACAAGAGAGTTATCAGTCAATCTAACGAATTCCTTCAGTCACACCTAGGACGTTTGAAACCTGTATCAACCACATCATACACATCAAAACCAAGTCTTCCAAAAAGACCAGATATTTCTGAACCAGAAGAACCACCAAAGTTGCCAAAAAGGAAATCCGCCACCATCGACCCACCATCATCATCAGCGTCAGCATCATCATTTTCATCACAGGGTCCGATCACAGACCGTGATGATTATAAGAACAACTTGCAACAACTTTTGTTAAGAAAAGTCAAAACAACAACGGAATCAACATTCACAGAATCCAAATCATCAGTTGAAGAATTTGCACCAGTAAGAAAAGTTGCAACTTTTGATACAGGATTGAGTAAGAGTGATCAAGATGTTAAACTTGAACATATAAATGCCAAAAGGGCTAAAGGTCCAAAGAGAAGAGCTCCAAAAGGCATCAAATAGACTCGAATATCATCCAGTAAACTTCCATCATGAATTGTCAATTCGTAACTGACCATCACGAGTCGTTGATCAAATTTATAAATTCCGGTTGTCGTATAGAGACAGGGCGTTATTGTTTACGGGAGGTGTTTATAATACACGATATCATTTAGAATAATAAATTCATGTCAAAAACTAAGACTTCAAAAGGTCATGGGGCAGAAGGTTCAACGAACCCACTTTCATTGTCATATCCAGTGGGATAGTGACTATCAATGCGACCCCTCTCTTTTTCTGTTTCTGCTGCATCATTGTAGTGTCTTCTACGTTGTGGAGGAGGATAATAAAAAGCTGAACCGTAGGGATACGAACTCCATGGATGTGGTGGCGGTGGTGGATATGAACCCCCTTGTTGTGAGGAGTGAAATTTCGATTTTGTTTGTTATTTTGAAACTTTTTGCCCTTGAAAGTAAGTTGGCGAGGTGTTGATGATGATCCTGACGATGAAGAAGATGTTGGTGGAGGTCCATAATTTGAAGGTTCATTGTAACTTGGATAAAAGTAACCATAGCCGTAGCCATATGGTGATCTACCTTGGAACGGAGGAAGAGGAGGTGGTGGTGGAGCCGGTGGTGTTGGTGCATCTGCAGCATAACAATCCTCATATTCACCCTCTTGTTGTTGTTATTGTTGTTGTTGCTGTTGTTGGTAATAATATGGATCTGGATAATGATGATAAAATGACTCAGTCGGATACGCATATTGACCATAAAAGGGTGGGAATGGTGGGTACTCATAAAATCCATTTGACTGTTCTGAGCTCACATGAACCAGTTTACTATTTTCTATATCGCTTTCATTATTATCTTCTAGCAGTGTTGGATCTTCTCTTTCATTTCTTAAAACAACAGGAGCAGCATTTGACCTTTTAGATTTTTTTAAAGCGGAGAAAGATTCGAAACTTAGCGACTGACGAGGAGATTCTTTTGGTTTGTGGCCGTTTAGTTCGAAACGCTTCCTGGCTAACATACTGTATCTTGTTTCTTTTGCTTCTTTTAATCGTTGTGTTCTTGTCATGGGTTTTCTAGGGTCTAAATTGAGAGAAATTTCTGAAACCAGTTTTCTCTTGGATCTTCGAGGTTCTAAGGTTTCAAGACTGTCATCAGATCCCGAGTCAACTATTCCGTTTCTCGTTTTTCTTTTCCTTAATTGAGAGTTGGTTTTTTTAAAGAAAACTTCTTCTTGAGCGCTTTCAAATCCATCTTCTTCTTCGTTATCAGAAGAAAGTTCATAATCAGAAGGAATGTTAGCTTCATCGAAAGATGAGTCATCAGCATCAGAGATGTTTGAATTTTTGAAGTGATTTCTATTCCTTTTTGAAACACGTACTTTTACTTCCAATGGATCTTCATTGGAAGAGCTTCTAAGATTTTTTTTTGATTTCTCTATCTGTTTTGTTGGTTGTGTCTTTTTCAGTAACGCTGACCCTGTATTTGTTTTGACTTCTTTCTTATCCGGGGTCGTGAGTTTATTAGAGAGAGAATCAAGGCGTACACTGGGTCCATCGAAAGCATCATCGTCTTCAGAGAGTTCAGATAAATTTGATAACTCGTCATCCTCTTTTTTTTGTTCTGGTGGTTTACCAACAATAACACAACCATTTTCAGAGACAGAAGCACCTTCTAAAGGTTCAGAATCTTCATAGCACTCAAAGTTGTAATTATATGAAATTTCATCACCAGGATTAATGGTAGTTTTAGCAAATAGACCAATTCTTGGTTCACTATTCACATACCATTTTTGAATCTCTGCTGTTGGGACAGTTGAATGCCTTGCAAACCTAGCTGCTGAACCTCTTTGGCCTGCATCAATGACAATATTGTCTTCTAAACCCAAAAAACAGAAAGTTGTCTTATCTTTATAAACAGTATCCAATCTATGATCAAGTTCCACCAGATCAATGACTTCACCAGTATATTCAATAATCAACGAACCGGGTTGATAAAGGCGAATTGCAACCAAGCAAGTTTCTTTTTTACCTTTGGTAATAATTTCAAAGCCTGTAGCAAATCTGGTATGATTGTTAAGAGCACTGGACAAGTTGGTGAACTGTCTGTTACCACAGTCGGTATCCCCACTAGTACAATTGTTTGGGAAACATTCTGTTTGCATAAACTTGTTGGAACATGTATCATCGCAGTTGCCATATGTACACTTGCAAACATCGAGTGATGGAGTTGAGTAGTTCCTCTTCACTTTCCATTCATTTTTCTTCAAATTGAGTTTCCATGGGAATATTTCTCTCTCATCAGAAATAGTCGGACAATAAATGTTCCATGGTAATTTGAAATCCTGGCCTGTATTCAGCAAACGAAGGCCTTCGCCTTCCGGAAGCTCCATTTGGAATTTTTGAGTCCTGATACTTTTTGTAGGCTTTTGATTAAGGCCACTTAGCACCCAAAGCTTATTAGTTCTAATAAATTCGGAAATCTCATTCACTTTATCATTATTCAAAGGTTTGTCAACTTTCTTAGAAACAGGAGTAGAAGTCTTAGTAGAGGATCTTGTTCTCAGTCTCAGGGAAGCTTTTTCTGGTACGGGATCATCTTTATCATCATCAGTTTCCAGTTCTTCAACGTCCTGTTCAACATAACGTTTCCACTCGAAACATTGTTCAACCGAGTACTCGAGAAAGGAGTAGTCTGGTTCATCGGGAATGTGTGAAGAGGCGAAAAAAGATTCTATCTCTTGCCATTTCTCCTTCTTGGAGTCCGATCTCAGAGGGCCTCTGTAGGTAATCATAGATCAACAATCGCCAAAGAAGAGAACGAAAACTGTAAAGGAATTGAAGAACTTTAAGTAGAGTAGTGTAATTTTTGACTGCCCGCAGTGATTAAGATGAAGTAAACTTTTATTAGTTTGTCGCGTTGTGACGCGGAAAGTTGTCTACAACTTCATTTGTTTGTTTTGATTACGGGGTTAGTTTTTGTTTTTGTTTTTTTAGTCCGGAAGAAATCAGCTAAATCAATCAGGAATTTAGATGAATCACAAAATACAAAACAATTTGATCATTCTGCACTTTGGAAGGTTCTTTTTGAAAAAGTTTCAGTACTCAAATGGACAATGGAACTGTCCAGGAACTCACGATTTCTGGTAAAGTCTGCACAATTCTACGCTTCAATTTTCATCAAATTCAGATTTCTTTTCGTTTCATTAACATTTTGCTCTAGACGACTATATACAACACTAGCATTCGCATTCAGCTAGTACTCCGACAAACTGCTAACTACCAAGACGCTTTTTGAACACCCGGGAGTTCCCCATTTAGGGCCTTTTCTCTAAATTGATATCTGTTGATTCTGAAATCCTTGATAATTCCTCTGGAGTGGCCCGAGAACACACAACGGTCTTTGATGGCGGTCATACGGGTGTACCCTGGCATGGCAGAGAGTTGCAGCTGGGCCTCTAGTCTGGCTCTGGCTGGAAGTGTGGTGTTTCTGGCGATGTACTTCAAGGCCTGCACCGTCACCTCGTTTTCGGCGGCCATCTGACGCTTGAAGTGGTCCTTGATGACACGCGAGTTCAAGTACGACGTAGGAAGCTTCACTTTCACTGGAAATCTGAACTGGCCCATTCTTCACTGTTCTATTTCTAGCTTCAACACCTTTCTTCTCTCAATTAATGATGAAAAAAAAAAACCAAAGAAAAACCGAAGTTAAAACTTCCGACTCTATGAAACCCTCGGAAGGTATGGTTGCATGGTTAGGAGCACCCACGTTTTCTTAGCCACAACGCTTTCAAACCCCGAAAGTCACGTGCGATAACACTACTCGAAGAGAAATGGACTTTGAAAAGTCAACTGTGGCTAGTGAAGAGAAAAAAGTTATTGAGACTCTTCACTTTTCTTCTTCTTCTAGTCCACCACTCTCAAAGTATGTCTGTTGCTGGTTCAGTTGATAGCAACTCATCATCTGTGGCAAACTTGTCCGCTGTCAGTGCAGCCTCTCCTTTCGGGCTTACTAAAGACCCTCAGTCTTTGGTTGGAACAGTCTTCACTCAACCCATCAATTTAATCAACTCTTCTATCTATGCCAACTCCAACAAAATTTTTACCTTTAAATCAATTGGTCATGAAAATGTCTTGGATAGCGCTTTGAACTTATGGTCTATTTTGAGAAGAACCAACAACAATGGACAAATTCCAAAAATTTCAAGTTTCGATGTCAGATCTGGTGCTTCAAATGCCATCTTGGGTTACTTGAATGCTGCTGGTTCACAATCAGAATCATACCCAGTTGTTGTTCCAGGTAATGCGTTACCGTTCTTCAAACCGATCTTGGAAACAAAAGGTAATGCATTACCATTATCATTTCAAATCCCAACTCTAGACTACGATGAAGAAACTAACTCTCTAGTCTCCAACCATGTTACTCCATTGAATGTTGCAAATGATTTGGGCTACACCGTCTTCACACCATTAGCTCCATCTGAAGCTCAGCATATTTCTTTATTGTCCTCTGTTTTTGCTAGATTATCAACATCTGTCAATTTGTACGATGGTTTGAATTATTTGAAAGAATCTTCAAGAATCGATAATGCTTTAAGTTTCGAATTGTTGGAAAAATACAGCGAGGAGCTCTCTGCCTTCTTACCAGCCTGGGAATCTTTACCAGTTGTCAAAAGACCAAGTGCTGCTTTAAAAACTTTCAACCAAATCGTTGGTACCAACTATAAACCATTTGAATATTTTGGTCATAGATCAGCTAGCACTGTTTTTGTCATCTATGGTTCAGTTGAATCAGAACTTTTCGCGAAAGAGATCCAAATATTTGCTGCTCAAAACTTGTCAGTTGGTGTTATTGTTACTAGAATCCCATTGCCTTTTGACGAAGAAGAATTCATCTCTTCAATTCCATCATCTGCGCAAGCTTTAGTTGTGATTGGTCAATCATTAGACAACAAATCTTCAATTTTGAAATCAAACGTGTCTGCTTCTATTTTCCTCAATGGTTTATCTTCAAAATTGAAAATTGCCGAATTTATCTATTCACCAACTTTCATCTGGTCATCAATTGCAGTTGAGCAAATTATTGGTTCTTTCATCGTCTTACCAAAGAAACAACCAGAAGTCCCTGCCACCATTGGTTCTTCATCTCCATACGGTGATTTCATTTTCTGGTCTTTAGACAATGCTGAATACGTTGATGTTGCATCTAAATTGGCTCATGCATTTTCATTAGATCAAAATTCTGCTGTTAAATTTAGATCCAAATACGACAATGCTGTCGCTGGTGGTATTTATCAAGCTGAAATTTCATCAATCAACAAAAATTCCAAATTACAAAAAGACAGAGTCGGTGCAATTGATGCTGCTGATTTAATCCTTGTTCAAGATTTATCCATCTTAGAAAATTTCAATGTTGTTAAGCCATTAAAACAAAAAGGTACAATTTTGATCGTTATCAAAGATGAATTGCCAGCTGACTTGACTAACTTTGTTGAATCATTACCAATTTCATTCCGTCGTAATGTTGCTAAAAATGAAAACAAATTAGTCTTGATTGACTTAAACTCTGTTGGTGAAGTTGCTGAATCTCAAGGTAGAACCAGTCTCATCGCCATTCAATCCATTTTCTGGAGATATTCATCAACTCAATTAAATATCAATGATATTGTTAGAAGAGTTTTACAATCTTCCGGCTCTGATATCGAATTATTACCAGCGGTTTTAACCACCATAATTGAAGAAAACATCTTTGTTAAAGGTATTAAAGAGGTTCATTTTGATCCAAAATGGGCTGAATTACCATTGGAAGAGAACGAAGTGTTCTTACCTATCTTCCCAACTGAATCTTCATTTGAACCAAACGCTAAAAATATTCCAGAAGTTCCAGTTGTTGAAACTTCCAGCTATGTTGAAGTTGCTAAAAAATTGGCTTTCTCTGAATCATTCAAAACAAACTCTAATGCTTTGAGACCAGATTTGCCAGCAAGAAACTTCATCGTTAAAGTTCAAGAAAATCGTCGTGTTACTCCGGATGATTACTCAAGAAACATCTTCCATATTGAGTTTGATATCACTAGTACCGGTTTGACCTACGACATTGGTGAAGCTTTGGGTGTTCATGGGAAGAATGATGCTGGCGAAGTAAATAGATTCATTCATTTTTACGGTTTGGATCCAGATCAATTAGTTCAAGTTCCAAATAGAGATGATGAAACTTTGATCGAAACAAGAACTGTTTTCCAAACCTTCACTGATAACTTGGATATCTTAGGTAAACCAGGTAAGAAATTCTATGAAGCTTTGACTGAATTCGCCACTGATGAAGCTGAACGTAAGAAATTAGAATTATTGGGTTCTTCTGATGGTACTGTTGAATTAAAGAAATACCAAGATGAAGAATTTTACAGTTACACTGATATCTTCGAATTATTCCCAAGTGCTAAACCATCATTACCAGAATTATTAGCAATCATTCCTCCTTTAAAGAGAAGAGAATACTCCATTGCTTCATCTCAAAAGATGCATCCAAATGCTGTTCATTTACTTATTGTTGTTGTTGATTGGGTCGATAACAGAAAACGTAAGAGATTTGGTCAATGTTCAAGATACTTATCCCAGCTTTCTATAGGGACTGAACTTGTTGTTTCTGTCAAACCATCAGTTATGAAATTACCACCATTACCTGAACAACCGATCATCATGTCCGGTCTAGGTACTGGTTTGGCTCCATTCAAAGCCTTTGTTGAAGAAAAGATCTGGCAACAACAACAGGGTATGACCATTGGTAAAATCTACTTATTCCTTGGTGCTAGACACAAAAAGGAAGAATACTTATACGGTGAACTATGGGAATCTTACAAAGAAGCTGGTATTGTCACTCATATTGGTGCTGCTTTCTCAAGAGATCAACCTGAAAAGATTTATATCCAAGATCGTATCAGAGAAGTCTTACCTGAATTAAAGAAAGCAATCGTTGACGAAAATGGTTCTTTCTACTTATGTGGTCCTACCTGGCCAGTTGGTGACATCACTTACGAACTATCTACCATTGTTGGTGGTGATGATGCCGTTGAGGAAATGAAGGAAAGTTCAAGATATATTTTAGAAGTCTATTAGATCTATTTCATAGAGTTGTCAATTAATAATATTGTATTGTTATATATCCAAAAGGCTGTAATTGGAGTAGTTGCAAACTAGGTTTATCTAAACAAACAGAATGATCTCAATATAAGAGTCAAATTAAGTTCTTATCACGTGGTTACATGGTCAAAGGTTATGAGCAAGGATACTACGCCTCCTGGAAATGTATTAAGCTCCTCAGTGTTTTGAGCTTAGAGAACAGACAAAAGTTGATCATCAAATCAAGTCCTGTTTCTGAGCTGATTACAGTAATAGAGTCCACTCATTGAATAAATGTCTATTGAAGCGTTTCTGACTAATGTCAGGCTTTCGATTGTGGGAGACGATGAGATTAAACAGCTTGTTATAGAATCATCTCAATTTAAAGACATGTACCTTCTTCTTGATGAGATAGTCAGTCAGCCCATACTTGACCATGTTCAACTAGAGTTATTGGAAAAGATTCTGATAATCGTCAACTCTCTGACTTATTACTCTCCGAAAGTTCTTCACGATAACAACACTGCGAACAGGCTGGTTCATGTTGCTATTAGGTTTCAAGACGATGATAAGATATTAAGTAATACACTCAGATGTTTGATGAACTTGACGTCTTCCTCAGCTAGTGGTAAAGGTGTGACTTTAGATAGTGATATCGGACACGAATTTACTCTGTTGCTATGTGTTAAATTGAACCGATTTCTGGAAAATGGAACATCCAAGTTGAACAACTCACTATATTTTCAGATCTTCAAACTCTTACCCCATTTGAACCCACTGGAGATCAAGTCTTTGCTTCCATTACTATTAAATACACTTAAAGTTGTGCTACAGGTACCACAAATACTCCTTCTAACTAAGTATAAGACTTCAGAGGTTTATCTGAACTGTTATGAGAACTTAAACATCCCAACAATGCCACCAATGATCAAATTCTCAGTCCTTCTTCCACCATTATTATACTCAATTGCACATCTCATAAGTCATAAATCAGCAGCACAGGGTGTGAGTATTTTTAATCCATCTTCTGTGACCGTGAGGGATGATACATTGAGAATTGATGAGTTAGTGGATAAGGATCTATATTTTACTTTAAGCGCATTGTTGAAAAACAACACTCAGGATTTGAAACTAGCGGTTGTCACTGTCCTTGTTAACTTCTCACTCAACTCTTCGTTATCAAAACTGAATAAAATCAACAATGTGAAAAAGATGTTGCCCGTTTTGATCCAATTGACAGACTCATTTGAGAAATCAGAAGAAATGTCTCTGAACTCATACAAGAGTGAATATGCTCATAGCAAAAACTTCAACCCGTTCTTCATCCTCTCCAAACTTTGCCTTGAGTTTGAATTTGTTCATGATTTCTTAATCAATTGTAATATCATTGATAAGATCTCCCTCTTCCTGAAGAATATCAACAAGAACAAAAAAATAGAAGCAGTCTCTATTGACAAGCTGGACAATCTAATTGATTTTTTCCTGATATTGAGCTCCATCACTTCGGAAAATGAAAATAATAGAAAATTAATCATAAATGACGATTTGATTCAAGTCGTTGAAAAGATCTTACAGAACCACTTTAAGATCTTAAATGATGAGATCATCGTGAATAAGAAAGTTGAATATCTCGAAATACTCAGTATTTCGAACCATCTCGCGTTGTCTGCAACATACTTATTGAGATCTTTATCCCGAAGTGTTGCAATTTTGAGAACATCATTATATGAAACTGGTTTGTTGGACAGTTTGTTTCAATTGATCAAGATCAATGAATCACAGTTAGAGAATGTCTTCAAATATTTAGAAACAGATTCTTATCCTGAGATGAATGCATATATCAATGATGAAGTCTTGTTGAGATCGGTTATTTTATCAATCTTGTCGAACTTTGTTTTAGATTTCAGTCCGTTAAGAACTCATCTGCTAGTTGATTGTGATATAATTTCGGTCATTTCAGATATTCTTTTGCATTCAAGACATCAAACTCTGATAAGAAACGCATTGTGGTGTTCTAGACATATTCTTTTTAACGAAAAGCCCAATAAGAAGGACGAATTTTTGAAAAAAGTTAGCATTGAGAAAGTATTTGATTTTGTCTTGAGTGAAAACACAGATGAAGTTATTCAAAAAGAGGCATTTGATGTTCTTAGAAACCTGACATGCGATTCCCAAAAACATGTTTTACTCACATTGAGTTTCAAACCTACCAAAGATTTTGATTTTTTCCAACTGATCAACACATATTTCATTAAATCATTGAAACAAGACCAAGTCAACAATTCCTTATTGGAAACCATAATTTTTGTGATTGTAAACATGGCTAGTGTCTTTGAACAGACTAGAGATTTAATTGCTTCCAAAAAGAATCTTTTACTTTCTTTGAAGCAAATAATGGAATCAAATAAAGTCAACTCTGATGTCAAGATTGCCTGTGTCTGGGTTCTTATTAATTTAACATGGACTAAAAATTTTCCTTCAGAGTATGATGACCAAGTCAATGAACAACTGTCTTATCCAGGTGATGATGAAGGACTAGTATTAGAACGTCGTCCTTCTAACATTTTGATGGGTGACAGTGATGAAGTCAGTATTGACCCTGAAGTCAGACAGCATGTTACCGGTGTGGAGAGAAGAACTCAAATTGTCAATGAGCTAGGGTTTTCATCTGTGTTGAACGAATTACTCAAGAACAGTTTTGATTTTGATCTCAAGGAAAGAAGTAGGGCTTGTTTAGAGTACATTGGTCGCTTTGATGCTGGTCCTGATATGCCAGGTACTTTTGTTACAACTGATGTATAGTGACGCATGCTTTCTGTATGATTTATGTAATGTTTATGAGATTCATCGTGTAGATTTATAAAATTTCAATTATGCATTAGAAGTACGGAGGTAATCTATTTGTACACTTTCTCCCATTTTTTAATTTTGAGACCATCGTGGTCTAGAGTGATAGTTTTTCTTTGTATTTTGTAACCTTTGTAACATGGCAGAAACTTCACTATCGTGAACCAATAAACGGAAACCAAAACCAGCATGACAATCGCACCAAATGAATAGGACCTGAGCAAAGTTGAAGGTGAGGTTAATGGAGCCAAAAACATGGCGAAAGAAGAGAAGAAACAAAACATTATAGAGACATGTGAAGCTTTGATTGGCGCAATGACATTTGGAAATTTATACCTTGCTTTGTAAACCCCAATGCATAACAAGGTATGGAACAATTGATGAGGGTATATTTGCATTGAGATGATATAGTTGTACAGGTCACCTGTTTCAGGAAGAAACAAGACACTAGATGAAATCAAAATGTTCAACGTTAAAGCCGTCAAAGGAGTATTGAAAGGGTAGTTAGAGGACAAAGCCTCGGAGAATGGCAGAAAACCCTCACGAGCTATGGACTGTACGAGTCTGGTATCAGCAAACACAATCACTAAAAGGGTACTAGCTGAACTAATGGCAATGGTGAAAGAAAGAAGGGTTCTTCCTAATGCTTCACCAAATAGTTTTTCAAATAATATTCCGCCAATTAATTCACCACCTTCAAGAATCTCTGAAGAAGGAATGACTATCAAGTATGCTAGATTCAGAGCCAAATAAAGTAAAATGACCACGGAAATAGAGAATGGGGCAGCGATCTTTAGTGTTCTTATTGGATCTTTGATTTCGTTCTGAACCATATGAGCAGTTGTCCAGCCTCCAAATGAGTAAGTTGTTCTCAAAATTGCAGCACCAAGAACAGAGATGGACATAGTGTCATGCTTGGCAAATAAAGAGTCCCATGTGAGTTGCGTTTCGACGTGTGTCAAGGACTTTGGTAATACTATCACGTAAACCGAAGCAAGAATCATCAACCCAGAAAGAAAGAGTTTCAAACCACCCACAATGTTTTGAACATAGAGACCAAATTTCCTAGAAGAGCCGTGAACAACAAGGGCAAATGCCATAAGACAAAGTCCTAAATTTCTTGACTTCCTTTCATCATTTTCAAATCCGAATGCATACCTCATGTACTGACCAAACACTAGAGCATTCCCACCAGAAATATTAAAGAACACATTCACAGCTCCAAATATGAAAGTAGCGTAGTAAGCTGGCTTTGGGAATAGATACTCCAAGAATATCTTTGTACCACCACTTCTGGGTAGTAATGATCCTAGTTCCAAGAACACAGAGAGTCCAGTGTAAGCTATAAATGCACCAATGAGCCATATCAACAGAAACAACGACGGTGATCCATCAGTGTCTTTGTAGATACCACCTGGAGTAGCAAAGATTCCAGACCCAATCATTCGGCAAACGAACAGAATAACAGTGGAGTACAATCCCAAGTGTCTCCCATGTGGTGGATCCTCAGGTGGTATTAGTGATGTTACTCCAGTGACCATAACACTTGAATTATCGATAGTCTCGTCTTCCTCGAGTTCCAGATTCTGGAGGTCCAGAAGGTGGGAGAACTCTGAGTCATTTGCCATCTTGGAGATGCAAGATGGGGGTTTTATAAAGTGAAGGCAAACAATTCGCCTTTTGCGGTCTATATACTATCAAGAACTGATCGTTTTCGATTAGTGATTAGGCTGTGATATTCATTTCCGAAAAATGTTCGGAGTATTCCACCATTAGCTACGACTGAACGAACAACTGTGATTATATATTTTGACCTCAATTATTTATCGAAAGAAGCTTTTTTGAAAGCAAAAGTCAAGTATGATGTATGTGACTTGACTTCAGCTTCATTCTTGCTCACTTTCAGCCATTTATACTGGGAATCACCTTCTTTGATTCTCAAACCTTTACCGAATGGATTGAACTCTGTCTTGTCAACCCTAGTGTTTGCTTGTTCTTCACGCTTTCTTTTTTCTCTCACTTCGGCTGGAATAGATTCTTCATTGGCTTCATCTTTAGCTTGCTGTAAGTAGTAGTTTTTCTTCTTCTGTATACCTTCTAGTTTTCTTCTTTTGACGTCTCTTAATCTGTCCAAGGCGTCATCAACTTGTCTGACCATCGTTTGTCTAGCCTCCCATCTTCTTCCTTCAATTTCAACCATCTCAATAGATGTCCACCCTTCCTCCTGTAGTTTCTTTATCGTTAAATCGACTTGTTCAATACAAGGACTAAAACAGCAAATACCAACACGTTGAGATAAGTCAATGACATTGGTTAGATGTGGAATAGCTTCCCATGGAGAAGGTAGATCTAAGAAGATTGAAGTAGCGTTTAAACGGCCTTTATATTCACCAAGTTCGAATCCATTTTTACAAACGTCTCTGTGAGTAGAAATAACTGGTTGATTCAACAATCCATGTTCTTCAAACTCTTTTTTAGCTTCTAAATATCTGGGATGATGAAACTCATAAGTGAAAAGCTTTCCTTCGCTCGTCAACGTTCTAGCCAATGAATGTGAGAAAGAAGCAGATCCAGTCCCTGCCTCAATCACTTTAGACCCAGCAGTTATACCCAGTCTCTGTGTGATATATGATGAGTCTGGTGTGTAGACAATCTGAGTTCTGTGTGGCAATGATAAAGTCCATAGCTCAGGAGTAGGCTGTAGTAGATGGATAAAACCGTATCCTTTGGGACTGGAAATCTGGGTTCCATATTTAACCCCAATCATATCAGAGTGAGGAAAAGATCCATATCTGGTGTTCAGAGTGTCACCTGCCTTGATAACTATTGGCTTCATGGACTCACGGGCGAGGTATGCCAGTATAAGATCTCCTTCTTCGATGAACTCTTTGTATCCAATGAACGGGCTCATGACTCTAATTCTACTCAATCTTCAACTTGTTTACTCTTACACAGATTTTATCGAGAGTGAAGAGAAAAAAATTTTAGCTCATCGGACAAGGCTCATAACAAAAATGCGATGAATTTTGAAATCTCCCCCTCTCGGCTAAAACAACGAGATAGCCCTCATGATTGTGTGGCCTGATACGACAAAAAGTGAGTCTTAATATTTGACCAGTTTCTTGGCCCAACAATATTTCGAAAGTTGGAACCAAAAGAGTCACAAATACTCCAATTTGGCCCATTTTGCACCGAGTTTTTGCTTCCTCGGCATATACAAAAGGTGTCAAACCCCACAGAAATCAGGAATATAAAAAACTGAGCCTTCCCACTTTTAGCAGGTAGAGACCCTTATCAATACAAACAAATAGTAACTACACAAGGAAAGATGTCAAGACTCGAATTGGACAGCTATATTCCGACACTAGTGAGGGACCATGTTTCCCCAAGGGCCTACAAGACTTTGCAGTTGGTCAAGAAGTTTGTGGAGGAGGACTGTATTCCTGCTGATGAGGTTTACTTTTCCCAAATATCAGATGATCCAAACGTCAGATGGACGACTACACCACCAATTACTGAGAAGTTGAAAGAAAAGGCCAAAGCGTTGGGATTGTGGAACTTGTTTTTGCACGCTGATTATAAAGACGGTCCTGGTTACACAAACTTGGAATATGGGTTGATGTGCCAGTTCTTAGGTAGATCCCATATTGCTCCAGAGGCTACTAATACAGCCGCCCCAGATACAGGTAACATGGAGCTGTTCGCTAAGTATGCCAATAATCAACAACGTGAAAAGTGGTTTATTCCTCTATTAAACGGTGAGATAAGAAGTGCTTTCTTGATGACAGAGAAAGGTATCTCATCTTCTAATGCTTTGAACATATCTTTGAGTGCAAAGCCAACTAACAACGGTAAAGACTTGATCTTAAACGGCACTAAATGGTTCGCTTCCGGTGCTGGAGATCCAAGATGTTCTGTCTGGTTGATCATGGCATTAACCAGCCCAACTCACCCAGATCCTTATAAGCGTCACTCAGTCATTGTTGTTGATTCAAAGAAAGCATTAGCTACAGGAAAAGTTAAAGTTGTGAGACCATTGAAAGTTTTTGGTTTTGATGATGCTCCTCATGGTCATTGTGAGATCGACTTTAACGATTGTGTTGTTCCTTATGATCTTTTGGATTCTGAAGGTGAAGGTTTCAAATTGATTCAAAGTAGATTGGGTCCTGGAAGAATTCACCACTGTATGAGAATGATTGGTATGGGAGATGAAGCAATCTACCAAGCCATCAAGAGAGCATCTTACCGTAAGATCTTTGGTAAGACGTTTATTGAAAAAGAGAGTTTCATTAATGATGTTGCTGAAAGAAGAATCGCGCTAGAACGTGTCAAGTTGTTGGTTTTGGAAGCAGCTTTGAAGATTGATAAAGTTGGCGTTAAAAATGCAAAAAGAGAAGTTGCAATTGCAAAAATCGATACACCAAGAACAGTCCTGGAGATTACTGATTGGGCAGTTCAAGTCTATGGTGCTGAAGGTGTCAGTCAGGACACACCACTTACAAGATTATGGTCATACGCAAGAATGTGTAGAATTGCAGATGGTCCTGATGAAGCACATTTAAGTCAATTGGGTACTGCAGAAGCCAAGAAGGCCAAAGCAATCAATGAGTTGTATGATTTAATTGAGAAAAACACTCAAAGGTTATACAAGTTATGAGAAAAAAGCCCCTGTTTGACATCAGTCTTATGAATTTAAATGAGAAACAAACTACACCACAATCATGTAGAAAAATGAAATTCGTAACACTTTTTTCCTTTGTTTTGTATTCTTTATCGATCAATTAAACAAAGTGTTCTGGAACCAACCCGAGTTGGTGAAATTTCTTGTTTTTTAATTTGTGTTGTTTGAGTAAATGTTCCTTCTCGTTCTTTTCTTCAAACTTCGCTTCTGAGTAAGGTATCTCTTGAAGTTTTGAAAGTGGTTCATCTTCCTTGTCGATATCAACATCCCCTAGTAATAAAATGTTTTCACCACGGATTAAAAGCACCCCAAGGTAGTTCTCTGCGTATCTATTGTTTGATAAATATATTCTCTCCAGTGTGTCCTGTAGAACAATACTTCCTATGGCAATGATAAAGTTAGTATTAGTAACAAAGTCAATTCATAATCGCGTCACATACCGTATTGATCGAATGATCTCAAAACACCAAACAGTTGGCGTCCGTCAATTAGAGTAGCACATATTTTTCCTTTTGATTATTAAGTTAGTCTTTGTTTTAAGCTTTGAAAACGTATAACTGATTGCAAAAAGATTGAAATCCCATTCATGAAGGATACTTACTATCGACGTATCCGATTATAGCAGCTGTTGTGGTGAAGGAGAAGGCCTCCAAATAGAGGTCTGCAACGTTTTCGGACAATTGCTCAACGTCATCTTTCTTAGAATCTGTTGCTGTGGTTGGTGCAGTATCTTCCGATATTGGCGCACTCACTGGTTCTGGACTTGCACTCATGGATTTAGTCGATGATGAACAAATATGCAGCGTTTTATGATTGTATCTAGCGATATAAAATGTCTAGATGTCAATTAAATTTCAATTGTGCTTTGATTTTCTCAGTTAAGATTGTCTCTCGCTTTTGAATATCAACAAATCTCGAAAAAAAACTGGGAAGAGGGTGTCACCCGGAACTTGGGCCATTAAACTAAAGTGAACAGAAAACCGAAAATAGGTGGAATTTCTCCGGTCATATATTCAATAAAACAGATATTGGGCCCTTACCTAATTCCTTCACAGGTCAGTAATTCGGTTTAGTGAAAAAAATTATCACCTATAAAAAAAAAGAAAGAATGACACGGACAGGAATTGAACCTGCAACCCTTCGATTGCACTGAAATTCCAACTGGAGTCGAAAGCTCTACCATTGAGCCACCGCATCATCTTGTTCACTTTTTTCCCCAGTTGTATAGGCCGTGAGGATGCAACGATGGCTCAAAATCACCCATTGAATCATTCAGTTTATAAGAAGAAGATCTTGAAAGTATTTCGTTTTTAGAGTGCCTTGAGGAGCCACTGATTATACAAGAGAGTAGAGAAAAGTCATTGAAGTTAAATTTAGATTATACACTGTTCGTTAATTAGAGCGACTAAAAATAAATCTTTCAAGGCTTTTGGGTTCTATTCCATATTAATGACTTTATAGAATTGTATTTAGGTAGGTAGAACATCAGAACTTAGAAGCTGGATCAAGTATTCTTTTGAAACTGAGAGTCAAGGCCTAATATTGTTTTTATACAGACGTTAAACTATTGACAGATTACGATAATCAGTTTAACTTTTGGATCGATGTAAGCAAACTATTATTATGGTTATAGTTTATTCCATGGAGGAGCTTTAAATATCAAGTCTTACTAGACCCGAATCTGGGCGCTGTTCAATATTATATACAAATTCTATTTACAAGTTGATCATACAAGACTTGCAGGACCTTTTGACCAATAATCGTTATTAAAAATCTCTTTCTTAGCCAATTGACCAATCGCTGCGTCGGTTCGATATCTGGAATTTCCATGTGGTTCCAACGAGTCCTGATTGGCTAGTTGAGCTTGTAAAAATGCATAGTCATCATGAAATAATTGCATGAAGTGCAGGTCGGAATTTACCTCGAGACTTCGACTTATTCTTATGTTTAGTTAGAGTCAATTGTATGCAATCATAAAGCGACTGAAATTTTTCAACTTCGAGAGTGAGTAAGCTGTGTTTTTGAAGTACGGCGTACGCAAATTTAAGAAACTGATTTATTCAATAAAAGGCCACCTCAGCTTAAGGAAGAAAATGATTATTTTACAAACTAGTAAGTCCGATTAATAACTACCAAAAGATTTTCGTTAGAATGCATGAGAGCATTGTGATTCAGGTGTTTAGTGTTTGTGTATATATATATAGGAAACGGCTTAAGAAAAAGCAAAGGTTTTGTCTCTTTTGATTGCTTGGGGAATTTCTTTAATATTTGAATCGGGCACAGGCTGTGGGGAGTACGTGTTTGGTATTTCAATTCGTACTGCATAATTGGAGAAAGATATTCAAAGAAAAAACTTATAAACATTCAACTTTATTACCTGAATAGTACAGTTAACTTGGAAGATTAAATAAAATAGAGTCCTTCTATAATAAATAATTTTAAATAAAGCTGTGTTCATCAATGGGAACTAATCCATAAAATAAGAGGGAAAGTGGGTTAGCTTCATTAAATTCGGCAAGCATGTGGCTCATTTCCAAATCTTCATAATATGCAGCTCCTATGAATTGATCATCCATATAAGGAGATGAAACATCCGACATTTCGAAGTTAATTTCTAAATTGAGAGCTGAAGCGATAAATTCATCACTAGCCACTGTTGGTCTCTTTTTAGAAGGTTGAACAGATAGTTTAGCAACTTTGTTGGAAGCAGGAACTGATGTTTTGAGACTTTGAATTTTCTGTTGTTCAGGTTGAGCTTGATACATGTCTGGGTCTGGTTGTGGTTCAGGTTTTGTCATTGGTGTAGTGAAGGTTGAAAAGCCACCACCTGGAAATTGATTGTCCACCAATGATAGAAAATTATCAATATCAGTAACTAGTTCGCCGATATCACTTCCTATGGTTTTGTTTTCAGCTGAAATCAGACTCGTTAAAGCATTTTCGGAATCCATTGATTCTTCTGTTTCACTATCATCTTCATTATCCGAGTCTGCAACAAGATCAGGAACAGTAGTAGATGAATGTGTTGGTATGGAAAATTCAAACGGACGAGCCAATAACTCTGCAGAACAAACCTCTGAAGCCACAACCTGCTGGTGATCTTTAGAATAAGTGATTTGCGGTGGGTAAACACAGTCTTGATTCATAAAACCAACTTGTCTCTCAAAAGTTTCTAATTCAATAGGATAGAGACAGTCTGAAGAATCATAAGTTCTTCCACAGTCAGATTTACTACCATTCTTGTTATGAAGGGTAGTATAGTGTCTCAGATATGCTTTCAGTGGATTCTCTTTGCTTTGTGCGTTGATTTTGTGGATCCATAAACAAGCAAGATTATCAAGTTTGTTAACTAATGGACACATAGCATTTAGTTGATAAGCGCCAAAGCTGGACTTAGTCAAAGCCAGAAGTGGCTGTGGAGCACAAGAACCGTCTTTGTAGACACCATGAACATTGTTCATGTGATGGTCGTACTTTGAGTGTAAAGTATCGTAGAATCTTGGTTCATTACTATCAAATCTTAATTGCTGACCTTCACGTTTCTCAAAGTGATCTTTTTCCTCACCCTTACCAAAAGGGTCACAAATTGGACACAAAGTATAAGTGTTCTTCTTCGGTTTGTTGTACAACTTCCCAGAACAAGTTCTTTCCTCTTCAACAACGTAGCAAACTCTAGACGAGTAGTAGATGTTATCAAAATTTTGAATCTTTGGGTTTTGAAAGTAAACGTTAAACTTTGTAAATAGAACCGAGTTTGGGAAACGAGCTCTGTATTCAGCAGCAAAAGAATTTGGAGTGAGCATAGCACACGTTGGGTTCTCAAAAGTTTGTTCAAAGATTCTCAGGCGTTTCATATGGGCAAGAACTTCATTCTTAGCTGATTGGAAAGTAATAGCACACATTTTCAAGCTTTTATGATTGTTAAAGTAGTGTTGAAAGGCACTGTAAAGATGAGAGTAAAAAAGAAGAAATATTTGAAAGTATTAGAAATAGGATGAGATTTATATAGACGTTTGAATTTCCTCATTTTCCCCCGTTTAGGATCTGTCAAAAAAACATTGACGTTGATTTTTTTGCATCTTTTAGAACTTTTTTGACAGGAATGGTTGGAAAAATGTTATTGTTTAGAATTTTGACAATCTAGATCTTCATTTTTTCCTAAAACGGATGTGTCAAATTTTCCTCAAAATTTCCATAAAAAAGGTCAAAAAACCTGTAAAATGCGAGTTTTGAGTCATCTGAGGGTTAATGAAACAAGGAGGTAAGGGGCATATCTACTGGGTGAATAATTGAATTCTAGGCTTTAATTTAAGTATAGTATTGAATACACTATCGAAAAAAACCCCGTCACATTTGCAAAAAGTTTAGTCGAAAGAAAGCGTTATTTCCTACCATTTGAAGAACAAAGAAAATTTACTTCAAAAATGCCCAAACAAATTGACAGAGCTTCTAGAATATTGTGTTTGTCAAACCCGCAACTTGAACAGAATATTATTTTTTAATCGAATCAAAGACAAGAATACCACAAAGCTAATGATTTCACCAAAAGGATTGGGATAAATGAAAAGTTTTCCAAAGCCTTCAGAATCTACAGATGAGTAGCTATTCAGAATGACCTATCACCTTCATGCTTAAATCATCGTAACAGCTTCATTTTTAGCAGTTTATTCTTGTAATCTGCCAAATTTTACGGCATCTTTAAAGCGAATTTTTCCTGACAAGGTAATTTATAGATTTGACAGGAAACGAACATAAAAGCTGTTCAGTTTCCTGCAAAAAATACTTTCTTCTTACCTCGTACTTATCCATTACTTTTTTTAGAACTCTCCTAACATAAAGCTACAAAAATGTTACAACACTCAAACAACTGTCCCTCACCGCTCGTTGGTTATCCTGGGTCTAAATGCAACAGCACACCTGTGTCACGTCAGTCCAGCTTCAAACAACTGTCCACCGAAAATGCTGGAACCGTTGCTACCAAAATAGACACTCAAAAATATTTTGCGCAAACTGGTACTATGAAAGTAATGCTCGAATACGGGTTTTCCGATTTTCCTGAACTTGTCAGTGACAGTTCAGATGAGGAAATGGACAGTGAAGAGCTTGAAGAGCATGAAAATAGCCCATATGCACTACTAGGAGTTGAAAGTTTGGATTCACCAATGGGAGATTATGATAGTCCAGCTATGGATGATGATTCAGATATGGACAGTTTGTTTGATAAAATTGTTAAGACTAATTATCATGAACGTATCAGATATGATAACAAATACTCTGCTGGTTATTCGGAACACAACGAAGGTGGCTCTTAACAGCAAACTGGTTACCTTTTTAACATCTCAACTGCTAAGGAAAGTCATGCTGAGAATATCTAGGCAATGAGTGACGAATATTCCTTTTGGGAAAGTCTCACTGATGAAGATCAGGTCAGTGAGGCAATTCTGCGAGGAATTGGAAGAGGTTTGACAGCAGCAGAAGCTTTCGCAGCTCTTTATCAAAGGACAGAAGAGTCTGAAGGGGACTCAACATTAATGGCAGGCTTGGATAACGCATTGGAGGAGTATGAGAAAGAATATGAGATTAAGAAAAGTTTGAACAACACAACGCACGCTGAACATGATGATGATGGATACGAGTCTGATATCTCTGAAGAGCTGTAACATCATCTTTCAAACAAAACATCTACGAAGTCTTTCTGTCTGTTGAGAATAAAAAACTAGAGAGACGTTCAACTGTGTGTATACGTATTGATAACTTACTCTGTAGAAATATATAGTTTGAAACTATTACACATCGAAATAACAAAATATTGAAATATATTGATTGTATTCAAAGAACAACGACATATCAGCATTGGCACAAATAAAAAAAAAACCCTTCCATAACAGGAATACGACGCAATAAAATATAAACATAAACAATAGTAGAACAATAGTGACAGTGTGATGTGTTTTTCAAAATTAACATGAAAATGGGTATCATACATCCACTGGACACAAAACGGAGAAAAAAAGCAAGAAATGATAAGTGACAGATTAGACCACCAATGGCGATCAAAGATTATCAAAAACATAACCACGGGACGAAAACTTTTGGAGACCACCAAAAAATGAAGACCGAAAAAGAAAATAGGGTAACATAAAAAAGTTCATAGCAAAAATAAAAAAATGTGTTCCTGAACCTGATGCTATTCTTAGAATCATTTGAAAATCTAAAAAAATACAACATAACCCGAAAAAGACAAACTAAGTTCAGTAGAAGACGAAGTTGGCAGTACCTGAAGTAACAGAAACGGTACAACCATCAGATCCTGAACCAGAGTATTGACCATTTTCGTATTTACAGTCACCATTGACAGAAGAACCTTCAGAAGCTTCGATCTTGATGTTGTAATTTGGAGCATTTTTGTTGTTTGGGTTTGGAATGATAGACAAGTAAGTGATACCATTGGTATAACCGGCACCTAAGACAACCGGAGCCCAGTTACCGATACCAGAACCTTCGGTACCCCAGATACAACCATCTTCAACGGAAACACCGGCATCATTGACGTAGTATTGAGCAGAGGTCTTACCACCTTTCCAGTTGTAGTAAGAGTCTTCAATAACAACAGAGATTGGTTTGGATTCACCACCTCCAACAACAGTTGGAACAACCATGTTTTCAGAACCTGGGTAATCAGTACGACACAAAGCGATTGAAGAATCGACATTGTTAACTGCATTAGCAGAGTTTTGACCCCATTCACATAAGTGAGAAGTGTCAGATTTGGATCTGTGCAAGAAACCATCTTTACATAGCAAACCACCAACAGAGATACCGTTGCTTGGTTGTTCAGAAGGCCATTGGGTCTTGGACATACCTGGTTGACAAGCGTAAGAACAGTAGAAACCTTCTTCACAAGAGTTAGAGGTTTGACCATTGGAGTCCATGACAGAGGCCCAACCACCGAATTGTAACCAGTCTAAGGAAATGACACCGTTACCTGATGGGAATTGAGAACATGGAATGGTACCGTCTTCGAAGTCATCAGATGGATCTTCGAAATCACCTAAATCACCACTGATACCACCTGAAGATGGTTTGGAAGCTGCCTTAGTTGGAGCAGCGGCTTGGGAGGATTGTTGGGTGGAAGAAGCAGAAGAGGAGGTTGATGAAGGGGTAGAGGTTGAAGTAGTGGATTCTTGCTGGTCTTGAGCTTGTTCCTTTTGTTCAGCAACACTTGATAAAGTGGTGGTCTGTTGCAAAACAGTTGGGGAGGCAGTAGCAGGAGCAGTGGTTGAAGTAGCAGCTTCGATCTTGTTACCGTTACCGTCAACGTACTGGATCTGGGTCTCAGTAACGTAGACAACAGCTGCTTCGGCTTCACGCTTGTGCAAGTGGTGGGCGTGACGAGCTGGAGCTGCAATCACGCTGGAGGCAAGGGCCAATAAAGGAATGACAGAGTATTTCATAGTGCGCTAGAATAAACAAACAGAGTGAAGATAATGAGTGTGTATGGGGTCTGTAGATCTAGTTTGTAGAGAGAGCGGCCGGTCTATTGAGAGAAAGGAAAGACAATAAGTTGGATCCCAGCGGAGTTCTTCTGATGGCGACTTCAGCTTTTTTCAAAGGAATCGGAAAATTTGTTTTGTTTTTATACTTCGAGACGTCAATGGGAGAAAAAAGCGTGGCCCTGCACAAAATTTGGCCGAATCGGGTAATTCGAACTACGGTCGGGGCAGCATTGAATCTAGAATTGGAGAATCATAACTTAATGGAGAAAGTGGTTGTTTGGAGCTGTGAGAGAGGGTGAAAACTCAAGTCTTTTAAGATGGTTGTAGGAGCAAGTGATCATCGTCGAATACAAATTTCATCGAACTTTTTCCATTTTTTAATCGTTGTTTTACAGCTCGATCAAGAGATTAATGGCTATAGCTCATGAAAAGTTCCAATTAAAGATCCGATTCAGGTTTTAAAGTGGAGATGAAAGTAGAGTCGAGAGTCCCGAATAAATCCCATGAAACCTACTATCTTCAACCTCAAAGATCACTCTTCCACACCTCTTTTACCTTCTTATAAACCGCTTTCAACCCCTAAAGATCCCCTATAATCTTGTTCGTGACCCCCATTGGATTTCACGTTGAATCTATTGTAGTTTTGACGCTACGAAACTTTCCCAATTCGGTCATAATTGAATGCATGAAGCGTTTCTTTTTTACCTGTGCCGTTTTGGTGGGTGCCACATGAAACGGTTTGAGCAGCAGTAGGACTTGCCCTTACCAGAAAATATTTTCAGGTTTTAAAAAGGTTCAAAAAAACTAGCCCGATGAGAGTGATTGGTCTAGTTTTGGATGAGAAATGGTACATAGTGTTGAGCAATATTCGCTATTGCATTTAGTAATGCTTATAAGGCTTTTTTTTAATTTTAGTTTTCGCTTTTTTTAAGGAACTTTTTTTTAGCTATGAGATTTTGTCAACGGTTTTGAACACACAAGTTCTAACCGTTTAGACTAAGAATATTTCAGCCCCTTCCAAGTCATTAATAATGTAAAAAGTTAAAGGGCTTATAAACGGTTCGGATATATGTCCTGCCTGATTTATAGATATCGAAACCTCGTTCCTCTACTCCCGAGTCCCGTATCCCGAGTCCTATTGTTTTATTTCCAACAATACGAAAACCTTTCTTTTGGGAAAAATAACGAGATCGTCCGCCTAGCTTATTTGGCTGCTAGTATCTAGATTCAAGAAAGAGATCATTCTGCCTAAATTGATGTACAGGGCTGAGCCCGTATGTTCTGCACGTGACTATCACAATGTAACATCCAGACACCATTTCTTAAGCTCACGTGGGACTTAACTAAATTCTTTGGAGTAAATCAACTTGATGAACAACCAATTAAGCATTAATAATGGCACCTGTTCCACAGAAAAGCTTTCGTCTAGATCAACCTATTGATCATAATGCTCCTCCAACAATCTATACAACTGCCTTGAAGCCAGAATTGGCTGAAGCTGCTTTAAATTTAACGATTGATTTCCAAAGACAGAAACAATCAGTTGCAAATCGTTATATTTTAAAGCACCCATATACGATCTTCACTGTGCTTACCATTGTGGGCTCTTATGCATACTATAAAGTCGGATGGATTGTTCGTCGCGGTGGATTTGCATTATTGAAGAAGAATCTCGGGGAATTGTTACCTGTCTTGATTTTCTTAACAATGTTTGCTTCTACTTTCTTCACCATCATTTCCAAACCTACTGATCATATTAAGAACAGTGCTGATGGCCTAGTGAAATCTAATAAAAAAGTTTTTGGCTTTGAGTTGAAAGAGTTGTCTTCTATTAATACTTTAAATGATAAGAAACTAAAGAAGAAACTTTTTGAAGAAGCAGAAAACAGCTCAATGGTGATCTATAGAGATACACCAATTGCTATTGTAACTATTGTTGAATTACCAGACATCAGTAACGATGGTACATTTGTTGTAAAAATCACTGGATTAGGCGTCAGAAAAGTTTATGCTAAATCGGGAATCTTAGAAGACTTATTCGACTGGGTCAAACAAAGAACAGTTGTTTTAAATAAAGGTGTCAATGATAAACTTTTAATTTTAGTGGAGACTTTGAGCTGTGATTATGAATTCAAGAAAGTTCTAGTACAACAGCAATTTACGTATGTTGATGAACAGGTGGTGAATGACTCAATCATTTTGAAAACTTATGGAATCGCTTATGAAATTTGGGGATTGCCTCTAAGTTTATCAAAATTGACTAAAGAGGAAACTTTGGAAAAGATTGAGAGTCAAAAAGGTTCAACTGGTGTCTCTAAGTAGTTTGTATGTAAATATCTGGGATTATTTTGTTGTGACGTAGGTTATTGTGAGACTCTCTTCCTCTCTCTCTCTCTATTTCTACCTTGGAAGTTTCCCAGATTAGATTAAATGGTATTCATTTCTATGTATGTGAAGGCTAAAATCAGGAAATAGCAAAAAAGGAGGTATTATAAGTACAAAAAGATTAAACAATAGAAATTAATCCAACAAACCAGTGGTCTTTTTTTGTCTTTTCCAATCTTTTCTCTTGACACGATATATCGTAAATCCAACATAAAAAACGATTAAAAATGATAACAAAAAGACAAGACTTTTGAAAAGGTTCCACATAGTTCTTAAAAATCCAGCACCTTCATTCTTTTCTTTTTCTTTTGTATTAAATGCTTCATTTCTTAAGTCTCTGTTTTTTAATTTGTTTCTTAATCTTGACCTCTGTTTTCCGTTTCTCTTTTTACCATACTTTTTCAATTTTCTTCTATTTCCTTTGTAATCAACGTAAGTTCCATCATCTTCTTTTTCTTCATCTTCATCAATATGTTCAGTAAAATCTCTCCATGATGTAATGACTTCATTAAATTGCTTTAATTCAAAAACGTCAACATCAAACAAATCAACTTTTTCGACTAATTGACCAGTAGCTGCACTGAAACTCAAATACCTTTCTTTTGGCAACTGAACATCTTTCACACTGAAACAATTTTGCCATTCACCATTGACATTATAATCTAACGATAGATAACCATCTTCAACGGTATGAATGATTCTAACATTAGTAAACCCTTGAGATGGGTTATAAATACGCTTCGCAGAACATCCGGCCAATTCATTGGCTTTACCATCATGATCCTTATCATATTCGAGATTATCACCGTTCGTTACTGAAATGTATGGAAATATTGGACCTCTCTTATCATTTCTATAAGTATCGAAAAACACACCCAAACCTTTGAAGAAATCAGCAGCTCCAAACACAGGACCAATAGAATCCTGAGGTTCAGCAGTAAGGAACATGGCAAACCCATCACCTTTCAACTGATTTGATTTAGCATCCCCATGGATTCTAAAACTGAACTCAATTTCAAAGCCGTCAGAGTTGAACGTGTTCTTGTTGTAGATTAAACCATGTTGATCGATTGCATCGGTAGTCAAACGAATGTACTCGTTGTTTCTAACCATTGCATCACCGAGAACGACCCAGTTGTCAGCTTCACGGTCTTTGTTCAAGTAAGGTGCATGTAGTTGCTGGTTCAAGATAGCTTCCCTGTCAATGTCACTGGCCTGGTCCACCCCAGAAAGCAACGAGTTGATCTCTTCGTTGGTGAAAGGGGTGCGATTGCGGGTCTGGAAGTACCAGAATCCGAGTAAACCGAGTGTGATACACAGGAACTGAACCCGCGTCTTTCGGAAATCGATTATTGGAGCCATCCGAACACTCAAACTATCTTGCTCTTTAGGCTTTGTTGTTAAAAAAAACAATAACTGTTGACGGTTTTTTTCTACAATCTCATTGGTACCTCAAACGGCTAATTATTCGTCCCATAGTATTAAACAAGTTAAAATGCCTACTGCCAGAACTCTCATTGTGCGCCACGGCCAGACTGAGTGGTCCAAGTCCGGCCAATTCACCTCAGTGACTGACCTGAGTCTCACTGAGGCCGGGGTGGCCCAGATGCGCCGGACCGGGGAAGAGCTCTTCCGCAACACAAAGATCTTGAAGAGCGAGAACGTCAAGTACATCTTCACCTCTCCTAGAAAAAGAGCATTGCAGACCATCGAACTCATCTTGGAAGCGTTGCCCAAGGAAGAAAGAGAGAAGATCAAAATAGTTGTCGATGAGGACCTCAGAGAATTCGAATACGGTGATTATGAAGGTTTATTGACCAAAGAGATTGTTGAATTGAGAAAATCAAGAGGTTTAGATAAAGAGAGACCATGGCTGATCTGGAGGGATGGGTGTGAAAACGGTGAGACCTCGGAACAGGTTGGCATCAGACTGTCAAGAGTGATTGCTAGAATTCAAAACTTGCAAAGGGAATCGCTGGCAAAGAAAGAAGCAAACGATATCTTAGTTTTCGCCCATGGTCATACTTTACGTTACTTTGCTGGACTTTGGTTCGGGTTAGGGATTGATGTTCCTGAGGATCGTATCACTCCTTATGTCAAATCATTTGATGATGACACTGTTGAAGTCGTGGAACCAAAGACTTTAAAATACTTGAACAGAAACCCAAACTTTTTGTTAGAAGCTGGTGGTGTTGGTGTCTTAAGTTATGCCCATGGAAGCATCGATGAACCAGCTCTAGACTTGGCAGGTGCTTTCACTGTCCCACCGGAGAACTAAAATTAAAAGCAAAAACTAGATGTTTCTTTACTTTAAATCAAAATCATTTCTTGTTCTGTTTTCTATACATCAGATTCATTCTGTAACTGTAGCAAGAGCTCACTTTGTTCAAATGACAAAACTCTTCTCCCTCTGCTAGTTCCGGACATCGATGAACCAACACCATGCCTTCCATCATCCAGTATACTGCCATATTTGAACGGCGTCGAAGTGTTCAGCTCCTCATCTGTATGATTTCCTATACTATTAGCAAATGGAGAATGGGGTGATGTCGTTAATGGTGGATTAAGCTCTCCAATCTTATTAGGGGATGCAAATGAAACATATCCTGCTTCATCTTCGTAATCTTCAAAGCTGCCATACTTCAATAGATAGCTAGAATCGGTATTAGTTGGTCTATGACCTCTTATGAATTCGCTTCTTGGTGTAGATGGTCCTAATTCAATCTCATCCTTGAGTCTCCAACTCAATGAAAACACACCAATAAGTAACAATCCAGTTCCGAACAGTATCATGAATGTCCTTATGAATGTCAATGATTCTAATTTGTTGTAGAATACTAGACCATTGGTGATGTTGGTTATGTTATAAATGCAAAAAACCAAAGGATATAAAACTGAAGTGGAGACATTCTTCAAACCTTGATTCAAAAACCAAAGTTGAATCAATGCTAATAATAAAAACATGAATACGATCATCCAACTCTTGATATCTCTAAGGCTTTTAAATCCATCATTAATGGAATTTATCACAATTTCAACTGATATTTTAGCAAAAAGTAACGAATGGGCAGATAGTGTTCCACTTATAATCCCATATGAACAGCCTTTGACTTTCCTATACTCATTAATCGATAAATTTGTCAAATAAAATGAATTATTAACTTCTTTCTTTCTAACTCTTTTAACGATCTTTAAATAAACAAACAATATGATCACAATAACCACACTTATACTCATCCATGCAACAAAATGACTTCTCTTCAACAATCTTATCAACGCATCCAATTTCCAATGCTTCTCATCATCATCATCACTTCCAAAATATGCCACCAATAACGCACCTGTACCCACTGCAACCATACTCACCACCGACTGAAGACTAAACTCTTCATCGAGCAAAAGACAGGCACATAAAGAGTTGAAGACTAACCCAATTGCCTGGAGCGGACTCAATATGATCAACGGGAGCGTTGTTATCTGCACCGATGACCCCAATAGGTTTGCTATAAGAAACAAAGTGAATCCAACTCGCCATAGTGGTCGTTTGTAAACGGCTGATGATGATTGTTGCTGATACTCGTGTGTTTTGGTCTGTTGTTGCTGTTCGTGCTGGATATGAGACTTTCGCTGTAGTGTGAGGCCAATGGACTGGGTCGCGGAGGACAGTACACCAATTACACACCCAAGAAGTACTTTCCCTGGCATTAATCCTTTGGTATGATATGTGAGTTGATCCTGTAGAGTTTAAATGTTTTGTGTGTCTATCAAATCTGATGTTTTATGTTTCGCGATGAGAAGAAATATGGTGGCTAGAACATTATATCACTAAAATTACACTTTGCATTAAATGGGAAAAATATACATAGTTTCAATATCTGACTTCGTAAGATCCACCTTGGGAGATATACCTGACCCATTTTATAGTATTGTATTTTTGTGTTGGTTCCTCGATTTTCAAATGCTCAACAACAATACCCGAGGAACTGAACATCACCAGTTGGAAATCCAACGAGATTGGAGGTCTACTGGACCAATCATTCCCTCCAGTGGATTGAATGGTGGCTGTCAGTGAATTTTCAGTCAATCCTGGGAATTTCTTGAATGTCCATAGGATTGAATTGTCCTTCGGTTGATATTTGGATTTTCCTCCAGAATTTGCAAATTTGACATCAATTATGTTTTGATTGGATGATGTGGGTATCTTAACAACAACGTCATTTGCGATTAATTTGGATGTAAATAAAGATTTTAATGTAATCTTTAATTCTGCTGTATTTTCACCAATTTTAGAAAATGATGGTGTTAGGATAAATGGGAAATTTATATTGTTCAAACATCTGTATGTCATCAATTCGAATTCTCCATCGGGTGGAACAAATCTGATGATCCTGTCGGAGTCAAATTTGTCTAGTTCAACACATTGATGGAATTTATAATCTTCCAAGATAACACCTCTTTTGGAAGCAGAATTAGGTATTGCTTTAACATTTTTGATATCATATTGTGCTAAAAAGTCATAAGAATCTTTTTCCTTGGATAAATTTAAAGAATCATTCAAACCAAAATCACAAGTTGGCATTCCTGATAGTTGGGATTTCATTTGAATCTTACCATCAACATAATTCTTTAAGATTTTTCCATCTATTGAAACTAAAACGTTCAATTTTTCAAAAATGTCTAAGAAGATCTCATTTCTTCTATATTTAATACCGTTTTTCCTCCATGGAAGTTCATCTTCATCTCCTCTTTTTCGATTATTTCTCATTGTTCTGTTTGTGATTGCTCTTTCCATGATCTTCCCAGAAACAGTGTTAAATTCATTAGCTTTCTTTAAATTCTCATTCAAAGTGGAGGGAACTTGAACAACAGTCTTCAAATATGATAAATCCATATTCTGAGGGATTCCAAAATCCAGCGTTTGATCCAGTAATGCATAAATAACGTCAAAGTATTCTTTTATGTTATCTTCAGTCAACCCATTAGGTCCGAAGTATCCAAACAACACTTCCTTGAAAGCGTACAACCATTCGAATATCACACCCACATCACCATTAGATCTAGTCACCGCTACCAGCCACAGATCCTGGTGTCTGATGTGTAGAAACGTGGTGGATCCCAACGTGAGAATTGGTGAACGTAGGTCTGGGTTAGATATCACTTGGATCCGAAAGATGTCAGCAACACTGGGCTTGACTCCAGCCCTTAGTACATCCGAGATTAGCACATCACCTCGCCCACTGAATAGAAATACGGCATTGATCATCTGAGGATAGCGTCAATTGGGATGATAACCAAAAAAAATTGCAAACTAACTGAACTGATTATTTGAACAATGTGTTGGAGTTGGTGTTTTTGTTTTATTTCCAGATTCAGTGATCCCGGAGCTATCACCGGAGTTAGTACTATCGCTCTTCATAATCAAAAAATTTTCTTTAGTTTGGGGATAAACCTTTCTGTCAGACACTTAAGTTTGTGAAGAGCACAGATCTACATCAGAAATGGTCCACGATATCGTCGTCTTCTCTGGGTCTTCGCACCCGGTGCTGGCCGACAGGGTCTGTCATAATCTTTCTTTGGAGCAGGGGAAGCTCAAGCTAGGTAAATTTTCCAATGGTGAAACCTCCATCAGTGTGAATGAGTCAGTCAGAGAAAAAGACGTCTACGTTATCCAGTCTTCGTGTGGTGATGTGAACGACAATTTCTTGGAGCTTCTGATCATCTTATCTGCTTGTAAAACGGCATCTGCTAAAAGAGTCACAGCTGTGTTACCATTGTTTCCCTACTCTAGACAACCAGATATTCCATATACTAAGAAAGGTGCACCAAAGACCACTAGTGGGACTCTTGCTTCAACTTCAAAATCCATTGCTAAGAACGATTATGTCTTCGATTCAGCGCCAAACACTCCTAAAGTTGAACCAAAATCATTCATTCAAACTCAAGATGAAATATCAAATGAGTCTATTCTTAACCATCATGATAACAATGTCTTGATGCATAACACAGGATATAAGAAATGGGTTGCCCAATCAGGTACTTTAATTGCTAATTTGTTGACTGCATCCGGTGCAGATCATATCATAACCATGGACTTGCATGATCCTCAATTCCAAGGGTTTTTTGACATTCCAGTTGATAACTTGTACTCCAAACCAATAATACAACACTACATCCAGACCCAAATCAAAGACTATGCCGACGCAGTGATAATTTCTCCAGATGCGGGTGGTGCTAAACGTGCTACTGCCATTGCCGATGCCCTACAGATGTCTTTTGCATTGATCCATAAAGAGAGAAGATTTGTAAACAATCCAAAAGCAAACAACACTAATACCGATGTGGCAGCAACTCCATTGAAAGAAAAATTCAACAAGAGTGATGATTCCTTGAGCTCTGAAAAGAAAACGAGATTTGCCACCACGATGTTGGTTGGTGATGTCAAAGGCAAAGAATGTATCTTGATTGATGATTTGGTGGACACTTCCTACACAATCACCAGAGCTGCCAGACTGTTGAAAGACCAAGGTGCAAGCAAGGTTACAGCCATCATCACTCACGGTGTCTTCTCCGGCGATGCCATTGAAAGAATCAAGAACTCCTCGCTTGACAAGATTATTGTCACAAACTCCGTTCCTCAAGACGAACACTCCAAAGCCCTCGGTGATAAACTCGAGGTGCTCGACGTCTCCCGAATATTCGGTGAGGCCATCAGAAGAATCCACAACGGTGAGTCCGTCTCCATGCTCTTCGACTACGTCATCTAGAAAATCTTAACACTGCACTTATGCCACCCGTTCTACCGTAGTCCCAATTTCTAATCCTTTAATCTCTTCGCGGCTTACCTAATCAACAATAGATCGTGTGCACGTGCGAGTCACAGAACTTCCTTCTTCACAATTCCTTGAGTCAAAACAAATTTATACACTCAAAAGTCTCAGTTCAAGCACTTATGCCACCCCGAAAGTCTCCGCTCACCCTCTCCTTACTGCCCACACTGACCCTGATTGCCAGGGTTCCCTCCATCCTTTCGTACCCACTGGCCCACCTCACTGATCATGAAAAGCATGCCTCCGCCTCTTCAAAAGAAGTTCTGACCCCAGACCAGTACTGGACTTATCTCATCATCTCGTTCTTCTTGGTCATCCTAGGTGGTGTCTTTGCCGGTTTGACCTTGGGCCTAATGGGTCAGGATGAGGTTTATTTGAAAGTCATCTCCACTTCAGGAGACGAACATGAACAGCTTCACGCTAAAAGGGTCTTGAAATTAATGGATCGTGGTAAACATTGGGTTTTGGTCACTTTATTATTATCCAATGTCATCACTAATGAAACATTGCCTATTGTTCTTGATCGTGTCTTGGGTGGTGGGTGGCCTGCTGTTGTCAGTTCCACCGTTGCTATCGTCATCTTTGGTGAAGTTATTCCGCAATCCCTGTGTGTTAGATATGGTTTGGAAATCGGATCTTTCTTTACACCTTTTGTCTTGGGATTAATGTACTTTATGTATCCTGTTGCATACCCAATTGCTCTGCTATTGGATAGAATCTTGGGTGAAGATCATGGTACCATTTATAAGAAGTCTGGTTTAAAGACTTTAGTTACTTTGCATAGAACCATGGGCGCGGAAAGGTTAAATCATGATGAAGTTACAATTATTTCTGCAGTTTTGGATTTGAAAGAGAAGCGAGTTGAAGATATAATGACTCCATTGAAAAACACATTTACAATGTCTTCAGATATGATTCTTGATGAAAAATGTATTGAAGAAATCTTCAACTCTGGGTTTTCAAGAATCCCTATTCATCTCCCTAATGAACCAACAAATTTTATAGGTATGCTGTTGGTTCGTGTTTTAATATCTTATGATCCAGAAGATGCTTTACCCGTCTCATCTTTCCCATTGGCCACATTACCAGAAACTCCGCCTGACACTTCATGTTTAAACATTTTGAATTATTTTCAAGAAGGTAAATCCCATATGGTGGTTGTTAGTGAGACTCCGGGTGATTCAACAGGTGCCATTGGTGTCTTGACTCTAGAAGATGTCATTGAAGAGTTGATCGGTGAAGAAATCGTTGATGAATCTGATGTTTTCATTGATGTCAACAAAGCAATCAAAAGAACCCAGCCTGGTCCTTTATCAAAAAGACATTTAACTCATTATTTACACACGTTATACAATGCAACGGCGAGAAATTCTGGAGAATATGCACCATTGGGTTCCATTGAAGAGAGTAGATCCCCTTCTAGATTAACTGGTGATAAGTTCTCAACCTCAATTGGTGACGCTGATGGGATCATTCAATTCAAACCTTCCAATTTAGCTTCAAATCCTTTAGAAACCAATTTAAGTTTTGTTACCATTAAAAGAAATCCACAACCTGTTTTAAAGAAACAAGCTTCAATCTTCAGTTATTACGATGATCCTATTGAACAACAACAAAAACAACAAGAACAAACCCAGCAAGATGTTGAATCTCAATTTGATGAACAGCAATTACCCGAATCTAGACAATCAACTGAACCAGATACTGAACGAACTATTCTTTCAAGATCAGCATCTCCTAATACTTATGGATCCAACGCCCCAGAGGACTTTGACAGCAAGAAATCTAGCAGAAGATCAAGCAGGGCTACAAGTTCTAACAATCTCAACAATAGCACTGGAATACGGTCTATCAATGGTTCTAACGGTGGGAAATACTACAAGAAGTTTCACATTCCAAAACATGAAGATGACAGAAATTCCTCAGACCTGTCAGAGATAGCAAGCAAGTTGAATAACGAACATTTGGCCGAAATAGATTCCGACAGGCCATTGTTAATGAAAGCATCGGAGCATAGTTATCGCACCGGAAGTGGTATTATTGAAAGTGTCGTCAATGTTCAAGGTCTCTCCAAGACAATCATTGAGGATGTTGATGGTTACTCTGATGATGAAGAAGATCGTTCACCACGCTAAATGACAACACAAAACGTCTGAGCATTGCATTGCTTCTATTCATAAGAAGTCCGCTATGTGATACCAGAGCTCTTCACTATGCTCGTTTCTCTCTTTTTTTGCCACTCATTTATACAATTACAAGCTATATCATATCCCTCCCTGTAGTAGTTAATAGTTGGGTCACGTTCCTTTTGGCCATGCTAGAAGCCCTGCGTTTCTCTCCTTTCGCGATTCTTCCGAACGAATTAAAAAGGAGCAAAACCCGGCACAATAAACCCATTTTTCGTACTGCAATCACTCTGCAAACTAGAGACAGTTAGAACCCCTTACTGGAAACCGCTTCCCCACACTGAACACATATCCCACCATGGCAATTGATGGTTTTGGCAAGCTCACGCTATCGGACAAGGAATCCGCAGAGAGAACTCATTCTCACAGTTCTCAGGCATCCACGGGCTCCTTAAGTGAATCAAAAAATCGTAACAAACTCAAGAGTCTATTTGGTTCAAATGTGGGTTCACCAACATCGGCCAGTGAGAAGCAACGCCAGAGCGATTATAAATTGACCCCAAACATTTCCAAATCTTCCATGCTGTCGTCGAAGCCCGCTTCAAGATCCCAAACAATTGATCAGCAACAGCAGCAGCAACAACAACAACCAACATATCAACATTTACATCCTCCACAAAAGCAACAAAGTCCCTCCAGTCATCAATATGACTCGAGTATTGCTAGCTCTCCAAGTGTGGATGACTTATCGCAGAAGAAACCACTTCGTTTGAAGAGATTTTTCAAGAAAGTGTTTAAAGCTCCTGATCATCATCATGATAAGCCAACTAGTCAACACGTTGTTGCACCAGTGCCCCATCATCACACTAAAGTGAGTCAACCGCATCCAGTTGTACAACCACAACCACAATCAGTCCAACACTTACTACAGCAGTCCGATGTTGCTTCTCGTTCTAATTCAGGAACTTCAATTTCAAAGATCTCAAGTGATAGTGTTTACAATAAAAATCTTTCACCTTTAGAGAAACAACAAATCGAATTTCAACAACAATTACAACATAGTCAGGATAAGTTACTGCATCAACAACAAGAGAAACTTCATAATTTACAACAAAGTCAAAGTGGAACTGGCAGTATCGGAAGTGGTCATGGTAAAAAAGTTTCTAAATTTTTAAACGTTTTATCCCCATCGAGACCATCATCGCCAAATCTTCGTTCATCTGCAAGTTTGAACAATTCTAATCAACCAAAATCTTTATTTGGAAGTGATTCCGCAAGTGAATTGATTGAAAAATACGGTATACCTGGTAAGATCCTGGGTGAAGGTGCAGGTGGTTCAGTTAGTGTTGTTAAGCGTTCAGATGGTAAACTTTATGCAGTTAAGAAATTCCGTCCTAAGAATGATAGAGAAACTGAAGCTGACTATTCAAAGAAAGTTACTGCTGAATTTTGTATTGGTTCAACTTTAAAACATGAAAATATTATTGAAACTCTTGATATGTTACAAGAAGGTTTAAACTTTTTGGTTGTTATGGAATTTGCACCTTACGATTTCTTCACTATCGTTATGAGTGGATTAATGACAAAACATGAAATCTTTTGTTGTTTTAGACAAATTATCAATGGAACCTTTTATCTTCATTCAATGGGGTTGGCACATCGTGATTTAAAATTAGATAATTGTGTTGTTTCTCGTCAAGGTATTATTAAATTAATTGATTTTGGTTCTGCTGTTGTTTTCAAATATCCGTATGAACCAGGTATTGTTAAAGCTAAAGGTGTTGTTGGATCAGATCCTTACCTTGCTCCAGAAGTCTTAATTGAACATCATTATGATCCAAGACCATTAGATGTTTGGTCAATTGCCATCATGTTTTGTTGTATGACATTAAGAAGATTCCCATGGAAAGCACCAAAACAATCAGATAATTCATTCAAATTATTCACGACTAAACCAGAACCTAAAGAAGGAGAAGATGGAGAAGTTGTACATAGATCTAAATCTAAAGGACCTTATAGGTTATTAAGATTGTTACCACACGCATCACGCTCATTGATTGCTGCAATGTTGGAATTGAATCCAACGAGGAGAATATCAATGGAACAAATTGTTGAAAATGAGTGGATTAAATCCATCGAAGTTTGTCAAGTTGGTGAAGGCCATAATATAGGGATTGATGGAACACATGAAGAAAAACTGAAGAAGATCCCAGAGACCCATAAACATCATCTGATAACGGAGGATGAGCTCAATGAGTTGCAAAAGAAGAGGGCGAGCGAGAAGAAGAAAGCAGAGGAGGCAGCCAAACAGGAGGCGCCGAAGGTTGCTGCCTAGATGGACATGGGTTAATGAGTTTCGTTTAGTTAGGATACAGATACATTTGAAGATTACTTAAATTGTAGTTTACGTGATCGTATGCATGCACTAAACTAAACATAGAATAAGGGTGAAAAAGCATGAATCTGACGGAATAGCTCGAACATTGGCTTCAATGCTAGAATTGAGGGAAATGAGATAAAAAAAACCGAAGGAAAAACAGCGACAGAACTTGCTGATACCTCTAATAATCGGATAACTACTGGGCTTTGATCTGACTGTTCATGTTTTGAACGTGTTTTTATTCGCGAATTTGGGAAAACGTTGCTTTTAATTAAAATTTTTTTTGCTCTTTAAAATCATCAAAAACACCACACCAACCACTACTCAAACCCTATTCGTGTCTTTGCTGTCTGGAGCCATGTCTAAGAACATCAACAACCAGAAGAAGACTCACTCATTGGCCAACGCGCCTACCCCGCAGAACACCCCTGCCTCTGTCACCAACTCGTACTTGAAGTCCAACCCGTTGAAAACCACTTTGCCATCAACAATCTCTGAAAACGACGAGGAAGGATTGGCTGATTTGAAATCCAAGTTGACTTCCAATCCGCACTTCTTGTCCTTGATCGAGGGCAAATTGGGATCATTAGTTGGTGAGAAGTCTGGATACGTTGATGGACTACCAAAGAAAGTTAAGAATAGAATCTACTCTTTGAAGACATTACAATCTGAATTGAATGTGATTGAGAAAGAATTTCAAGCTGAGCTAGTTAAATTAGAGAAACAGTTCGGTAAGAGATATGATGTTTTACATTCAAAGAGAGCAAGTATCATCAACGGTGATTTAGAGCCAACGGAAGAGGAAATCGCCAAGGGCAAGCAAATTGAACAAGAATTAGGTGCTGAAGACGACGACGAAGAGGAAGAAGAAGAGGATGACCAAGAAGAAGCTGAAGACGAAGATGATGTGAAAGGGATCCCATCTTTCTGGTTGACAGCTTTGTTAAATTTGCAACAAGAGATTGCAGAATTAATTAATCCAAGAGATGAAGAAGTCTTGAGTTATTTAACGGATATTCAATTAAAATACTTGGATAAACCAGGATTCCAGTTAGTTTTTAAGTTTGCTGAAAATGAATTCTTCAAGAACAAAGAATTGATCAAAACTTACTATTACCAAGAAGAATTAGGATATTCAGGAGATTTCATCTACGATCATGCAGAAGGTACTGATATTGATTGGGTTTCAAGCAAGAAAAACGTTACTGTTTCCATAGAGAGAAGAAAACAAAGAAACAAGGCCACCCAGCAAACTCGAACCATTGAGAAATTGACCCCAGTTGAATCTTTTTTCAACTTTTTTGATCCTCCAAAGATGCCAAACGATAATGATAGTAATGAAGATAACGATAATGAAGACGAAGACAGCGAGGACCAGTTCTTGGAACAGAGATTGGCATTCGACTACCAAGTCGGTGAAGAGATTAAGGATAAGTTAATTCCAAGGGCTATTGACTGGTTTACCGGTAGTGCCATTGACTACGAGAACGACGAGTTTGACGAAGAAGAGGGTTTTGCTGAAGAGTTTGAAGGTGATGAGGACGAAGACGAGGACGAGGACACCGACGATGAAGAAGAGCAAGAAGATGCCGAAAAGAAACAACCTCCAGAATGTAAACAGACCTGAGCTGCATAAACTGTGTATCTTTCTTATCCAAATCTGCAACATTGCTGATAATTGTGTCAAAAAGCCGAATTGCGTAATCACAAACAAAGAAATAATTTAAAACTCAAAAAAAACTCTCCTTTCTCCTTATACCAAACTAACCCAAAGTAGAAAGAAGATGTCCTACCAAAAGCTCCAATCACAATCCCCTTTCCTCACCCACTTGAAGAACTACCCGCTCGAGGTCAAAGCTGAGAAGTTCCTTCTCTCCTTCTCCCTTATCGCCTCCGTGACTGACTTGGTGTCTTCCTATGTCTTGAAGCTCAAAGCTGCTTTCAAGGAGTACTTCCCAACTGTTGCTGACTACGGGTTCAAACTTGAGAAGTTTGCGGTTGACGAGCTCCTCATCAAGTACGTCGATGTCTACGCGTACTTCATCAAGGAAGACTACAAGCTCTCAGACTTGACTGATAACAGGTTTGTCACTTCTGTCAAGAACCTTCCAGGAATTCAGGCTTTAGACAAGTTGTTAACCGACACCATTGCTCTAGTTAACGTTAAGTTGATCATCACTTTGGGCAATATCGTCGACCCTGACGTGGGCAAGGATTACAAGCCTGCTTCATCCCTTACCAGAGAACTTTACTCCTCTACATTGTTGTTGGATTCCCTTGCAAGTGCCACCAAGGATTTCATCTTGGGTTACGTTTCACCTAAATCAACTCCAAAGATCAATGGTTCAATTACACCAAAGGAGGCTACTGCTCCTATTCCTGCTCCTGCTGAAATTGCTGAGGTCATCCCTGTCGCGGTTGCCTCTGAAGACCCAAAATCGGATTGATTGACTTTGATAAGTTCTATGAATTGTATATCAGATTTTTAGGACATACGTTTATTCGATTGGAATTCTTCTTTTTATTTACAACTTTTGATTCTTTTCAACACTCTTTTATGTCAGTCTTTATTTCACTTTTCTTGACGTTAATGGTCGTCTTCTTACACTTTTATATGGTTACAATTTATAATTTAAATATTCTTTCTCTTTGCTAATTGGTTTGCTTTTGATATAATTTATACATTTCCTTTTCTGGCTAAACTAATAGTAATCGATGCTTTTGTATTTTTAAAAGTTTTCGTGTTTTCTTAACATCTAAACTACTGTATATTAGTTTCAGAAAGAATTACCAAACTTGTAACTCTTCGAATAGATCAACTCTTCCTTCTGCTTTTTGTAAGTTTGCAGCCACCGACTTTCTTGCAAGATCAACCATCTTTGTAGGACCACAAGAGACAACAGCAACGGAGTTATGATTCTCATTTAGTAGCTCTTCTTTAATAATTTCTTCAACATTTGGCCTTTGATAATGAAAAGTGATGAATGAAGACAACTCCTCAATCAAAGATTGGATGGTTTCAGTAGAACTTATACTTCCAGCTTTTTCATTGCCAGTATTATCACTCAAAGATTCTTTTCCATCTTCAAAAGTTTTTATTATCTGTATTGGAGCTTTACCTGTGATGAAAATATCAACTTTAACATGGGAACCAGCCAATGATTTTAATTCATTTTTAAACCATAACAAACTTTCAGCATTTCTGATGGACCAAAACAATCTAACATTCTTAGTTTCTGCCAATCCTTTACTTGCGAGTTCATAAGCATGACTGAACAAACCCGGAATACCATTACCACCAGCAAACAACAAAACAGTATCGTACTTCTCAACAGGAGATCTATGACCATATGGACCTTCAACACCAATGTACATTTGAATGGTTGAATCTTTTGCCTTGTCAAGCTTTCTCTTTAGTAATCTGGTCATACCTTTTTTGACTTTAATATAGATTATAATAGTGTTATCTTCTTGGACTGATCTTAAAATTGTGAAAGGATGTGTTTGCCAGAAGAATAATGGTGTACCAAAATAAATAAATGCATAAGCACCAGGGAATGGTTGGAACCATTTGTTATGTTTGGCAACGATTCTGAAAGTATCATCAGAAATGTATTTAATTTCTGCTTTTGTAATACCAAATATCAAAACTCTAACCATACGAACAATCCTATCTAAGACCCACAATGCTATAGAGACCCAAATCCATTCCAAATATCCTAAGTCTAAACAGTGATAGAAACAACCCACTAAGAAAATTGCAGCAAGAACAATATGAATCACAAGAAATACTTCATATGATAATTTTCTAAACATGTGGAAAGCTTGAAATAAAATCAAAGAACAAGCGACTGTTGCCACTGCACCCCAACGCCAGTATTCATCTGTGTAATATCCAGCTAGAAAATCAATATCAACTCCGTAGATCGTCCAGCAAATACTGTGGATGATTGCATGAATCGTCATAAATCTGGCAACCCATTTGTGATATTGAATGAATGTGGCATATGAAACACCTGTCAATGAAAGCAAGATGTTGTTTCTGCCTGCAAAAATCACCAAAAGTGGAACAAGACCAAATGATAACAAACCAGTTCTATCGGCAATTGCCTCTACTAGCATATCCCTCTTACTGATGAAAGTAGTTTCAAAGACATTGTAGTGAACTGTGGTTAAAAGAACATTTAAGCAAATGAATAAAAATATCACTATTGTTTCAATTCTAGTTGGAAGCAAAGTAGTGAAAATCTTGAGAAAGCTTGATTCTTGAGTATGTTTTTCAGTGAGAAGGGCAGGAATAGAAATTTTTGATCTATACCATTTCATCAATTTACCATTAAACTTTGTATGAATACCAGTTTTGATAAAAAGATTAGAGGCAGCATGGAAAAGGAACACAAGGATAAAGAAAACGTAGAACATACCGGCAAACATTGAAATAGAGTCAAGATTGAAATAAATACTTTCATAAAACTCCCAACGATCATTAATCATGGCGTTACTCATATTAACAGGAGAATGAAAGTAAATACCTGTATAGTTTGTCTCTGGGTCTAAAGTGATGGCATATTGGGTAGCATTCTCATATTTGTCGATAAGCTTATCTGGTGAAATCGAGTAGTTGAAGTTTTCATAACATTGAGCTGAGATGAATTTGGCAGTTTTGTTGAATTTTTTAGTATATGGACCAAATTTGTTAGCAGCTGAAATCAAAATGGATCCTAAACCTGGATCATAATAACAAGCGGAACCAATATTCGGAACTTTTTTTTCCATGAAAGCAAATCTGTAATCCAAGTCAAATGCAAAAGTGTAAAATGATGAATAGACTAACATTCTACCACTATCAGCATATTTCTCTGTCTTGAAAATTTTATATGCCTGAACATAGGAAGATAAAAATATCAGTCCAAACAACTTAACAGAAGAGATTTTCATTCTGAAAATTGATCAAGTTCTCAAACGTATTAAACAGAGTTAGTTAATTATAAGTAATGGGGAAGAAACCGAATGTTTATATAGTTCTTTCCAACAAAGAAAAAAATTATGCAACTGTGACCACTTTGTCAATGTGCTTTGAAGTAAGTAGCCATACAGGAGCCAGATCTTCAAAAATTTTCAATATGTTTGCATTCGCACTCATATACCAAGACGGTGGTTGGCTAATTTTTCAATAATCTTAATATAGTTTGATGCAATGCCGTGATTTTGAGTAGGATTTTTTGATTTACATTCATGCAGAGTTAATAGAACTTTTGTGAATTGAAAGTAGTAGTGAGCGATAATCAAGTCAAATGAGGGCATTAAGTCCATAATTTCGACGCTTTTTTTTTGTCCAAGATCCACATCTTATGTCGGTGTGAATTTTTTTACGAGACCTGCTTGAACACCTTGCTTTTGTGCGGCAGTTGCAAGAGGATACAATTAGTCGAGAGAAGGAAAAAAAGTTGCAACTGCGTAGTAAGTTATAAGGTCTTTTGGTCCTACATCTTAGAGACCCATCCATCATAATACTTTCCCCTTAATTACTTACAAGAGCATACACTCTCTTAACGTCTCAGCATCTCATGTCATTACCAAGCAAAATAACAAGCTTTTTTATGCATAAATTTGAACCCTGAAATTTTTTATCTAAAAAATCTTTAAATGACCCCAACCGATGGTGAACCCGTAAATTTAAAGCAAACGGCCAGTGCTTGATTGGCTGGTAAATACCCGGGTCCTAGTTTTGATCAATTGATTAATTCAGCCAACCTGTTTTAGTTTATTTTCCAAGCCCTTGTTATAATTTCGGTAAGTTCATTTTCCGTAGATCGCATTTTAATCAGATCAATCAGCGTTTCCGGGGTGTAAATTCTTGTGGTTTTGTTTTAAAAATGAACACTTCAGTTGTTTAAAACTTAAATGTAAAAAAAAATACTCATTGGAAATTAAGCATAATTTTAATCGGGTGAGAATTTTTGATGTCTAGGCAACGTCTTAGGAAGGGCCTAGGCTTTCTATACTTAGCCACAGCCAATCGGAGATTGATTTAATTTAGTGGGGATGGCTAAATGAAAGGCTGTTCGGTATATTCGTACGAGAGATGATGTCTTTGACGTATACTCAATTAAATGCAAGCTGAAATGGGGTCATTTATTGTTGTCTTAAACACGCACTTTCACTTTCAAGTTTTAAGTTTCAACCTATAGTTACCAGCGTATATGTGGTCTTGAAATGACTCAAGATTCATGAAAGATTGACTGATCTCTAGGTTAAAAAAGCCGTCCCAGAGAAGATGTGAAGATTACTTTTAGGATTAACTATGTTTAATCTCTTCAATCTTATTTCTTTCATGGGAGTAATCAGGTGCTTTCATTGATCCCCACCAATTGGTAATTACATTCATACTGGCAGCTGATCTCATCTTTATCCCCGATTAAATTTCCAAAGCCGGCACATCCAATGATAGTTCATTTATACTCACACAGACACAGTGTGCGGGAGCGGAAAGACAAAGTCTCTTTATGGTTTCATGCCTTAACTGAAAACTACTGCGGACCATAGAACCGTTTCTTGAAAACATTAAGAGTGAAATTTCTTTGCTAACTGTTGTTTATTAGAGCTCCCAAGAGACAATCACGGTTCAATTTCGATTCACAGTGCAACTGGTTACTGCGCAGTCTTGTTCAGATCATGGGGCATGGCGGTTAAAGTCCCAATTTTTGAAAACCCGGCTTCTCGGAATGCAACTAAGGTTCAGCAATATGATACAACACTTGAACAACATGGACTTGAGTCCCAAGTGCTGAAGCTTTAAGCCATCTGTATTCTATTTGACACTCAGTGTCAACAGTCATAACCTTAGATGTTAGCTTCTTGGTGCAAACAATTATGGTGCCTCTGGTATAAAGACCCACCAGTTTTCTATGGTTGAAACTAAGAAGAAGCGGTTGTTTTTCGATTCAACCAACATGACATTGCTTCTTTTCAATAGCAGGTAGGGTTTAGCTTATAGAACGTATGTGCTCTAGCATTTCCAGCACTGTTTCGGTCCTTCTTCTCTTTAGTTTCTACTCAAAACACTCTTGTGCTTCTTATAATGATGAGGTGTTAGGATGTACTGTGTTTTTTCGGTTTTGTTTATATATCAATTTTCGTATTGACGGCACGTCACCTACTAGAAAAGCACAAACGTGATGTCGGCAACCCCTAAGAAATCAACAGAGGCTGAAGACGTTCTCGACTTCTTGAACTCATTGCCTGAAAACAAAGACAAAGCTGGTGCCTTTAAAGCTAAGGGCAACAAAAGTTCTAACAACAATGGTAAAGATAAGGAAGATGTGTTGGATTTCCTTGATGAATTAGAGAAGAGTGACTTGAGGAAGAAAGAGACCAAGATAGGTGGAAAACAAGAAACAAATAACGAAAGGGGCGCTAAAGCAGTCCCAGAACCAGAATCAGAAGAAAAAGTGGTTAGAGTTGAAAAACTAACGACTGAGACTCCACAACCTGAAGAAACCAAACAAGAAGAACTTAAAGTTGATGATGATGGCTCTGTGATCCCTGCCAGTGAGAAACAAGAAGGTGAAGAAGACTTTATTGACCCAATTTCATCAATTTCCAACTGGTGGTCCTCATCTGGATCAAATGCTGTTAATTCTCTATGGAGCAATGCTAAGTCTATTCAACAGAAGGCAACTGAAGAAGCATCCAAATTTGCAACTGAAGCTACTAAAAAGCTTAAAGATGAGAATGAAAATGTGGAGAAATTAAGAAAAGTCAATGCTTTTAAGTTCCTCACTGATAATTTCGAATCAATTCTTAACAATTTGAATATTGATCAATATGATGAATTTCTAAAGATTTACTTGATACATGATTTAATAAATTTTGATAAAACGTTGGAGAGTTTGATTAAATCTCAATTTAAGAAAGTTTTAAAACAAGTTCAAGGAGATATTTTCATTGAAGTTGTCAAACAAAATACAGTCAGTAAAGATACTCAAAGAAGATACAGTGTTGGAAACCATGATCAAGTCAAGAAGTTAAATCTTTTTGAAGGAAGCATAGTGGATGGTGACAAACTCAACTGGGCCAACTTGAACGCATCTATCAAATCAGCTGAGACTTCTGCTGAGATTAAAGAGAATGAAACAGCAGAAGCTAAAGAAGCTGCTGAGGATCTAAATATTTCTAAGATTTTCATCTCCATCTTGCCTGTTCGCAACGCTTTGAAGAAAGAGGAAAATGAAGAATTCCATCTCATTGACTCTTCATCGTCTAACACTTTCCAATTCAGAATCATATTGAAAGATATTGGTCATAAAATTTCTCTTGTTTCAGAAACTCAGTCATTCCCAATACAATGGGCCAAGTGGATTCAATACGATGAGAAAAGTGAAGCTGAGAAATCGAAGAAGGAAACATCGGAAAATGTAGAAGCAGAAGTAGAATCAGATGATGAGATTGATCCTGCTGAATGGGTTAATGATTGGATTGATCAAGGGTTGAACTTGACTATTGGTGTCTTGGCCCAGGAATATGTGATTAAGAGAATGGGATTTTAAGACTACTTTTAACTAGCACACTACAGATAATAATATAAGCTTAGTTAACCTTTTTGCATATGCCACAATATATTAATCATAAACCTTTTTTCATACAACGCGATGTATTAATAATGTTTGGAAGAAAGAGTTAGGGTAGTCAATGATTGTACTCCTCGATCAAGGCATTTAAGGATTTCTCATCGTTTGCCAGAGTTCCTTTCTCCCAATCAACAATCAACGGCTCAACAAACCAGTCAGTATTCTTTATCAATTCTTTGAATTCCTCTTCATTGACTAAACCTTTACCACCTTCTGTTATATCTTTGAATAAAGGAAACGCATGACGAAAAACTTGTAAATTATGGGATCTTGGGTTTTTGTTGTTGGTTTGTGCAGTGAAAGTGTATGATCTGATGAGTTTCAATTGATCATACGTTGGTTTGCTGTAGATTGAGTCTTCGACAAGGTACTTAACACCTTCTTCTTTACTCTCTGAGCCTCCAAATCCCTCTTTGATTTTAGACCATAACGAGCCAGAAACGGAACTGGTGGAGTGATGTGTATCTTTCTTAACGGCTTTAGATAGCAACTCTTCCAACAATGCTGTTGAAACAGGCGAGCTGGAGCGAAATAGGGTGATTGTGCCCGGATTGGACTGGAGAGTCTTGAACATTGACATCTTGTATGTGGTTTTCTTGCTCGTTAACAATGGGTAATGTGGATCTTTTGTGTCAGATCCTTGCGATTTCCGAGCCCTCGGTTATGATACACAATTACTACTTCTTGTCATGCATTGGAGTTGTGTATATAAAAAGCACTCAGACCTGGTAACCAAACACCTCTGGTCTTCTCTGGTCCCATAGTGGCATTTGGGATCTCACTCTCGCGATCAAGTCCAAGTCAACATCAGCAACAGCGAGCCCAATGGCTTGCGGGTCAACATCACTGACTTCTGCTATAATGGTTCCCCAAGGGTCAACAATCAGAGTATGTCCATAACTGAATCTCGTTGGCTTTCCTTCTGAAAGATCAACCCCATTTGCCAAATCATCATCACTCAAAGTGTTGTGTCCACCGGTTTGAGCAGGCAAGACTACATAAGTTTGGGTGTCAATGGCTCTTGCTTTGGCTAATGTGTGCCAGTGAGCAGCACCGGTTCTCGTCGTGAAAGCAGATGGGAATTGTAGGATTTCTGCCCCTAATGAACGTAGTCTGAGTGCAAGTTCAGGGAATCTAATATCGTAACAGATTGCTGGACCCAGTTTACCTGCAGGAGTAGATACAATAGAAGGTAATTCTTGACCAGGTTCGACACCGTTAGACTCTTTGATGATTGGTGCGTCTTTGGTGACAGTTACGTCGAACAAGTGGATCTTTTGATATCTGTTGACAAGTTCTCCTTGTGAATTGAAGTATACTAAAGTGTTGAGAACTTTTGCAGGGTTTGTAGGTGATGGTTCATGAATCCCGACACTGACATCCAACTCATAATTCTGGTTCTGATACAAAGATCTCAGTTTGTCCTGAATTGAAGTTACAAACACCGATGATTCGAATGGTTGGGCCAAACTAGACGAGTGTTGTTGAGATTTCGCTAAGTAATCTGAGGCTTCTGGTAGGAAAAGGACTCTGACCCCTTTTGCGACGGCTCTGTCGATGAGCTCGATGATGAGTTTTGCGTTTGTCTTGAGCGACGAGGTCGAGGACAGCTGACCAGCAGCAATCAGCACCATATTCGATGGAATAGTTGTTAGTAAAGGGAAGGGTTTTGAAATGCCACAATTTATTTTTATGGAAAGCCAGTTCCGATTCTATATCACTAGTTGCTGGGGCCTGATTAATTCCGATTCTACATATCTTTTCCATCTCAAGAAAACTACTATCAAACCCTCATCAAACAACAACAACACTCCATAACCTCAACCAATGGCAGTCCTTTCGGGTCCAGAAATTTATAAAGCAAAAGGCGTCATCGACACTCCTCAATATCTCGAGTTGAAAGACGGAACTAAAGCGACACTCATTCCAATCTATCCAAATGACGTGGACAAGCTCCCAACATCACTCGTGGACTTTCTCTGGAAACAATTCAACGACGAGATTGAACGAGGCAATACCTACCCATATCTGGAAGTGCTCTCCAGACAAGCCTTTCTAGACTACTGGCTTGGTGCTTTTCATGCCCTGCTGGTCAGATCGGAATCAGATAAGACCCTCGATGCATTATTCGATAGTTTGAAAGAAGACGAGGACTGGAACCAAAAATGGTTGGGATCTTACTATATCAAACCAAACTACACAGGTCGTGCCTCTCATATTTGCAATGCTGGATTTCTGGTAAATCCTCACGCTAGAGGATTATCAGTGGGAAGTACTTTAGGTAAAAGTTATTTAAAATGGGCACCAGTTCTAGGATACGTTTACAGTGTTTTCAATTTGGTGTTTGTGACTAATGTGGCGAGTGTTAAGATCTGGGATAATCTAGGATTCAATAGAATCGGATTAGTCCCTGGTGCTGGCGTCTTGAAAGGACACGAACAAAGGGTCGATGCCATTGTTTTTGGTAAAGAACTTGTATGATTATTTTAATTTAAATAGAATAGAAAATTATGTAGAAACTAGCAGCTAGTTGGAGTACTCGAAACTGTTCCTGTTCAGTGTCAGGCTGGCATTTCAGTCACGAACTGTCTAATAGCGATAGAGTTACTGAGAAGTCAGAATCTCTTCAGGTTCGTATTTAATCAGATGACTAAGCGATTTTCGCGATTTGTCTCTTGTTTTCAATTCAATTTAGCATAAATAAATGATTGCATATACTTGTTACAAGAGACCAAAAAGAGAGCCCCTAATGTTCAAGTTCGGACAGCCAGACACCTACACGTTTAGGCAGGATTTTAATACCCACAGTGATCAACATTCTACTGTCAATGACCAAAGCCTGGGCCCTGCTGGTCCCACCAACGCGTCTTCCCATATTCAGCATTTTCCTGCTTTGATTCCTCCTTACACTGTTCTCTTGAAAGATGGAGAAACAACCGCTACAATATATCCAATACCCAACCACCAGTCGCTTCCACCTGGGCTTCTGGCGTTCCTGGTTGATGAGTTCAACATGGAGGTTGAAAGAGGAGACACTTTCCCATTTTTTGACACTTTGGATATTGAAGAGTTCAAAAACTATTGGTTTGGATCGTTCTCTGCCGTTATGGTTCTTGGTGATGAGCCACAGCTTGACCATCAGAGATCATGGGAGAAAGAATGTTTAGGGAGTTTTTTTATTAAGGCTAATTTTCCTGGTCGTGCGTCTCACATTTGCACTGGTGGATTTTTAGTCAATGCTGGTATTAGAGGTAAAGGAATTGGTAGAACCTTAGCTGATGTGTTTTTGGACTGGGCGCCTAAACTTGGGTATACTTCATCCATATTCAATCTTGTGTTTGAAACAAATGTTGGGGCTAGAAGAATTTTGGAAAGCTTGAATTTCAAGAGAATAGGTAAGATCAAAGCGGCAGGTATCTTAAAGGATCATGAGAATGCGGTAGATGCAATCATCTATGGGAAAGAATTGAGCAAAGGCACATCAAGTAACAATAACAGAACAGAGACAAGTCATGTGAACCCACATTTGGATAACCAGGGTGGTTATAGATTTGACAAGATCAAATATTACCTAGAATTTGGTAAATACCCTCCATTTATTGATCGTCAAGAAAAATCACGTTTAAGATCTTCTGCCTCGCATTATCGTCTCATAAATGGGAATCTAACGTTAAATGGCCGTGAAGTTATTTCTGATCCAGTCAGGCAGTTGGAAATCTGTACAGAGTTCCATCAAGTAAATCACGGAGGCATTAACAAGACAACTGCTTCAATTACAGAAAAATACCATTGGACAAGAATAAAGGACACTGTTGCTCAAGCTATACGAAACTGTGAAGAATGTCGAGATCCAACCAAAACAGCTGCAAGTGTTAACAAAAGACAAAAAATTGAAAACAACAACAATAACAATAATGGCAATAACAACAATGCCGCCTCTAATAATGGCAGTGAATTCGTTCATGATCTGTCTAGAAACTCAGATTCTCATATAGATTTCCAAAATCTGGATGATCCATCAGGAATCTTTGCAACTGTTGAAGCAGCACAACGAAATTCCAGAAATGAACAAACTTATGATGCTTATGACCCAGGTACGACACAGACGGAACGGGTACAAGGTAATGATGATCAAGGCGACAATGATCAAAATGATATCCCTGTGGATCCCGAAGTCAGCTCATACCAATATGCAACCCATAATACTTCATCAAGTCAACATAACTATGGATATCGTACGAATGATAATGGTCAATTACAAGGGTTATCGCATCAGGTACAAAGGCACCAAAATAGTAATAATAGAGCTGATAGTGTTGATATATCGGGTGATAACTCGAACGGCTCTGAAATTGAAATTGCGAGAGCTTTGATTGAGGCAAATGATGTTGATGGTGCGATAAATCCCCATGTTGGTCATTTGGTTAATCCTCATAGAAACAGAGGACACGGTGGGCAACACGACGAGGATGAAGATGAAGATCAAGATGATGATCATGGAGTTATGTTTTAAAGAGATTGGATTTGTATAAATTTCTTTCTGCCAGGTTTAATGAGACTTTTGAAATTTGTATGACCTTGGAATGGACTGAATGCTTGAGATATTTGATTGATTACATTACTTAACACTTAATACTTCGACTACATCTGCATTTATATAACTCTAGTTGTAAATATTTATTTTAGTATAAATCAACAATAAAATCAAATTAATTAGAAACTTTTTTTAACAAAGTTGTATTAGTATATTTTTTTTTGTATGTGAAAACTATTGACAACAAAAAGATGAACGATGAGAAGGAAACAACCCCAAAAAAACAGACTGATATGAACAGGTCAATCAAAAGTAATATCATCAATAAAACATTCAACAAAGCGGTCTCCACTCGCCTTGAAATTCGTCCAAATAAAAAACTATCAATCAACAACAAGATTCATCAACAAATCCACGTTTTTTCAAGATCATATTCATTATGAGCAAAAACAATCAAAGGAACCAAACAAATCTCCAGCTTAGAAATCTGGTCCAATAACCATAGCCAACAATGCCATTCTAACGAACAAACCATATCTCATTTGTCTGAAGTAAGCAGCACGTTGATCAAAATCAACTTCTTCTTTGATTTCATTGACACGAGGCAATGGATGTAAGATGGCCATGTGTTGTTTTGCGTATGATAAGATCTTGTTATCAACAACGTATGAATCTTTCAATCTTTCGTATTGATCTTGATCTTCAAATCTTTCCTTTTGGATTCTGGTACAGTATAATATATCTGATTTGGAAATGACATCTTTGGTCAATTCTTCAGATTCAGAAGCCAACATGTTAGCTTCAATTAATTCTTGTCTGATAGAGTCTGGTAATCGTAATTCTTTTGGAGAAACCAAGTTGACTCTAACTTGATAATGTTTCAACAATTTACATAATGAGTGAACTGGTCTACCATATTTCAAATCACCCATGAATGTAACAGTAATACCGTTAACAGTACCTAATTCTTCACGAATGGTGAATAAATCTAAGAAAGCTTGAGTTGGATGTTCACCGGCACCATTACCACCGTTCAAGATTGGAACAGGTGAGAATTTAGCAGCAATCGAAGCACTTTCAACTGATGGATGACGTAAAGCAATAGCATCAGAGTATGAGGCCAAAGAACGGATTGTGTCTTGTAGAGATTCACCTTTCTTGACTGAAGAAGATTCAGCAGACACAGCAATGGTTCTACCACCCAATCTTTGCATGGCAGCATCGAATGAAGATGAAGTTCTGGTTGATGGTTCATAGAACATGGTAGTCAACAATCTACCTTTCAAAATATCCAAAACACCTTGTCTTTCAACAGCTAACCTCATTTCTTGAGCAACAGAGAACAAAATGTGTAAATCATTTCTGGTGAAATCATTAACTGACAAGATTGAACGGCGTAAGAATGGGTTATTGTTACGGATGTAAGTAGCTAAAGCACCTGGTAAGGATAATTCCTTTGGAGGTCTTGATGAAACCAGTTCAGTACCTTTGACATCTTTTTCTTCAATGATATCTTGGATGGCTGGGCGAGCAACTGGATCAACAGAGAATGAAAATCTGGCTTTTCTAGTAGCATTTGGACTAGAAACTTGGAAATCTTGAGAAGATTGAACAATAGAACTATGTCTGTGTTTGAATGATGAGTTATCAACACCTAAAGTTTGGTCAATAACTAATTCACCTTCTAAAGTAACAGTTTGGTCATAGAATTGAACACGTTCAACAGCACCTTTCAATTTACCTTCAAATGGTGAGAAAACTTCAGATGCGTGTAAAGTGGATAATGAACGGTCCAGATCAATTTCAACTAAGGAATCTTGTTCTGGTAATCTAAAGATTTCAACTGGTCTATCATGTAATTTAGCAACAATGTCTTCGACAGTCAATTTGCCTTTGTCAACAGCAGAGATTAACAATGGAATGGCGTCAGCAATACCTAAACCGGCAACAACCGGTTTACCTAAGAATTTAGCCAACAATGATGGGATGACACCAATAGAGAAAGCATCAATGGATTCTAAGTTAGCCCATAAGAATTCTTGGTCTTCTTTGGTTGGTAAGAAATTAGCACCTGGGTATTCTTCTTGAGACAAGAATAAGGTGTAGATGGCAACATCAGCAGTAACTAATGAAGATTTAGACTTAACCAATTTGATCAATTCAAGCTCAGCCTTGGATGAAACACCGGTGATGTGTAAAGAACGGTTATTCAATGTAGACAATAACAAGATTGAAGCTAAATCAGTACCAGAAGCATCAGTGATGACTGGCTTGTTCTCTGGCCATGAAGCCAAATGAACAGAATCGGATGAAACACCACTCTTAGCTAATTCGTTGTATGATAAGAATAATGAGGCAACATTTGACGATAATTGACTGACGTTAGTTTCGTTAGCCTTAGATGCAGAGATTGATAATGAGTAGTCAGTGTAACCAGAATCGGATAAGATGGCGGAAATCTCGGTCAAAGATTTAGAATCAGTAATAGCAAGACCATTAGCTGAGATTGGCAAAATTTGGTTGTAAGTGAAACCAGAAACCAATGAAGCTTTAGTGACTTTTTCAAAATCTTCAGAAGTGTTGAATGATGGAACAAATGAAGAAACGTTGACAAAACCTGGAACAGAAACTGTTCTATGGGAAGTTTGAGCATCACGGTTAGAAATATCTAATGAGATGTTTCTTGACAAAGCTTCAATCAACAATTTGGCACATTTAACATTAGTAACCAATGGAACAGCATAATCAACAGCCATACGACGAGTTTTGTAACCTTTGGACATGTAACTAGCTGGACGACGGAATCTGTTTGAAGATGGCAAGTTAATGTACAGGTCAATTAAGTTGTTAGCCAAATGTTGAGTCAATGAGTATTCCGATTTTTGATCATCTTCTTCTGCCATGATTTCCAAGTATTGAACTGGGATACCGTGTTCTTGAATGTAATCAGCAGTACCAGCAGTAGCAAACAAACTGTAACCTAATTCATACAATTTCTTGATTGATGGTAATAATTCTTGTTTCTCTTTGAATGAACCAATAGACAATAAAATGTTCTTCTTTGGTAATTTGAAACCAGTAGAAATCAAAGATTTCAAGTAAGCTTCATATTTGTTGTGACCAAAAGTGGCAACTTCACCAGTAGAAGCCATCTCAACACCTAAGATAGGATCAGCCCCAGACAATCTTGAAAAAGAGAATTGAGGAACTTTGACAGCACAGTAATCTTCTGGTAAGTTTTGGACTGGGTATGGTTCAACGTCGAAACCCATGATAGCTTTGGTGGCCATTTCAATCAAGTTGGTACCAACAACCTTGGAGATGAATGGGAAAGAACGTGAAGCACGAACGTTACATTCAATAACCTTAATATCGTTGTTCTTAGCGATGAATTGGATGTTGTAAGGACCAGTGATGTTCAAAGCTTTACCAATCTTAGCAGTGGCAACGACAATACGTTTGACAGTTTCTGGGTCCAAATCTTGTGGAGGAACAATTAAGGTAGCATCACCAGAGTGGACACCTGCATTTTCAACATGTTCAGAGACAACGTGCATGATCAATTCACCATCTTTGGCAACAGCATCCATTTCAATTTCTTTAGCGTTTTCCAAATATTTGGTAATGACAACTGGGTAATCACGAGAAACTTCAACAGCTTGAGCCAAATATGAAGCCAAATCATCTTTAGAGTAGACTGTGTTCATGGCAGCACCAGACAAGACGTAAGATGGACGAACCAAGACTGGGTAACCGACAGCTTCAGCAAAAGATTCCGCTTCATCAATGGAAGTCAATTCTTTCCAAGCAGGTTGATCAACACCGATGTTATCCAACATACGAGAGAATTTGTAACGATTTTCAGCAGAATCAATCATTTCTGGGGAAGTGCCTAAGATTTTGACGTTGTTTCTGTGTAATGGCAAAGCAATGTTGTTAGAAGTTTGACCACCCATAGAAATAACAACACCTGCAGATTGTTCTAATTCATAGATATCTAAAATACGCTCTAAGTTGATGGTCTCAAAGTATAGTCTGTCAGCTTCATCATAATCGGTAGAGACAGTTTCTGGGTTGTAGTTAACCATGATAGTTTTAGTACCATTAGCACGTAAAGTTCTAACAGCAGTAACAGCACACCAATCGAATTCAACAGAGGAACCAATACGGTAGACACCAGAACCCAAGACCATAACACCATGATCATCAAAAGTGACATCATGGGAGTCAGCGTTGTAAGTGATGTATAAGTAGTTGGTGAAAGCTGGGAATTCAGCAGCAACGGTATCGATTTGTTTGACAAATGGAATAATACCATATTCTTTTCTCAGTCTTCTGATCGCAACTTCATTAGAACCAATGAACTTAGCGATTTGTCTATCTTCGAAACCTAATTGTTTGGCTTCTCTGATAACCAATGGAGTTAATTTTTCTTTAGTACCGAATGATTCAATGTATTTGGCGAATTTAATCAAACCTTCCAATTTGTTCAAGAACCATCTGTCGATGTTGGTTAATTTCCAAACTTTGTCAACAGAGTAACCAGAGTCTAAGGCGTTAGCAATAGCGAATAAACGTTGATCAGATGGAGTTTGTAATTCAGAATCAATATCAATGGACATTAAAGCTTCAGTTTGGTTGAAACCCAAGTTCTGGTAATCGACTGAACGAATAGCTTTTTGAATAGCTTCTTCAAAAGTTCTACCAATGGACATGACTTCACCAACAGATTTCATAGATGATGATAATAAAGTTGAAACTCTTGTGAATTTTTTCAAATCCCATCTTGGAATCTTAACAACAACGTAATCTAATGATGGTTCGAAACAAGCACAAGTAACTTTAGTGACAGAGTTACGAACTTCATTCAATGGAATGTTCAAACCTAATTTGGCAGCAGTGTAAGCTAATGGATAACCGGTGGCTTTAGAAGCTAAAGCTGAAGAACGGGATAAACGAGCATTGACTTCAATAATGCAGTATTCTTTGGAGAAAGGATTCAAAGCATATTGAATGTTACATTCACCAACAACACCCAAATGTCTGATAACGTTGACAGCAGTGGTACGTAACATGTTGTAATCTTCATCAGATAAGGTTTGGGATGGTGCAACAACAATAGAGTCACCAGTATGGATACCCAAAGGATCAAAGTTTTCCATGTTACAAACGGTAATACAGTTGTCGAAAGCATCACGAACAACTTCATACTCAACTTCTTTCCAACCTTTCATAGATCTTTCAACCAAAACTTGAGGAGAAGTGGCAAAAGCAACGTTACACAAGTCAATTAATTCTTGTTCGTTATCAGCGAAACCAGAACCTAAACCACCTAAAGCGAAGGCAGCTCTAACAATGACTGGGAAACCAATATCTTTAACAGCTGCTAAAGCTTCTTCGACATTGTTAGCAGAGTGTGATTTGGCACATTTTTCACCAATTTCTTCCATAGATCTAGCGAATAATTCACGATCTTCTGTGGTGATAACAGTTTCAATTTGAGTACCCAAGACTTTAACACCTAAAGATTCAAATTCATCTTTTAATTCAATACCAACAGATAAAGCAGTTTGACCACCAAAAGTACAATAGATGGCATCTGGTTTTTCATGTTTGATAACTTTACGAACAAAGTCAGCAGTGACTGGAACGAAGTAAACCTTATCAGCTAAACCTTTGGAAGTTTGAATAGTGGCAATGTTTGGGTTGATCAAAATGGTGTAAATACCTTCTTCTTTCAAAGCTTTGATGGCTTGAGAACCAGAGTAATCGAATTCACCAGCTTGACCAATGGATAAACCACCAGAACCTAAGACTAAAACTTTCTTTGGGTTTTGTCTTGGGGCTTTTGCTAAGTTTTCTTCCTTTTTACCACCTGGGAATTCAACCGCTTTCAAAACTTGAGAAGCTTTGAAGTCAACAACAGATTTAATGAAAACATCGAATAAGAATTCAGTATCTCTTGGACCTGGGGTAGATTCTGGATGGAATTGAACTGAGAAAAATGGCAATTCAGTGTGGTAGATACCTTCATTGGAACCATCGTTGGCATTGACGAATAATTCTTCCCAACCTTGAGTTAAAGTGGTAGTGTCAACGGCATAACCATGATTTTGAGAAGTGATGTAACAACGACCAGATATAGTAGAGGTAGCTGGGATGTTATGACCTCTGTTACCGAATTTCAATTTCATGGTTGAGGCACCAGTAGATCTAGCTAATAATTGATGACCTAAACAAATACCAAAAATTGGAGTGTTTTTAGCAGCAACGACCTTAGAGATTTGTTCAACCGTGGAGTCCATAACAGAAGGATCACCTGGACCATTTGAAATGAATAAACCATCAAATTGTTCAGAGGATAAGTCATGGTCCCATGGGACAACTTTCAATTCAACACCACGTCTGACAAAACAACGAATTTGATTGTATTTCATACCAACATCAATAGCTAAGATTCTGATAGTTTTACCATCTGAACCTTTGATGGCGTTTTCTGGTTTTGGAGAGTAAAGAACTGGTTGTTTTGTGGAGACTTTAGCAACCAAGTTTTTCACATTTGGGTCATCAAATTCTGGAATATCGAAATGAGATCTCCAGTTGTCAGAGGTGGCTTCTTCAACTGAAGCTTTGTCGGATTGAACACCGATTCTACCTAACATAGAACCACTTTCTCTCAAATGTTTAGTTAAAGATCTGGTATCAACACCGTAAATAGCTGGGATGTTTTGTTCTTTTAACCAAGCACCTAAAGAAGATTTAGCTAAGAAATGGGAAAATTCTTCGGTGTAGTGAGCAACAACTAAACCAGCAATGTGGATTCTGTTAGACTCGAAATATTTTGGTAATTCTGGAACGTCTTCATCTTTCAATTCACGGTCTGGAACACCATAGTTACCAACTAATGGATAGGTGATAACCAAGATCTGACCTTCGTAAGAAGGATCGGTGATGGATTCTGGATAACCAACCATACCGGTTTGGAAAACCAATTCACCAGCAGCTGGAACTTCAGAACCAAAAGAGTAACCTTCTAAGACGGTTCCATCTTTCAATTCCAAGGCCATCAAACGATTTCCAGTTGACTCCATAGGTGGAGAGATAGGAGCAGCTGGGTTCAAAGAAACAACAGAGGCGACCATTTTTGTCTAGTTTGTTAGTTTGAGCTGGTGAAGGAAATTAGTATTTGTTAAGTGAGAAATGTAAAATGTGACATAAAAATTTTTTTTCAAGCCAAAAAAAGAACAATTAAGATCACAATTTAATCTCAGAAAGAGTGACTTTGGCAGGATTATGGGAGTTAGAAATTTTCGACAGAGGCTACAACAGAAATCAGAGGTGAATTTGCAAGTAGTTCGAAGTAGTTTGTACCACCTTTTTGTATCTGACAGGCTTAAAGCCTGACAAAGGTATGTACAGTTTCTCTTTTCCATACTCGCTCTTCACATGACTTCAGCTGTTGCTTGAGCCACCCATAGTCCATACCAAATGTCTCTCTTGCCTCAGATGGTTGAAGAGCACATACTAGTAGTGGAGAGGAAAGAACTTGTTGATCGTAAAACGCAGTAGAATCAATTAACTTGAGAAAACTATCAAAAAAGGCTGGAGACTGATAGTTTGTGGATTGTTAAGAGTTAGAACGGAAGGGCCGTGGTTCCTAGGTCGTTTTCGGGGATCAACAAAGAACTTGAAAAGAGCTTTCTGAAAAAGAGAGAGAGAAGAAGAGAGAGAGGAAGAAAGAAATAAAATAAAAAACAGCAGAAGGTTGAAATTTAAAGTGAAAAGTCCATCGCTTTATACCAAAAAAAAAATTTTATGCCGCGAAAAAGAAATTAGGGCGATGAGCTTGCCCTTTTTCGGACATTGTGCACTCAGTTCTGATGTTGTAAGGATGGGGGTAAGACTGGTTTGTAGAGTAAACTTTGGACTGTTCAGATATGTTAATTTCAAAGATTAAATACAGTCTCAACCCCTTGGTATCTGCCTTTAATTGTGTTCTGGCCTCTGTCAACAAACGACTTTCGTCATTTTCTTTGCATAATGACGCATCGAAAGCGAAAATTATTTGCGCCTTTTCGCGGGCTCTTCTTTCGCCATTCGCCATTTTCGCACTCGAGTATTTGTATGAAGTCTCAACGCTACAACAAAAATTCTCACGTTTCTCTCCAGACCACAGAGTCCACGTCCCCCGTTGTCTGGTACCAGTTGCCACACTCACTCTTCGTGCTGCTGCTTGGTGCTCCTGCGGTCCCACTGTCCGTCGCTGCGCGTTTTGGGTCGCTACCAATACTTGTTGTTTGATATACAGCCTAGATTAAACCATACAACAACACAATGGCACTCGGATGGTTTAAATCCAGAAGAAGTTCGCTGGCTCATGCTTACCAGCGCTCTCATACAATATCGAACATTAACCAAAAATTCAATAAAACACTGGGATGGAGACTGAGGAATTTCATGCGTCACTTGGAAAGAGTCTTAGGTCCGTACTTGAAGAAGATATTCCCCAATTTTGTGAGTGTCCACTATTTTTACATCATATTCATGGCATTCTTAGCATCTATCATTATATACCCACATAATGATATGTCCTATATTGATGCCCTTTTCTTTGGTGCTGGTGCGTGCACGCAAGCGGGCTTAAACCCAGTTGATTTGAATACATTACTGTTATATCAACAAATCACAATCTACATATTTTGCACATTAACAACCCCGATATTTATCCACAGTTTTCTGGCCTTTTTGAGACTTTATTGGTTTGAACAGCATTTTGATAATATTAGAGAAACTTCAAAACTGAATTTCAAGATGAGAAGAACTGCAACGATGGCTGCAAGAACTCAATCAATGGGACTTTCTGATCCTGAACTTATGAATGGTAATAATCTCAACAATGACAATCGTAATAATCTAAACCAAGAATCTAAAGCTCAAGACAATGAAACAATCCCATCAAAACAGTCGAATGGATCACCTTCTTCAGAATCATTACCTCCACAACCCTCCGTCCAAGCTTATGGTGTGGAGCACATTTCCGAACCATCGTCAGACAATGAGTCTCCTGGAGTAGCGCCTAATGATATCACAATGGATAATAGCATACAGCCACAAACGAATATCACTTTTGCTGATCTACCCAAACCTTCGAAACATGCAGTGGAGCCAAGAGATGTTATGATGTCTGTTTCAATGTTAAGAAATACTCATCCTGAATCTAATGAAGAAGATCAAGGACCAGCTTTAGTCATTAATGGGCCTAATCATAAAGAAATTATCGGAAGACGTCGTCGTTTATCTTCATACAACAACCATTCAGACAGAAGACCTTCTATTCAATTCGATGTTGATAACTTTAAATCTTCTAGGAAGAAAAAAAAATATAGAAGAAGATCATTCTTGTTTAAATCTCATAATAGCAGCAGCAAGGATAACAACTCTGAATCCGATCTAGGTGATGATGAAGCTGATGATAATGATGATGAAGATTTTGATCACACAAGAGATTCTGAACTCCACAATAATGATTCTGATAAGCTGGCAAGAACTCAATCTCAACTAGAGCCAGGATCATCTGAGAATAATGATGGTTTGAAATTTGGCAAGAGATCAAACACTTTGGATGTACTTCGAAATAAATCTAACTTGCTTCCAGGATCTCCAACATTTGACAAATTTATTAAAAAGCCTAAAACTGCCCTGCGAAGACGTTTCTCATACGGAGCCTTCTCTGATAGTGATGCTATCATTGACGATGAAGATAATGATTCTGCAACTGATACTGATGAGGAAGACATTTCTGAATTCGGATTGAGAAGGCAGATGTCAACAAACTACCTATCATGGAACCCAAAAGTTGGTAGAAATTCCATGTTTGTTAATCTTTCCGATCAACAAAAAGAAGAACTAGGTGGTGTTGAGTACAGGGCTATCAAACTTTTAACAAAAATTCTTTCTGTTTACTATTTTGGATTCCATGTCTTAGCTTTCATATTCTTAGTTCCTTGGATTTTGCATACCAATTCATATCAACAAGGTATTAGAGATGATGGAGTATCCTTGACATGGTGGGGTTTTTTCACTTCGATGTCAAGTTTTAACGATTTGGGTTTCACTTTGAATCCAGACTCAATGATAAAATTCAATAATTCGGCCTATGTCTTGTTGATTGTTGCATTTTTCATTATTATTGGTAACACAGGTTTCCCTGTCTTACTGAGATTCTTCATTTGGATTATGTTCAAGTTGTCAAAAGATTTATCTTTGTTTAAGGAATCTCTTGGGTTTTTATTAGATCATCCCCGTCGTTGTTTTACTTTATTGTTTCCATCATCTGCAACTTGGTGGTTATTATTCATTCTGGTTTCCATGAATGTGATTGATGTTGTTTTGTTCATAATTTTAGATATCAATGCAACAGTCCTTGATGGACTTTCAGTTGGGCACAAGGTCTTGGATGGTTTATTTCAAGCTGTCAGTACCAGAACAGCTGGTTTCGCGTGTGTTGATCTTTCCCAATTGCACCCAGCCGTTCAAGTCAGTTATATGGTTATGATGTATATCTCTGTTCTACCATTAGCCATTTCCATTAGAAGAACTAATGTTTATGAAGAGCAATCATTAGGTGTTTATGCAGCAAAAGGTGGTCATAATGGAGAAGCTGAACTCGATACTCCAGATAACGCTAAACCCACATCATTCATTGGTGCACATTTAAGAAAACAATTATCTTTTGATTTATGGTTTGTGTTTCTTGGATTATTCATCATTTGTATTGCAGAAGGTAATAAGATTAGTGATAAAGCTCTTCCTGAGTTTAATGTTTTCTCCATTATGTTTGAAGTTGTCAGCGCCTATGGTACCGTTGGTTTATCATTGGGATACCCTAACACAACAACATCCTTTTCAGGTCAATTCAACACAATTGGTAAACTGGTTATCATAGCAATGGTCATTAGAGGAAGACATAGAGGTTTGCCATACTCTTTAGATCGTGCTATTATGCTTCCTTCCGACAAGATGGAACAAAGAGATAAATACCAGGATTTGGTTGCTGCCAACACGTTATCAAGGGCTGAAACATTAGGAAGTGAAAATGATCCAGTTGTTGAATTTTTCAAGAGTGCAGCTCCAAAAGTTTTAAGAGATCGTTTCAAAAGACCATCATTTATGTCATTCAAATCAAATACTTCACTTCATGGTCATAGTGCTAGAAATTCAAGATCAGGTACTAGTACTCATACACTTCGTCCTAGTCAAACAGGCGTTTCATTAAGAGGTGATATAAATGGTACAGATTTTAGCAATATTGATCAGCGCTTGAATATTCCTCCACCACATTTCAAAACTGAATCGAATGGGATTGGCGAAAGTGGTTCGATTGATTCGAATCAACAAATGAACTCTGGTTATCAATCCAATTCTTCGGTATCACCATATAGTTCACCAGTTCCAAGATCTACAGCGGAAGAGTTTGAACTTGATTATTTTACAGGTAATCACGATGATCATATCACACATAGTGACTGAAAGTCCAGATTATGCTAATCTATTTATCCCATATTGATTGTCATATTTATTATTAATATCAATTATTCGTGTTTGTTTTCGCTTCATTTTCATTTGTATAATCAGGTATTTGATCATTAATTGCCTATATAATTGGTCGCTGAATCAGCGGCCTCGGGATATAATTACATGAAATCTAGTGTTCTGACAGATTCATTATACCTCTTCCCTTTACTGATTGTTGTTAAAATTTGATAGAGACTCTTAGCTGTTTGTGGGAGTTAGTTGTTATCAATAGCGTCTTGTGTTGATTTAATATATAACGTGTCGCTCCTAACCGCGGTGTCAAGATTAATATAGCCGGGCTATATGACAAACAAAACATCAAACATCACCATTCCAACAATCACCCTACTTGATCAACGCCATTCTGTACACTAGAATCTAGGAAATTGGAGTTTGAATGATGAAGTTCACCATCGAAGAAACCTCTTCACAGCTCAAGATCATTAGGGAGAGGATCTTTTGGCGCTTTGCCAATCTGGTTTCTATGCGCGAAATATAAAAAACACATACAAACGGCTTAAATTTCGTCATTTCACAGGAATATGGACCGTTCCCAATGAAGTGATTGCATTATATAAGCAGGCTGAGAATGTCGGGTTTAAGAAATGAAACAAACATGATACTACTAACTTGAATATAAAAACAAAAACAAAGATGCGAAAACATTAATTAACTGAGATATATAACTGTTTGTGCCAATTCCATTAGACACTCGATTTTAGAGTAACAAAAATATTATAGTAGAATGATGATGTCTGTAGTTTTATTATAAAGGAGGAGCACCACCTTTGTGTAAAGCTGGCGTTTTCAGCTTCTGATTCAACTCTTCATAATCTTTTTCACCTTTAGCATCTTTAGATTGTAAATTCAACTCCATTCTTTTCTTCACGAAGGATCCCATATCTATTTTAGTCTCATCAAAGTTCATCCATGGATGTCTTAAAAGATTAGCATATGTGGGTCTTCTATCCGGATTTTTGTCAAGACAACGACTTACGAATTCAACTGCATTTCTGGAATAAGTATCTGGTAATTTTGGAGGTGGACCTTCAACAATTGCACTTAATTGTGAGAAAATGTTATCATAAGTTTCTGGAGGATATGGATAAGAACCTTTAGCTGTTTCCAAAATTGTTAAACCTAACGACCAAACATCTGATTGAACTGAATAACTAACATCATTTGGATTAGAAGATTTAATTCTCTCTGGTGCCATGTATGATTGACAACCAATATTGGTTTTAGCTAATGAAGCAACCAAATTACCAGAAACACCAAAATCACACAACTTAACCTTACCTGCACTATTGACTAAAATATTCGTAGGTTTAACGTCTCTATGAATAATGTTATGAACTTCTTTTAGCTCTTGTAAACCTAATATAACGGATCTTGTAATGTATTGTAAATGTGCTTCATCAACCCCATCTTCGTAGATCTTATCCAAAGATCCACCATCCATATATTCCATACACATGTAGACTGCACCTTCAACGAAAAAAGCACCAAAAAAGTTCACAATGTATGGAGAATGACAATTGTGTAAAACTTGTAATTCCATCAAAATTTGTCTGAATTTAGAATCATCCAATTCTAATCTAACTTCTTTCATGGCCATAACTACCTGGCTTGGTTTATGTAAAACTTTAGTCACAGTACCATAATTACCACGACCCAATTCATCAACAAATTCTAGATCTTTTGCACTTATACTAAAGTTTTGACCTGATTTGAAATTAACACCATTTTGATCCAAAGATAACTTATCTCCAAAATTCAAAGATCCTGATTTAATATCAACATATTGTGAGAAGTTTGCAAAAACACCTTTTAATTGGGGTTGTGTCTGAGAATTTAAGTCCTTTGGTAGTTTCGGTGCAGGGGTTAATTTAGGAGTTGTCGAATTAGCTGATGAGAAGGTGGTTGATTGTCTGTTGGTCTTGGACGCCAGTCTTCTTGCCATAATAGATGATGCGTTAATATTTGGGAGTTGTGGGCTTGATCCGGCGTCTTGTGACTGTGGTTGAGATTGTTGTAATTGGGAATCGGAGAGACTCGGCAACCCACCAGGGAGCTTCATACCTCTTCTCTGAGACAGTGTTGGTTTGGGCAGTCTGGCTGCGATCTGCGGACTGACATGAGAGTTAACCGGGAGTGATGGAGCTGGACGAACTGGATTTAATCGGTCTGCTGTTGGTACTGACATTGTTGAAGAGGATGAATTTGATGAGGATGAAGATGAAGATGAAGATGAAGATGAAGATGATAAAGTTGGAGGTAAGGGAGGAAGTGGTTTTTCTTTCCGCTGCAGCGACTTCTTTCTATGTATCTCCATTCTCTGCAGTATTTCTTGAGAAGGTCTCTGGGTGATGGAAGGGATTGAGGATGAACTTGACAGGATAGGAGGAGAGTGTAATGGCTCGTGCGATGATTGGTATCTCTCAGAGATGTATGAGGGAGCTTCTGTGGTGTAATTTATTGGAGAAGTGTCGCCAGAAGACGGTTTAGACTGTCTCTGCTCTTGGAAAGCCAGGAGTTTTGCCTGGATGTCAGCATTGATGTTGTTTGTGTATGAGGAGGACGTACGTGGGGAACGAAATGGGGGAGGGGCTGTCGGCGTGTCGGCAGAGCTGCTGGAGGAGGGTGAGTGGATGGTGAGCTGCTGGATCTCGACGTCTTCTGGGTCGGTCAGGCTGGGATTCATTGGAAGAATTGAGTTGGTATTTAATAACGGGAAGAGTCAAAGAAATATTTACAGCAAAATTTGTATTTTTTTTGATTTCGGTGGAAAATTTGTTTTGATGCAAAATGAGTAGAGAAAGAGAGAGGGAATGGGCTTATATAAGAGCAATGTGCGGATGTTGCGGGAGTTGTGTTAAAGATTCAGAGGGAATAGACTATATAAGCGTGTAGCCTGTAGCCGTGTGGTAATTTGCTTGTTTCAACGGGGATCGTGGGGCTGTTGACTGTTAAGTTGCTGATTTATGGCACCATAATCTACGGTAATTGTAATACTAATACAATGGAGTAATTATTAATAAAATTCGTTATATTAAATGTAAGAGATTTCATTTCCTTCTTCTTCTGCCTGAAGGCAGTGAGAAGTCGGGATTGGACTCAAACAGAAGATTGGTGCTGGCCGTCTTTTGCTGCTGGGCTCGTAGATATCGCTGGTACTCTTCAGGGTTGTTTCTCTCCAGGTATTTAGGATTGATCTCTCTCTGTGAAACTGAGGTGAAGTTTGATGATAAGAGGGACTCGTTAGTGAAGGATGGGGCTGGAGTGGCTCTTTTCTCGTTTGGGTCAGAGAACGAGTACTGATCATGGTACTCTTGTTCTGTGATTCTGTCAACAGCTACTCCCTCAGGAATAGAGCTGAACTGTTGATAAGATCTCTGGGCTGGTTGGTATGGAAGTTGACTTACGGGGAAAGAACGGTCTGTGGGGGTCGGATTAGCTGAAGGAATCGCTGAAGAGTAGACTGAAGATGAAACCTCATAGTCCCTGTTGTGTGGCTCTTCGATTTCCTGGTACCCTTGCTCAGCATCCGATGGTTCTTCTTCATCATACTCAGTCTCTGTATCAAACTCAGTAACATCTCGTAACGTTGATTTTCTTTTATCGTTTCCTGGTAAATTTTCGTCTGTTTTGCTAAAACTTGAACTAGAATACATTGCTTCTGGTTGTAAATCATTCAAAGTCTGAGCAATCTTAGTTCTGAAAGTAAGTTCTCTTTCAATTGTACTGTGCTGTTTATCTTCGAATTCAAATTCATCTAGAATATCTTGGCCCAAAACCAGAGAATTGTCAACATATGGGTTAGTTGTTGAGATATCAGATGCACTTGCTGGCATCGGTCTAGGCCCCGATGGCTTCAATGTGGAAGTTGGGGACGGCAGGAGATATGATTCTGTAATTGGGTATGGAGCATTGGCGATCTCAACTTCTTCATGTAATGGAATATCGTTGTTGGTTGGGTATGGAGCAACTTTTGCTGATTGTGGTGATGTATCAAGAGGTGGTGGTGGTGAAATCACATTTTCAAAAGGAGATGTTGAAGGTTGGTTTACAATTTCTTGATCTGGAGTTGCTCTGTCATTGATGTATCCATAAACGTTGGAGTTGTTGTTGGTATTAGGATCATCGTAACCTCTATAACTAGTAGTCAAAGGTGCTAAAACATTGGTTGTGTCATAGTGTGAATCTGGTGTGTCTCGCATTGTGTTGAACGGTTGCGTCTGTGGGAAATTGTTCAAATCTTCGTTTGTTCGGGTATGCTGTATACTGTCGTTGAAATATGATATGCTGTTGTAATTATTATCATGAACAAACGGTTTACTTTCATCATCTTCCTCAGACCCTGTTTTTAAATCGTCGACTGTACCAATCCCGTAATTCAAAGGTCTCATTTGATAGCCATCACTCTCAAACGTATTGGCCCTTCCTATTTTTTTCATGTTCTTTCTGGAAGATACCGTTCTTCTCATAATACATAACAACACAGCCGATAATGAAATCAAAACTGCAGCTGCTAAAACGATCCATCCACCCCAATCCAGATGAGGAACGAACAGTAATATGTCAACCAGGAAAGACAAAAGTGACAGCAGAAAGGTAGGGATGGTCCATAGTAGCAGAAAAAATAAGAATTTAAGCGATGATGAAGGTCCATGCCAATGTAAAACAATAGATGTTAAGAAGAGCACCAGAGTGAAGCCTGTAGCGATTGGATGGACAATCAGCAGCTTCGAGACAGAGTGTCTGGCATTGGAAGGCAAAGAAAACCCTTGCAAATCATCAATGTCGCTTGCACTGTAACCTATCCTTATGTCGGAGCATGTTCCTGTATTATAACAAAGTCCAAACACTCCAAACGAGTAGCCCTGGTACTGGGACAGATGTATGCTTTTGGTCACCGGCACGGAGAGGACTGCCAGCAGCTGGAAGGCGAAAGCGATTCCAGTGATCACAGCCAGTGTGGTTGCCGGGCGCACGCGGACTCCCATAGTGTGCTATTTGTGTGAGTGCTTTTCAAATTCAGCAGATCAAAAAGAACTCGAATCGAATTTGTTTTTCTTCTTTTGGTACTGAAAACATGTGGCTGATGATGATATCAAGTGTGGCTAGTGTCGATTATGTAAATGTGGCTAGTGAATGTTCGCGAATTTGAATTTTTTTTTCTTTTGGCTCATCGCATGAAAGAAGTGATAGGAGACACGAGTGTAGAGTGCTGACTTTTTGAGCGTATGGCAGTCAATCAGAAGTCTCACCAGACTGATAAAGAGATGTCTGGTATCGATTTGGTGCCGCAGCCCGTGGAGACTGGTGCTGACGAAAACCAGGTACTGAAGAATAAAAAGAGAAGAAGAAGAAACAAAAACAAAAACGCAACACCTTTGGAAACACTGGAGAAGAAGCCTAATGCTGTTATAGAGAAAGAGTTCAAAGGTGATAAGTCTGGTAACAACGTCAAGCATCAAAAGTTTGATCAGCCAGAAATTGAAGAGAAAGAAAATGATGAACAAAGAATACAAGACCTTGAAGAAACTGACTCTGAGGCTTTGGTAAGAGAGAAGCCTATACTCAACAAGCAAGAAAATATACGTCTCAAACGCTCCAAGAGGTCTGCGCCTAAAACCGTTGAATTCTTCAGTGACGATGAAGACGAGAATTTCAAAAGAGTTCAAAGATCAATATCACCATATGATTTAAGAAAGAGGGCTGAAGAATTGATCAAAGTAAGGGAAACGTTACCAGTCTATAAATCCAAGGATGAACTGATATCCAGACTCAAGAAAAGCAGAGCAACAATCCTTATTGGTGAAACCGGTTCAGGTAAATCAACTCAAATTCCTCAATTTTTATTGCCTATAAACCACAAAGGTATTGCAGTCACTCAACCTCGTCGTGTTGCAGCAATCAATTTGGCAACCAGAGTTGCTGAGGAACTTGGATCAGCATTAGGTGATAAAGTTGGTTATGCAGTCAGATTCGATAACAAGTCTAATCACAGTACAAAACTTAAATACTTGACAGATGGTATGTTGTTGAGAGAAATCATGATTGATCCTGAGTTACCACAGTATTCTACCATCATTATTGATGAAGCACATGAGAGAACAGTTTTAACTGATTTACTTATGGGTTTTTTGAAAATCTTATTAACAAAGAGAAAAGACATGAAAGTCATTATTATGTCTGCTACTTTAGATGCTGAAAAGTTTTCTGAATTTTTTGACAATGCAGACATCTTATTTGTCGAAGGTAAGATGTACAATGTTGAGAGACTTTACTTACAGAACCCTGTTGATGATATTGTTGATGCTACGATAAAAGCCATCATTCAAGTTAATAACGGTGAGTTAGCAGGTGACATCTTGGTTTTCTTACCAGGTCAAGAAGAAATTGACAAGTCAGTTGGTCTTTTAGAAAAAATTGCTGTTCATCTGCCTAAAGAAGCACCGTTGATTGTTCCATTACCATTATATGCTTCATTGCCGCCAGTTGAACAAGCAAAAGTCTTCTTACCAGTCAAACCAAGAAGAAGAAAAGTCATCTTATCCACCAATATCGCTGAAACTTCCGTGACTGTTCCAGGTGTTAAGTACGTTATTGACTCAGGTCTAAGGAAAGTCAAAGTTTGGAGACACGCATTGGGATTGTCTACATTGTTAACTGCTCCTGTTTCAAAAGCTTCTGCCACACAAAGAGCAGGCAGAGCAGGGAGAGAAAGTGAAGGGAAGGCATTCAGATTATTCACAGAGGCAGACTATTCTAAACTTCCAACTCAAACTGAACCGGAAATTGCTAGATCTAATGTCACTCCTGCTGTTTTGATGTTAAAAAATGCTGGAGTTGACGACATTATCAATTGGGCATGGTTAGAACATCCAGGTCAAGATTCTTTAATTTCTGCTTTAACTACTTTGTATCAACTTAAAGCACTTGATGATTTTGGTAAAATCACTGAATTAGGTTCGCAGATGGCTATACTGCCACTAGAACCACAATTGGCTGTCATTTTATTAACGGCTTACAAGTCAGGGTGTTTATCTCCTGTTATTGATATAGTCTCATGTTTATCTGTTGACAACTTGGTTTTAAATCCACAAGTTGAACTTAGAGATGAAATCAATGAGAGAAGAAGCATGATTTGTCAATTGGGTATGAAATATGGTGATTTGATCATGTGTAAAGAACTTTTGGATGTTTATTTAGAGTTTGAAAACTCTAAAGATAGACATGAATGGTGTAAAGAGTTAGCATTATCATATAGGGGTTTCAAGAATGTTTTGAAAGTGCGGAATCAAATCAGACAGTACATGATCTCTTTAACGAAAGACCAATATTTGTTTGATAATGATGATGATATAAGGGACGATGAAGATGCAGGAGTCAAGATCTCAATGAATATACCATCCGTTTTGAAATCATTCTTGTCTGGTTTTGCTTCAAACACTGCGATAGGTATGCCGGATAGATCATATAGAACAACCACATCGGGACAACTGATATCTATTCACCCTTCTTCATTGTTGTTTGGTAAAAAAGTGGACGCTGTCATGTACACTGATTATGTGTATACAACAAAGGGTTATGCGAGAAACGTTAGTATCATTGAATTAGAATGGTTGCAGGAGATTGGGTCTCATGTGTTGGCCCCGAAAACACATGCCGACTAGAGACCTGTTGAGGGGTAGAGGAATTGCATTTTTTAATATATCAATTTTAGAGATTTATTAGATTACAAATAAACAAGAAAATCATTTCAAAATAGAATGTTCATTTATTCTGTTGAATTTTGTACTTTTACTCTTCGATTTCTTCTAGGGTGACTTTCTTTTTCACTGCTGAAACAGAAGATTTTTCATTCGGTTGTGATGATGACGTTGTGGCGATTGTTGCAACATTGCTAGTAGTTTCCTGAGCTTCTGATTTTTTGCCTTTTTTAGACTTTTTCTTTTCTGGTTCATTCCATCCATATAACGGTTTGAAACTATCAAAAAATCCACAATCTGCAAATAAGTTTGGAAAGATCCATAAACCTGGTCTCAAAATAACTAAAGTGATCAAGAATATTATCAGTCTTAAGATAGCAATGACAAAAAACAACGCAATTAGACCAAGAATGCCCATGGATAAGTACCAGACACCTCTTCTCATGAACAATGGCCATAAAGGAAACAAGATCAATGTGAAAGCACCAACCACGACTGCCAAACCTTTGAATAGATCGGCTGTTGTACGTTTAGTGTAAAACCAAACCAGGTACTGGTTATCGTTCAAGTCAGTCTTTTGTTGTAGTTGTAGACACGGTGAATCTTTCTTTGGTTTCAAACCTTGTGCCCTGGCGTCAGCTGTGTGTAATTTTTCAGCAGGTAGAGTCAATCTGTTGTTGATGAGTTGAGCAATAACAGCTCTGGCTTGATTGGAGTCCTTAATTACAGGTAGTCTGTTACTTGGGACCGCAGCTTTCTTCTTGTAGTTTTCAGATAGTAAAGCTCTAACGGCACGTTTAACTCTGTAGAATTCAACCGTAGCGTCTTTCAAGATACCCTGACGACGTTTCAACGTGGAGTTGTCACGCAAGAAATTGGCAATGTTGAGGACAATTGGGTCAACCTCCTGTTTCTGCTGCTGAGGGTGTGGGTGTGGGTGGTCGTGTCCTTCGTGGCTCATCTTCAATGCTATTCTTCTTATACACACTAGTTCGACACGATTCAACAACACGTCGCAGTTTTTGTTGATGTGCATGAAAAACCCACACACCAAAAGTTGTGAGTTCGACTCTTCGAAGAGGCGAAACTTTTGAATTTAAAAAGTAAACAAACAACAACAAACCAACAATAACAAATTTCACATTTAACAATGTCGGTGCTCGCTCCAGATGTGGTTGCCGAGAAGGTGCTGGGAATTCTTGCCTACCAGGGCTCCGGTGGTATCCCAGTCAACAAATTGTGGGAGTTGATACCTGGTCACGAGGAAGTATCTGAATTATACAAATCCATCGTGTACTCATGGATAAAGGGAAACTCACACTTAGAAATCACACTCAATGGTGAAGTCATTCCAACTCCAGATTCCTTGGAAAGCGCCCCGGAGGGTGCGTCTGCGAGAATCACGGAAGAGTATCAATGGCTAGCCTTGACAGGTACAGCAAAGGAAAACAATATAGTCAGTAATTCTGCATTCCAATTGTTGTGTGAGATCGCTAAACGTGGTGCAGAGGGTATCGATTCTTTAACATTGGCTAAGGTCACAGGTCAAGATAATAGAAGTTTGACTTCCAGATTCAAAAAGCTTGAACATCTTGTCAAGAAGTTGTCAGTTGTTAAGAAAGGTAGAACCCTATCTTTATTGATTTTAAATAAATTCTACGACGAGAGTATATTTAAGAAAGATTCAACAATCTCCACTGAAGGCTCTTCAGATGTCTTTATCAACATGCGTGAACTCAAAGAAAAAATCACAACAGTTTTAGGAAAATCCAAGTCAGGCATAAGACAATTAGCAGACTTGAGAAGAGAATTCGAAATGGACAAATCTCAAAGGACAAAAGTGAACTTCAAATCAGCAGTGAATTATCTTTGTGATGGAGGATACATGATGAAAGTCCTTGTTGTGTCTCATGCTGCGCCACACAAAAAGATCAAAGCCTTGAAATATATTAAAGACTATGTTGCCAACCAAACCCTAGAAAACGAACCAGAAGATGAACAAGAATATTTCAACACTGATTTAATCGACGATGATTTGAAAGATATTGATGATGATGAAGATGTACACACAGCATCTGTGCTAGGTAATGCAGTTGCTAGTATGGAGGTTTTGGATGCAAGCACTTCAAACATCCAGGTTCCTAATCTCAACAGATTTTATCCTGTCCAGAATCAAATATATGAAGCTGTACAAAATCATGGTGAAAAAGGCTGCTCTTCAAGCTTTTTGATTGAAGAATTTTTTGGAACTGAATATAAAAGATTATTTACCAAGTTTATCGAGAGTTATACAAGTGGGAAACTGTTATCACATTTATCTGACTTGGGAATAATTAGACATTACGATTTCAGTGGAAGGGTTAAATTTTACAGATACATTACTAGACCAAACCTTTTGAAGTTATCTCACAAACCTGAAGATCCAAATGGACTATCTTTACCACCGTTCAAGAAACAACCTAAAGTGTCATTAGAATTGTTGAATAAGAAATCATTCTACACCATGGGGGCAAGAACTGATACGTATGTTGAAAATGGTGTTAGAAAAGTTCTATGGCGTGGTGAGATGTCTAAAGCAAATATTGTGAAAGAAGAGGTCAAGGGTGATTTGGAAGAATTCGCTGGTCAACCAACACGAAAAAGAGGAAGACCAAAGAAAGGAGAAGAAAGACCTAAGACAGATTTAAAGAAGAGTAAAAAGAATCAAGAAGTTCCACCTGAATCAGATATCACCTCCGCTGAAGCTGAACTACATCAGCTTCAAAATCTGATTACACAAACAGATTCTGCTGCTCTGAAGCAAGAAGATGGAGATTATGTCTCTAGTAGTGTTATCGTTTCCCATATAAAAGGTACATCATTCAAAGCATTGGAGCGTGAAGCTGCAATCTTGCGATTATTGGATGATAGTGATGGTGTTCGTATCAAGAACTATGAGTTTATCGCCGATGTTCGGGAAGAGCTAGGGTACATTGTTGATAGAAGAACTTTCCACAAGGATATTGAATCGCTAGTCCAACAAGAGAAAATTATTATTGAAGATATCATTGATGATGTATCTACTTCTGTTACTGGTGATGAAGACGAAGAGCATGACGATGATGCTTTTGACGAAGATCCGGTTTACAAGCCAGAACAAGACGAGGAAAAGGATGATGATGATGTCAGGGTCGTCAATGCTACTACATTATTAATCTCTGCAACTGCTTCCATTGATGCTGTTAAAAACATGAAAAGATTTATCAAAGAAAACTCTCTCCGAAAAAGAATTCACCCTTCAAATAAGCTACAAGAATTTAATATTGATATTGAATTTTTTGATACAGAATTGCGTGACAGTTTCAATAAAGCACCTACACAAGCTAAATCAGTTTCATCTGACTCTATATCCATTCCTAAAAGATCAAGGGCAATCAAGCCAAAGAATCCTATTGAAACGAAACAAAGACCTTCTAGCAAGACCAAATCAAAAGCCAAACCTTCCAAATTCAAAGAAAAGTTCACTGGAATTGTGCAACCGACGGAAGAATTTGACCCAAACACTTCTACTATGGACGAGCTATTCGAAAATGTTCGCTCGAAGGCTCGTCCAAATTTCAAGAAAGATAATGCTCATTTGCCTGAATCACAAGGAAGGAAGAGACGTAATCTTCACAATTTGAATAAAGCCCAAACAACTGACTTGTTTAAAGCCGTTATTATTTGCAAAACTATCAACGAAAATCAAATCAGTTGGACCAAGATTAGTGAATTGTTAGGTATAGATCCTCATATCTTAAGAGCCAAATGGCCAAGACTCAGAATGATAATGGGTTCAAATGGTATCAAAATCGCCAAAAGAAACTGGAAAACTATTCTACTTCGTAATGTAAGAAATGGAAAGATTGGGTTAAATGACATTGAGAATTTGGATCTCAGACAGCTGCTTGATCTTTGGGAAGAATCAGGTGCTAGATCGGCCACTTATGCACAAGATGATGCCTTGACCGCACATGATTCTCTATTGGAAGAAAACAAGTTATTTGTCAACATTGAAGATAATTACAAATACTATAAATTCATGAAGACAACAGGTGATGAAAAAGTTTTGAAGAACACTTATGATGCAAACTCAATGATTCAAAGAGAGCAACATCTCATCAATTCAGTGTTCACATTTGATGACTTGGATGTTGTTGAGGAAGAAGGGATTGAAGTTGAAGGAATCAACAATTTTGAGGATATCAAGACTGCAATTATTGCAACCGTTGCTAGTGGTAATCACGCAGATATCAAGAAATTGGCTGTGCTTGAGAACTATGACCAGACTGACGTCGACAATGTATTTTTAAAGCTAGTCAAAAATAGACAGATTGTCATTGCCCATCAAACTCCAGAAGCTTCAGGAACGAACACACAAACCGAAACGACCTCTATAACTCCAGCTTCTAAAGTAATCATTGGAGATAAGATTAATTCTTTGTTGGAAGACAATACATTTGATTTCAAATTGCCTAAAACATCAAAATTTCAAAAAGTTTTGAAAGAAGTTTTCGATTCAGGTAAAGGATTAGTTTTGAACCCATTGTTTGACAATTCATATATGGTACCAATACTTGAACTGGTAAAGGATGGCTCAGTGAACTTGACAAGAGTTGATCACTACAGAAAAGAGGTATTGTCAGGCTATGAAGCCAGAACCCTAGAAAGAGACAAACTCGATAGTGATATCATTTTAACTTCGTTGAATGAAGGTTCTATCAAGGGTCTTGAGAAGTTAAAAGTGCCTCTTCCTAGAGGTAAACCATGCTCCTATGTTTGGGTTGATATTAACGGTAATATCAATGTTGAACTCTGGACCAAAATCTTGAGAGTCATTGTCTCTACTTTGATTTCGAAGCCTGGGATCACAGAGAAAGATTTACACAGTGCACTGACCGCTGTTTTAAGCAAGAGAGATTTAGTCGCTGTTATGAAATGGTTGATTGACAGTGAAGCAGTAAAACAAGGTGAGTTCGAAGCATACTGGCTCCAGCCTCAATGGTACATGTCTTTAGGATTCTAACGGAGTTTTTAATGCTTATGAATAATCTCGGATTGACTGGTGATCTGTAGAGTAGAAATCATATTTACAAAATTCTTTGGTGCAATATAAGTGGCCGTATCAATTTATTCTCTCTTGATATAAGAAAAAAATGGAAAAAAAATAGACCTGAATTGGTGATGAAATCTCCATTACATCAAAGAACAATTCAAGATGCCTCCAGTTCAACAAATCCAACAACATGGACATCAACCATCCAACTTCGAGAAATTTAAAATGGGCGCCATGATGGGTACCACAGTCGGTGTTGTTGTTGGTGTTTTATTCGGTGGTTTCTCCATTATCACTTCAGGTCCAGGTCCAAATGGTGTCATGAGAACCTTAGGTCAATACATTGCTGGTTCCGCTGGTACTTTTGGTCTTTTCATGTCCATCGGTTCCGTAATCAGATCAGACGATGGATCAGATTTGGATTACTTGAAAGGTTACAGAGCTGGTAGTATGGCTGAAGCTAGAGCTTTGGCAAGAGCCAGATTCGAGGTTTTGAACGAACAAAGAAAAGGAAATTAGAATGAGCTCAGTTCCGGAAGTTGTATGAAAAGGTTGAGATGGTACAATAAAGCATTGGTCGTCTTTATGGTAACATCTCATTGTAAATAAGAGACGTGAAAACGATAACGGTTTTGTAAAATTATGATAAGTTTTATTTTTATTTTGTTTTTTGTTATGCTGTGTTTATATTGATTGAAGTCTGCCATTGAGATTGTGTTTAATAGATATATGAACTAGCTTGTCATTTGGATGTCGTAGTAATAATGTTTTTCGGCAAACTGAAAGATGATCTGCGAAGAGAAGCTCAGCCGAAGAGGAGCTCAGCTAGGGGCCTTTCTGGCTGGAATTGAAAATGAACTGCTAGAAGGATTAGGATTGTGATAATATATCGAAAGTAAAACTGTCATTTCTATTATCCATTCTATGACTAACGAAATGGAATATTGTCCCTTTTTACTTTTTCGCTAGACGTCTATCCTGCTTTTCTCAGGTTTTCTGATACCAACATAGTTATTGCAATGACGTTGTCCTACCATCGGCATCATATTCATCTTCGTTTTATCCCTTTAAGAAGAACAACAATCTCAGGATGAACAATTAGAGGCCAATGAATCTCGAATAAATTTGTCCATAATTACAGAAAAAAGTATCTGTTGAATTGCCTTGTCCTTAATCACTTGAAGCTCCTTCAATTTTAGTTTCGGTTGTAGTCACACGCCTCAATCATGCATTTAATTAGATCATAGATGGATTAAGGGCCATGGCTGATATCATTGGGATTTTAGATCTTTGGGAATAAGTGATAAATTGACAAGAAGAAGAGTCATTTTGGTCAGTTATAAAGGCTCTGGTCCATTTTATTGTGAAGAGAAAGGAGGTGAACGACGAAAACGAATACAGCGTAACAACAAACTGAAATAATGAGTGCTTTTTATAAAGTTGATAAAAACAAATATCGTTAGTGCTGCCACACACAATGCACATTGGCCCAAAATCTGACACAAAAATATCTACCTGCCTCCGAATATTACCGAATTTAGAAAACAGAAAGTTATTGTGGTGTCATCAATCTGTTAGGCTGGTACACTATTAGCTTTTAAGGTGTTTTCGAAGGCCTCTATGAATTATCATCATCATTCAACATTTTTCTCAAATCAACAATAGGTATTTCGTTGCCTTTCGAAATGTTGTGACTGAAACGCTTCTGACAATTAATTGGCTTTCCGAATTTTCACAGACAGCACCGCTAAACCCTTCAAATAGCTCAGCGAGTACTGAATCGTGCGTGAATCGTGATCGAAAGTTCGTCTTTTGTTACTTGAAATGTACAAGTTCTAGTTTACTTTTCGGTATAGGGAATGCAGCAACACTTATATACGCTAAATCCGGACTACGTAGTTGAGACTGGGTCTATATCCTCAAGACAACCTGAAAAACCTGAGATTTTCAAATTATAATTTCTGTCAGTTTTACTTTTACCGTAAAGTTCTTTTTTAATTGCCGATGCATAACCGGTAACCGCACCAATGTAAAATTTTCAAACTGTAAAAAAACATTGGCGACGGCTTTTAACGCTTTTAACACACCAAAATTAACTGTAGATGTGGCCGTTCAACTGTAAAAATATGCATAACGAGACTCCGTTTCTTTTGTAAACCCTTTACAACATCACTATTGTGTCATTAATAATTATTTAGACGGCGGAGTTATCCCACGTAAGGTAAACAATTTACAACACAAGTATAAAAGGTACGCGATGCGCTGCTTTTTTCGACTTTTCAAAAATTCAATAGTCGATAAAGTTTACAGATAAATATGGTGTCCGGTTTCAAGATTATTGTTAGAGGCAGTTTAGCTGGAAGATTCATCTCATACATTACCAATGATAAAGTGCTAGGGCACGACGACAAACCGATTGACTTGAAATATTACTCTAGCTCGGATCCAAATGACAAAGAGAAGTCGCTGAAACGAAGAGAGTAGTTCAGATGAGATCGTTGTCGACTTCGATGGTGAAAATGATATGGAAATGCCTCACAATTGGCCTCTTTGGGTCAAAGTGTTTGTTGGTAGTCAGATTGCCTTGTTATCATGTTTTGTTTACATCTGTTCAGTCGTTTACTTCCCTTCAGCAGATAAACTACAAGAAGAGTTTGGTGTTGGTCACACGAGAGCAATTCTTCCATTGACTTTGTTTGTTATCGCTTATGGTATTGGACCATTGGTTTTTTCACCATTGTCAGAACATCCATCCATAGGAAGAAATTTGACTTATGTTGTACCACTAATAATTTTCATGATTTTACAAATACCCAATGCTTTAACTCATAGTTTTGCTGGTTTTTGTATCCTTAGATTGCTTTCTGGATTCATGATTTCTCCAGTTTTAGCAACGGGTGGTGCAACCTTTGCTGATATATTCTCTTTCCCTTACTTACCAACCTCAATGAGTATTTGGGGTGTTGGTGCACAATCTGGGATTGCTCTTGGTCCATTAATTGGTCAAATTTTAGCAGTGAGGGCCCGTTCATGGAGATGGGATATCTGGACATTGTTGATTATAAGTGCTTTCATCAACGTTTCTTTCATCTTCTTTTTACCAGAAACATATCAGAAAACTATCCTATACACCAAAGCTCAACGTTTAAGAAGAATCACCGGAAACCCAAATATCACCACTGGTGCGGATCATCAAAACTTCAGCAGAGCTACTCTTGTCGAAATCTTATGGAGACCTGTTGTTATTGGAACAACTGAACCTGTTGTTTTATTGATCAACATCTACATTGGTGTCCTTTATGCCATCATGTATCTATGGTTTGAATGTTTGCCTATTGTTTTTGAAATTCATAATTTCAGTAAAATTGCTAGTGGATGCACATATATGGCCATCATTGTTGGTTGTATCTTCGGTTGTACCGTCTATAATCTCATGATCTGGAGAAATTACACTATTCCAATGCTAAGAGGTGATGAAATTGTACCTGAAGTTTTTGCCCCAGTGGCCCTTGTTGGAAGTATCTTTTTACCTATTGGTATTATGATCACTGGTTGGACTGCAGCTGCAGATATTCACTGGATTGTACCATTAATTGGTGTCGTTCTTTTAGGTATGTCTGCTTTGATTCTTTTCCAAACCTTGTTGAACTATATTGCAATGTCATTCCCAAGATATGTTGCATCAGCTTTCTCCAGTAATGCATTTGCTCGTTCTGTTCTAGCAGGTTGTTTCCCATTATTCGGTAGAGCAATGTTTTTGAATTTAAGCACTAAAAGATTCCCAGTTGCATGGGGTTCCACCATTCTTGCTGCTATCAGTCTGTTATTAGTTAGTGTCACTGTTGTTTTCTACTTCTACGGTGCCAGATTAAGAGCTTCTTCTAAATATGCAGGTTACTAAACCAATTAATAATATAGAACTATTTATTTAATCGTTCAATGTGTAGACTAGGATATTTGATAGAGTTTGTATTAGAACTTGAAGTCGGAAACGTGGTACGGCTGAATATGCAGAATCTCCGCAAACACCGCTCTGCCGAAATTTTCGTTTCTTTTTCGCAATTTTTTTCTACGATTTTTTTTTTCATTTTGTACTACTACTATGTGCAATGTGCGTTGCGCATTCTAGATAATTCTTTTTTCCATAACGAATGATTTGAATTTTGCTACAGATCTGCAGCCAACTATCTGAAGAGTCTAATACCAGAAACCAAGACTATTGATTGGTCTTATCATGTTTTTCTATCTATCTAGTTTCTTAGTTATAGTTTTGATTTTCGCGTAAAACGAAATATCCTGCATACAGTAATATACCCATGGTTCTATAAGTCTAATTGTTATTATTGAGCTGATGCAATTAGATAGATATTTGTATTATTTACTTGCCTGTAGCTGATCAATGGCAAACTATTCCATGATAATTGTTAACCAATCATTTGCGGATTGATCTTTTTACTTAGCAAGAGAGTTTGATTAGAGCGCAGGTGGCTGAGTCTGAGGCCTGTATCAAGCGTGTTGAACTTCTGACTCAGTCTTCAGATCTGTTAGCTTACTCGCCTCGGAATTCCAAGCGTTTCGAGAAAAATGCGGAGTTCGAAGGTTTTTTATTATTTAGCTGAACTTACTTTGTTTTGATATGTGCATGTAGGCTGTGAAGTAAGGGCCTTAGGAACCACGCAGTCGGTTAGAACTTAGTTTACACCGATATGGTAGGACACTTTCATTATTGACAATGATAATGCAAAGTATCTCTGCTGCCCTTTTTCTTGCTCTATCTGGTGATAAAATTCGCATCTGTAGTTTCTATTTCTAATCCTTCTTGAACTGAACATATGCCAAGCTGATAAGTTCTAAATAAGACATGGATTACTCATCATTTTGTATGTGTGGTTTGATCTTTGGGGTGATTAGTGGCGTTTTTTTATTGGACCCCTTAAGTTTTTGAGAGTTTCATATTTGTGTCATTAATAATAAGGCGACGGAGTTCCATTCTATCATAGTAATACAAGAAGAGTTAAGAAACTATTAAAATGGATATAAAAAGGACAACCACCGCTACCATTTATAGCATGTTATGGCTCAAGAAAAGATAATATCATCAATTATCATGGTTTCTGGTTTTAAAATTCTTTTACGAGGCAGTTTAGCCGGCAGATTCATTTCATACATTACAAATGATAGAGTGTTAGGCCATAATGACAAATCGATTGATGTTAAATACTATTCGAATTCAGACCCAAACGATAAAGAAAAGATGCTGGAATTGGATGATCAAAGTTATTGTTCAGATACAGTGACTGTTGACTTTGATGGTGATGATGATATGGAAATCCCACAAAATTGGCCACTCTGGGTTAAAATTGTTGTTAGTTGCCAAGTTGGATTACTAGCATGTTTTAATTACATTGCATCAGTTATATATTTTCCATCAATGGATCAATTACAGGAAGAGTTTAATATCAGTGAAACGGAGGCGATCTTACCTTTGACTTTGTTCGTTATCGCGTATGGTATCGGACCTATGGTTTTCTCGCCATTATCAGAACATCCAGCATTGGGTAGAAATTTGACTTATGTTGTTCCATTATTGATTTTTGTCATATTGCAAATACCCACTGCATTAACACATAGTTTTGCTGGATTATGTGTGCTTAGATTCTTATCTGGATTTATGATCTCTCCAGTTTTGGCCACCGGTGGTGCAACATTTGCTGATATTTACTCCAGCCCATACTTGCCACTTGCAATGAGTAATTGGGGTGTTGGTGCGTTCACGGGTATTAGTCTTGGTCCATTGGTAGGACAAGTTCTTGAAGTTACTACCGATACATGGAGATGGGAAATTTGGACCTTATTAATAGTCAGTGGTTTCATCAGTGTTGTTATTATCTTCTTTTTACCAGAAACTTATCATAAAGCTATATTATACACCAAAGCTCAACGCTTAAGAAGAATCACCAAAAATCCAAACATTGGTGCAGGTGATGAAGATCAAAGTTTCAATAAAGCTGCAATTTTGGAAATCCTATGGAGAGCCATCGTCATTGGTACTACTGAACCTGTTGTATTGATGATCAACATTTATATTGGAGTCGTTTATGCTATCACGTATCTTTGGTTTGAATGCTTGCCTATTGTTTTTACTATGTATGAATTTGGCCATATTGCTATTGGGTGTACTTATTTGGCACTGATTGTGGGTTGTATCCTTGGTTGTGCCATTTATGATATATTGCTTTACCGAAGTTACACTATTCCGATGTTAAGAGGGGATGATGTCGTACCTGAAGTTTTCGCCCCAATGGCACTCATCGGTAGTTTCCTATTACCCATTGGTATCATGATCACTGGTTGGACTGCAGCAGCAGATATTCATTGGATTATACCTTTAATTGGTGTTGTCATTTTAGGTATGGCCTCATTGATTCTATTCCAAACCTTGTTGAACTATATTGCAATGTCATTCCCAAGATATGTTGCATCAGCTTTTTCCAGTAATGCATTTGCTCGTTCTGTTCTAGCAGGATGTTTCCCAATGTTCGGTAAGGCAATGTTTTTGAATTTAAGCACTGAAAGATTCCCAGTTGCATGGGGTTCCACCATTCTTGCTGTCATCAGTCTGGTTTTAGTTAGTGTCACTGTTGTTTTCTACTTCTACGGCTCCAGATTAAGAGCGTCCTCTAAGTATGCAGGTAAATAGACAAAATCAATAATATAAAGCTATGTTAACTTTATTATGTAAAACTCAAGCTAGATTATACTTTGCACCTACTTTTCCATCTAGAACCTTGAATTGATGATGTTTTTTACTCTCTGTGTTTATAAACTTTTTTTGCAGTTAAATTAGCAACATATCAGAAATTTTAGTGAAAACTTTAGGACTTCTTTCGATGTTTAATAATTAATTCCCAAAAAATTACCATGGAAAATATAGATTTTAGTCTTCAAAGATTAAAAATTCATTGTGAAAAAGATGCCACTAGAATCTCCTATCACCAAAGAACACAGCAATAGTAGTCATAACATTTTTGATGTTGTATGAATCTCGCAATTTGTTTTCAAAGTGGTCTAGCATGCTAAAAATTGAAGCTACTATGGATTAAAAAAAAAAAAAAAACGAAATCAGGTAATGTAACACCGCTGTTTTGAAAAGTGCATTTGATTGCGGACTATCAGAATGAGTCTCACCTTCAAAAGAGTTTTGCCTCTACTCAACAGGGCACCTCGTTTGTCACTCCTATCACAAAGGAGACTCTTATCAACAGAGACTGACTTCCAAACACTCGATTACTCCAATGATGACTTCAAAATCGATCAACAACTTCTTAAACAAGAGTTATTCTCCACTCCTTTGATTCAGCATTTACGTGAGCGTGGCTTAATTTCTAGTTGCACAGATGAGGAATCCTTGGCCAAAATCTTGGAGACCACCAAACAGAAACTATACTGTGGGGCAGATCCAACTGCCAAATCATTACATTTAGGTAACTTACTACCATTGTTAATTCTCTTGCATTTCAACGCTAGAGGGCATGATATTGTTGGGATAGTGGGTGGCGCCACAGGTGCCGTTGGTGATCCAAGTGGTAGAAATGATGAAAGACAAGCGATGGCTGATGCGATTAGATTGGATAATTTACAACGTATACAGAGACAACTTGGTGATTTCTTCCAGAATGGATTAAATTACTTGAAATTACAAAGTTATAGTAATGTTATCGAAGAAGGCGCTGTTGAAGTAATGGATAATCATTTATGGTGGAAAGATATGGGATTTCTTGAGTTTTTGGCTCGTTATGGGAAATTCATTAGAGTTAGTTCCATGTTGGGTAGAGATAGTGTTAAAGGAAGATTGGAATCAGAGAGTGGTATTGGATTCAATGAATTCTCATATCAGATCTTACAAGCTTATGATTTCTGGCATTTATTTAAAGATAAGAATGTGACTGTTCAAGTTGGTGGGAATGATCAATGGGGTAATATAACTGCTGGAATTGATCTGATAAGTAGATTAAAGAATGTTTCAGATTCAAAACAATTACAGAAGAAGAATGCATTTGGATTGACAGTACCATTATTGACTACTTCAACTGGTGAAAAGTTTGGTAAGAGTGCAGGAAATGCTGTTTTCATAGACTCTGAAATCACACCAACTTATGAAATATATCAATTTTTTATAAAGACTCCAGATACAGAAGTTGAAAAATTGTTAAAAATTTTCACATTCATACCGATTAAACAAATTGAACAGATCATCACCAAGCATGAAGAAGATCCATCACTGAGAACAGCCCAAAGGATCCTTGCTACAGAAGTGACTGATCTGATCCATGGTGTTGGATCGAGTAAAGATGCAAAGATTTTAACATCATTGTTGCATCCATTGCCTGGAAATCCATATCCTGATATTCCTATTGAAAGAATGATTACTGCTTTCAAGAATGCAAATATTCTGGTAACGTTGCCTAAAGATGAGTTTGTTGGTAAGCCATACAGTGTTGTTGTTTCTAAATTACATGGTTGTTCAAGAAATGAAGCCAAGAAATTGATTGCAAATGGTGCTGTTTATGAAGGCTATGATAGAGTTAGAGTTGAAGCAACTGATTCTGTTTTATTGACGGAAAGTCTGTTGATTGAAGACCAATTGTTGTTGTTAAGAGTAGGTAAGGGTAAATACTATGTTGCTGTATTGGAATGAGGGAGGGAGACAAGAAAAGGAAGATCGGTTTGTAAATAAACTAATACAGTTGTATATAGAATATGTATTTAATCTATTTGCGTTTATTTGTAGTTCTAAATCTATTATTATTATTATTTGTGTTAAAATCTGCCGAAGATGAAACTAATCACCATCTCAATCTGTCATTATATCTAGAAACCGATGGGATGAAATCAGATTTAACTTTTTGAGAAGTATCAACCAATAATTGAAATTTTTCCAAGAATTCAGCCATTTTATCAATGGCCCATAATGAACCATTTGGTCTAACATAAGCGATATGACCACCTAAATCTGTTTTAATCAACACTAAAGCTGGATTAATCGCTGCTTCATAGTTAGGAATGGATTCAGTGCCAACAACTGGATCATCCGAAGAGTTGATGATCAAAGTAGGAGTTGTGATTTTAAAAATACGATTGACAGAACTAGCAGCTCTGTAATATTCTAGAGCTGAATTGAAACCATAAAGTGGAGCAGTGAAAGTTGAATCAAAAGCATGTGGTGATGCATAGTGAGCATTGATTTTTTCTTCAGTGAAGAATGGACTTTTCAATAATGCCTCCCTGTTAGATTTAACTAATCTAGTTAATGTCTCAGTGATTGGTTTCAAGAATAGTGTTTTTGATAAGAATCTTCCACGTAAACGATACGCCGAATCTACTAAATCCCATGGATTGGACAATAATGTAGCTGCAACGTATTCTGATTTATCACCTTCTTCACCAAGATAGTTACCTAAGATTGTTGCACCAAATGAAAAACCAGCACCAAAGAAAGGTCTATTTGGGAAATCTTTTCTTAAAGCTTTTAAAACAAATCTCAAGTCGTCAGTGGCCAAACCGTTGAATAGTTCAGGTGTAGAAATTTTGGAACGACCACAACCTCTTGCATGAACAACAACGACTTCAAATCCCTTTTCTTTTGAAACTTCAGCCATAGCCTTACAATATGGTTCATGAGAACCACCACCTAGACCATGATTAATGATCAATAATGGTTTTTTATCATCGGTAGGCAAGTTATCTAAATCTGCATTTGTTAAGAATCTAGATCTTGGATGAAGTTTAGGCCAGCCTTCAAGGTGGTCATCAATGATTTGTTGGTTGAATTTTTCTAATGATTCTGGTTTATCAAGGACATAATCGACACTTAAGGTAGCACCATCATCCATAGTCAAGACTCTTCTTCCATAATAGACTTGGTAGACTTTAGAGTAGTCAGCGATACTGAAACCGATGGTTTGCAAGTCACCGTTGAAATAGAGAGGGTTCAACAAGAATCTGGACTGGTCTTCCAACTCTGGGATCTGATTGACCAGTTGATCTAATGGGATGACTGCAGTTGCATCATCTGAGCTGGAGCCCTCTTCGGCCCTGAGAGGCAGCCTGATGGTTGCTGGTGCATGAATGTTTTCCACTGTTCCTCTGAATCCGACCATTGTGTTTTAATGTAAATTTGGTAGATTTGATAGATTTTATAGTGTCAGTTCCATAAGTTTTCAATCTTGGGTTTTGTACCGAGGCTGTAAAAAAATAAAAAAATTTCAACAATAGAGATGAGTTCATCAGATTTACCCCAGTGAAGCATCGAAGAAATAGCAGTCGAAATGATCAGAGGAGTGGGCCCAAGTTGGCTGAGACGCTCATTCTCCAGTTGTGTTGTTGGGCGGAGTGTGCACCCCGTAGTGTCCTCAGGGGCCAGGAAGAGGCTCACCGTCTCGGATATTCACCAGTTGTACACCAGAGACACGCCCATCGCGGTGCTCACGGCCCACGACTTCCTCACTGCTAGGTTTGCAGACCGTGGAGGCGCTGACATGGTGCTGGTAGGCGATTCACTGGCGATGGTGGCGCTCGGGTACGATTCGACGAACGAGATCCCGTTCGATGAGTTCCTGTACCATTGCAAAGCTGTGTCAAGAGGTGTTGAGCGGAGTTTCATCGTGGCAGACCTCACATTTGGAAGTTACGAAGCAAGTGTTGAACAGGCTGTTAAATCGAGTGTTGAGCTGATCAAGAACGGTGGTGTCAATGCGATCAAGCTGGAAGGTGGTGTTGAGATCGCTCCAACCGTGCGTCGTTTGAACGAGTTGGGGATCCCAGTGATGGGCCACATAGGGCTCCAACCACAGAGGTTCAATGCCTTGGGCGGATTTAAAGTGCAAGGAAAGACGGTGGGCGATGCGGTCAAGATTTTGAAGGACGCCCAAGCGATCCAACAGGCAGGCGCGTTCTCTCTGGTGTTGGAGGCTGTTCCCTCACCTATTGCGAGTCTGATTACAAAGGAATTGGATATACCCACGATAGGGATCGGTGCGGGCCAGGGAACGAGTGGGCAAGTGCTTGTGCAGGCGGACATGCTGGGGATGAGCGACGGGAGGGTGCCCAAGTTCGTGAAGCAGTTCGCGGACGTGTACACAGAGAGCGTAAACGGGATCTCCAAATACGTGGAAGAGGTTAAGGACTTGAGGTTCCCTGGAGTGGGTCTCGGATTCGAGTACAAAGTGAAGGAGGAAGTTGTCGATGAGTTTGTGGAATACTTGAAGAGGGAAAAGTAGATTTAACTAGACGAATGACAGTTCAATGAATTATTATGAAACGATGATTTTGTTTATGTAGATAGTGCTCATGTTGATAATGTATGTTGTTAGTTGTTAGTATATGAACGGATAATGACAAGGGAACTCTTGCATTTTGGACCTTGGTGTCTGAGCTTGGCACAATTCAAATATCATAACCATAACATTATGTGAAAAAAAAATATTGTCGAAAATCATCGAGATTTACAAAACACACCTCGAACGATGAGTCTCTCCGGTGCTCTGAAAGGCGTACCATCAACACAGAAAGTCTTTAAAGGCTCGCGATCTCTAGACTTCATCAAAAACTCTACCAAATCAACCAACTTTTCACCATCCGAAATCACCAACACCACACAAGATGAGAAACCAAAAGATGAAGAATCACCACTCATCTTGAGAAAATCCAATTTTAAGGAAGCACCGCCAATAGTACTCAGTATGACTCCGGCACATCCGTTTCTCAGATACACCACCGCTGGCCAACTGCAGAGGGTTATCACCCGTTTTATGGATCATTCTAAAATCTTGAATGTGCAGAGAACTTCATCGCACCCAAATGAAAATGTCATTGAAAAGGGAATCAGAAAACCAAAAAGTTATCAGGCAGCATTAGAAGTGCTGAGAAAGACCAAAAAATCACAAAGTTTTACACAAATGTCTGATACTGTAAAATTAAAAAAGAAAGATCTTTCTGGTTTCGAAGTTAATGAGATTCATGAGTCTATTTTCGAAGTTGTGATTAATAAAAAACAAGGAGGATATGCAACGAATGAGGAGAAGATCTTGTATCTGATAGAAAATTCAAATGGGAATTTAGAGAAATCATTGATTGATTTAATGATTAAATATTTTGAAGTTTCAGGATCTGCAACTTCTTCAAGAATAGTATTGCTTTCATATTTAAAAACTATACAGTCAAACTTACTCCCATTGGAACTTCATTCAAGACTCTTGAACTCAGCATTGTCTAACTTTCCACAGTTTTGGGATGACAAAGATCTGATCGATTCATTCTTGAGCAAAATTTTCTGTAATTCAGATGATGTGCAAATCCAACTCAGATTGGTCAATAGATTACAAGAATTAAAAAGGGCTCCATCATCAATAGTGCTTGCAAAATGCTTGGAAAATCTCAACAGAGTAAAAAATTTGACTAGTACTCAAAAATTGCAATATTTGATTGGAATGGATGATGTGATTTACTCTGCTATTGATGGAACTATTGTTAACTCACTTCTTGAATTCACCACTTCTATTGATGAAATAAGAAGTTTGTTGGATCTTATAAATGAGAAATTCCCAGAAGAAAAGGAAAGAAGCATTGAGTATGAGAAGTTCAAATCATTGGCAACTAATCATGTTTGTTCAAAAGACTTCCCACATGAATTAAAACAAGAGCTTTACAAAAAAATCAATAGATTTTCTTCAAGTGACGAAGATGTCTTGGCAAATGTTCTTTTAAATCAAGTCAAATCAGGAAATTTGATATCTGCAACTTCACTACTCACAAAATTTAAACTTTCTGAAACGATAAAGTCGAAAGCTGAAGAAATTGCATCTACAAGGGAAATTAAAGAAGATGAAACCAGGCCAGGTTTTACTGAAGCATACAGAGCCCATTTCATAGCGAAACTGTTGGAAAAGAGATAATGAACTGTCCATAGAAATTGCAACCATTAGAATCTTGTTAATACTCACGATAAAAAATGATATATTCATTCAACATGTAGATTACTAACTCTAATAAACTCTATAATTTAGCGCTATTTTCTTCTATCTTTTAAGGACCCCACGGTGATACGTATATATATATGATTTCAAATTCACTTTATCAGCACACTTTTACCATCCCTAACATTGACAAATTCTTGATTCGAATGATTGACGTCTTTAGAAATATCCATGACATAAGTTCTCCCGAATTCAGGAACAAAGACTTGATCTTCTTTTTTCAAATTTTTAGTTAATTCTTGTAATCTAAGCTTTGGTTCTAAGAAATATTCAGAACTCAAGACAAAAGTACCCCAGTGAATACCAACCATTTTTTTGGCTTTTAAATCATTCATTATTTTGAAGCATTCATCAGGATTAATATGTCTTGGTTTTTGATGCCATTGAGGACAGTACTGACCCATGGGTAGCATTGCCAATTGAACACCAGATCCATATCTTTCTGCAATTTTGGTGAATAAATCATGAACATAGCCAGTATCACCAGCATGAAATACTATTGGTTTATCATTCTTTAATAACAGGAAAGAACACCACAGTGATTGATTTGAATCAAACAGGTTTCTTCCTGACCAATGCATAGCAGGGGTACATGCTATTTCATAGATTCCTTTTTTATTTTCTGTTGCAATTCTAACACGATCCCACCAATCTAATTCGATGATGTTATGAACACCTCTTCTGGCAAGATATTTCCTTATTCCTAATGGGACGATCCAAGTGGCCTTGTTGTTGATCGAACGGATCACATCGTCATCCAGGTGGTCTGGATGGTTGTGTGACACAAGAATGTAATCAGGTTGTGGAAGTTCCTCAACTTTGCAAGGTGATGGTGTGATTCTTTTTGGTCCTAAATATGGATTGACTAAATAATTTGAAAAAATTGGATCAGTTAAGATGTTTAGCCCATTCAGTTGAATAAAGGCACATGACTGGCCTAGCCAGGTGAAGGTCATTCTGTTTTCAGCATCAGGCAACTCAGAAACTTGATCTTTGTCACCAAATAATAGATCGAAATCTGGTGAATGTACGGGCAACAATTGTCTCAATGCAGACTTATCAGGGACTTTCCCCCTAGTTTTCCCTTCAAACAACTCGAGCAGTCTCGTGAGGAAGAACTCAAACAGAGTCTGGATCCTGTACTCTTCAAACGGGTTTTCAAACCTCCCAGCAACGGTGAAACTCTTGTACTTTTCTTTAACCACATCGTGACCAGCCTCAAGCATCTCCAGGCTCATCTCGCCATCGCAGCACTTGCTCCTTCTGGTGATTTCCCTATTGGCCGCGAGCGATACGAACGCCGCATACGACGAGTACGAGACGAGCAGACCGATGCCGATCTTGGCCTGGAACGACAGAGCAGTGAACATTTGGTGTTTCGTTATTAGCACAAAGTTTTTCGGGACACATTTTTTCTTTTTTGATCCTGCTATTACTATCACTACTAACTACTACTATCAACTAGTTAATAGCACTACACGCAATGGACCTCAAGTGCCTCAACTTCAACCAGGACTTCACGTGCCTAGCCTCCGGGAGCGGGTCGGGGTTCCGGATCTTCAACGTCGAGCCCTTTGGCGAGTGCTTCGACATCGGTATGGCCTATCCCTTCTATGCAAGGAAGAAGAACCACTACTAACACGAGACCCCCAGACACAGGCGTGTCCGTCGCGCAGATGCTCTTCTCAACATCGCTGGTGGCCATTGTCGGCAGTGGGAGCCAGCCGGAGAACTCGCAGCGCCGCCTGCACATCCTCAACACGAAGAAGAAGACCAACATCTGTGAGCTCACTTTCCCATCAGCCATCCTAACAGTGAAGCTCAACAGGAAGAGGCTCGTCATTGTGCTGCGGGACCAGATATACATCTACGACATCAGCTGCATGCGTCTACTCCACACAATCGACACGCTGCCCAACTCAAGGGCCATTGTGGACCTTAGTGCCAGTGACTCAAGCATCCTCGTGTATCCAGCTGGAAGTGGTACTGCTGGTACCGGTACAGAGGCCACCCCGTTCCATAAACAGGACCCATCGCAGGAGAACACACAGGGCACTGTGATCGTGTTTGACGCGTTGAACATTGCCCCACTGAACATCATTCAGGCCCATAAGACCCCGTTGTCATGCGTTGCACTCAATACCGACGGCACCCTGCTGGCCACTGCCTCGTGCAAGGGAACAATCATTAGAGTGTTTAACACGTTGGCAGGCACTTCCGTCAGCGAGTTCAGAAGAGGCTCATACAGTGTCGTTGTATCCAGTATCGTGTTCAGACTGGACTCGAAAGTGCTAGCTGTCGGGTCAGACAGCGGGACGGTGCACTTGTTCAGACTGAGTGATGATGACGAGACAGGCGAACCCGTACAGGAACTACCACAAGATGAGACACAGGACTACTCCTTGCCACAACTGCTCAGGTCAAACTCTACAAGTGCCCACACAAGTCCTTCCAACAAGAGGAAAGTGTCGATAACCCAAACGTTGTTGAGAAACCTGCCCAAGAATCTGACTTCCATATTGGAACCGGAACGTGACTTTGCCTACGTGAAACTGGCTGATGCTCCACAACACGAGCATCAAAACAATAACCAAACTACAAATTCGTCAACCTCGTCGTTGAGCCGTTCAGGGTCCCCACAAGGCCCGTTGTCCCAGGCTCTGGGCTTTGCCGGCAAGGACATCGTTGTGGGCAACTACCACGACGCCTCGTTGTCCGTCTACTCGGTGCCTCCTTCTGGTGGAGAGTGTGTTCTCAGCAAGCAGTACTCCCTAGCGTGAAAAATTTTCTTATCAATGGCTCATCAACTCACCTCTTGTAGTACATCACTTTTGTGTCTCTTTACTATTGTTGAAAAATCAGGAAAAAAAAATTTAGGCTCATCAACCACAATTTCACTTTAATTCCAGCACACCCAGCCAGCACTTACAGCGCGATGTTCGGCATAGGAAGACCGTCCTCTTCGACGTCTACGAAACCGACGTACTTCGACATCCGGTGCGTATTCCTATCCTCCCCGGAAAGTATTATCCCGACTCCTCCGTTTGTTATTTATATTTCCCCGTGTTTCGACTAACATCCATCATCACAGACTAAAAACTACTTACAAGAACCTACTAATGGTCCGTGGATCACACTATGAAAGCCCCTCGGTTGTCCTCTCGGGAGATATTGTCATATCGCTTCCAGAACCCATTAATGTCAAGAAAATCTCTTTGAAGTTGATTGGGAAATATAAATTGGATTTTTTAGAGATTTTAGAACAGGCCAATTCAACTGTAGCTAATCCAGTGAAAGAAGAATCAACCGTTTTCCAATGCACATGGGATAACTTGCTCACATCTCCAGAAGGAACAATAACAATAGGCACGAATGAACTTCAATCAAATCCTAGTCAAAGATATGAAAGTTTACCAATTAACGCATCATTGGGAACGACGGGAAACACATCAAGAAGGAAACTCATCAGAACACAATCAAACACTTTGCATTTACAATTACCTGATCATGGATACTCAGGAACACCGTTTGATAATTTATTGACTCCAAATGGTACTTTATTTCAATTACCAAATGGAAATTATGAACTTCCATTTGAATGCATCTTGCCTGGAGATATTCCAGAAACAGTCGAAGGTTTACTGGCAGGCTCATTATTGTACAAATTTGAAGTGGTGATTGATCGTGCTGGATTCAATAAATCACCGGTCATTAAACATCAATATTTTAGAATCTTTAGAACTTTATCAAGTGATAATTTATCACTGAATGAAACGATATCTATTGGAAATAGTTGGCCAGATAAAGTACAATACGAGGTGTCTATCCCATCTAGGGCTATTCCTATTGGTGGTACTTCACCTATCAATATTCTTTTGATTCCTTTGATCAAGGGAATGAAGATTGGTGTAATAAAAGCCCAAATTGTTCAATATTACGTGTTTAAAGGTCAAAATGGAGAGATTTATAACGATGAAAGTACTCCCTTTGAATCAATATTGACAGAGATGGAAGATCATGATTTGAATGATAAGATTTCAATCGATTCTTTTATTAAAATTCCATCAAACTTGAAAAAAATTACACAAGATTGTGATTTTAAAACAGATTTGATTAAAGTTAGGCATAAGTTGAAACTACAAATCAATTTGATAATGCCAAATGGGAACATTAGTGAATTAAGAACTAATTTACCGATTATTTTATTCATTTCACCAAACGTGGAGATGAGTGGTCGTACGATATTGTTGGATAAACATGGAAAAATCCATTTCAGGAAAGAAGAACAAAAATTATTTGAAAGAAACAATCTCTTCAATAATACAAGAGATAATAATCAAAATGATGATAATGATATCAACAATACACACCATCTCGATGAAAATAATAACGGGTTTATTGTGAATGATGAAAGTATAAATGCACCACCCAATTACCACGATCATATACACGATAGAATGATATTTACAGAGACTTCAAACAATCATAGTACAACAATACAGCAACAGAATCAAGATGCCACTGCGATTACAGTTAGTGGGTTTCAGCAGAATAATTCTTCGGAAAACAACACCAGTTTATCGGTGACGCCTGATCCAGGACAGGCTCAAACAGAAGAATATTTTGGCGTTGGTGTTGGACCAGACCTTGTGAAGAAAAGACTAGAGGGTTTGTCTTATGAGAAATTGAGTGAGATTCCAACATATGTGGACTCATTGGACAACCATTTAAATACAGCTGGAGAATTTGCTCCCGAGTACAAAAAAAACACGAGCATTAGAAGAATGACCAACGCTTCATTACAATCACAATCACAATCACAATCACAATCATACTTACCGTTATTTCCACCATCAGAAGAAGAAGTACCGGAGCAAGAGTTGACTGTGTTACAGAACGTGCCACAGAACAATATTCCCGACTCCGGGGTGACTAAAAGCTTCAAAAAAATCAATAAGAGACTGGGGAAACTGATTATTCCATAGTCTTATAGTTTATTCACACCCATACACTGTATACACCCATACATACACTTCCAGCATATCAATTAGACGATTTTTTAGATCCCGCAGCTTGTAGTAAGTAACGTTTCTCCAGATTGTCACTCCGCGAAACCTCAAAACTCGGAGGAATCTTATTGGATTTATTCAATTGGTAAACTTCCCCAAATTAACCTCTACGAACTCTCACCGTTTTAGTACTGAAATGGCCTCGATTTCCTCGATGCTCTCACAGGAGAATCCTGGCGAAGAGGCGCTGAAGTCACTGCCGGTCCAGCACCAGCAGCAGACCATCAAGCAAGATCCAATGCAGACACAAATACAAACACAAACAACGACAACAACTTCTTCAGAGAGTTTAGAGGCCGCCCCTTCGCTCATGGACGACGAAGCGACAGCAGAAGCCCAACAGCAGCGCAAGCGTTCGAAAGTATCACGTGCCTGTGATGACTGTCGTCGTAAGAAGATCAGATGTGATGCATTGTTGAACGCCGTAACCAATCAACTGGAGAAAGCATGTACTAGTTGCTCAAAGAACAACTTTGTCTGTTCTTTTGAGAGAGTTCCAATGAAGAGAGGCCCTACTAAAGGCTATTCGAAGACGGATATCAGTCTAAGAAATAGAAGTAGAACTTCAAGTCTGGATACCCAACAACAACCAAACGCAACGGTAGTGGCAGCGGCAGCAACAGCAACAGCAGGAGCAACAACAGCACCAGTACCGGTGGCACCACTACCAGTACCTCCATCATTTCAAGCAAGTCAGCAGCAACAGCGGCAAGTACCACAGCAGCAGCAACCACAACCACAACCACAATCACAGCCCATTACACTACCTCCATTAGCAGCCATGACTAGCCAATTCCCACAACCGATCCAAATATCATCCAAGCAACAACAACAATCGCCTTTACCAGCAAGTCCAGGAAAGATAACAGTTGACAAAATAAGTAATCCTAATCCTAATCCAATAATACCCCAGTCTCAGTTTTGGAAAGTTCCACATGAGCCTCCTTTCGATAGAAGAGACTCAGTCGATTCAATAAGTTCATCCATTAGTGATGGAAGGTTTACATTTCCTCAAACGAATCCACAATTCTCAATAAGGCCTTCTAAGTATTCTGAATCTAGCGTTATCTCTGACTCTGAAGATGATCTGAGATCAGCTCCGTCACCAAGAAACTCAATTGACTATAGATCAAGATCAAACTCTCTACATCAGATTGCCCCAGTTAGTCCGTCTACCAATCAGTATCCATTTCAATCACCACAACAACAGCAACAAGTGCAACCTTATCAAAGCTTCACAAGACCAGGATCACAGAAAGTTTTCAATACAAGTCAGCTGATCGATAACTATTACAGATTCATTCATCCTAATTTACCAATCCTTTCCCTTAACAATCATTCGTTACTAAACATTTTATCTAAACCTTCTACTGTTTCACAGAATGAGTTTGATGATTTGAATCATTTCATCATTTCCAGTTTTTATAACTCGTTGGATTTATTAATAACTATTGTTTCTAAAAACAGATTAAGTTCATCATCAAATAATTCTTCTGCTAATCTGAACTCAATTAATGAAAATAACCAGCTTTTGGAATCAATAAATACCTTGTTTGGCTCTCTATCAAATATTTTCAACAAGGTTATTATTGATTTTGATAAATTTCAACAACAAATAATGGTCCTATTCTTTTCATCTTTGGTTATTCTAAGTTATTCCGTTGTTTTATTAGGTGATTCAACTGATGTTATAATTTTAAGCTCAAGTGTGATGCTATTCAACAGATTGAAGATTTATAAATTGTTCTGGGCAGATATTTTAGAAAAAAGACCAGTCACTGAAAACTTTGACGACTATCATTTCCAATTGAGGAGATTATGGATGAATCTGAATACATTATTTTCGTTACATTGTATATCTCATGGACTTCCAAGAAACACGGTGTTTGATTTAAATCTTGATCAAATTGATAAGAATTTCCCATCATTCCCAGGGGTTGATCAAATGAAGGACAATTTGAAGTTGGGTTGGTTATTATCTAAAATATCATCATTCAGAAGTTTTAACAATGATATTACTATGAGGAATTCATTTTTAATGAATTATCTACGAAATGAGCTGAGTTTCAACAGTGTGAAAGATTTATTCAATCATTCTAATGATGATCAAAGTTCGTTATCTATTAAGTTCTTTGAATTTATCATTTATAAGTTTGAAATCCTTGAGTTTTTACATGAAGTTCATTCTTACCATTCAGCAAATGCTCAAAACTTGAACGATAAAGATGTTTTAGAATTTCAACTGAGGTTATCCAACTACATTCAAAAACAACTATTAGTTCAATCAGAAATTTTTAGTGTCATTGGAAACAACACAAACTCACTTGATTTGAACCTTATAACCACTTCGACTGCTCCGTCGCTGATCATATCTCCATTGTTACCATTAGTCTTCAAACAATCGATCAAAAACCTTAATATTTTGAAGATATTGATCAATTCACTGCAATTTAACGAATCACTGATAATTAGGGCATCTAAACATTTGAATGAATTAATCAAATTGACAAATATTTTAAGCTTGATTAAACCTTTTATCGCCAATGAATTAAATAATCATTTAAATTTTAAAATTGATTCTCCATTCTTAGAACTTTGGGAATCATTAGAAAATATGAATGAAAATATTAAGGTTGAAAACAAGGAAGAATTTGCTTTGAAAACTAAACAGTATTGGTTTGGTTTGATGTTTGACGTACTAAGATTTGCTAAAATTGAAGATTATGAAGGTTGGTTTTAGTTGATCCGAACATCCGTGCTTTCCAACACAAGAGATTTCAGAATCGGGAGGTTTTTCACGAGTATGCTTGACAAAAATTAGAGAATTCTCAAGTTAGTTCGAGACACAGATAGTTTTTTATATGATGTTAATGACGATCAATAATTGGTATTTTTCAAGTTGACATGTCTATTTCAATCGTAGACTCAATTTCTGGGAAACTAGCAGAAACATGTGTACGATTGTGAGTGCAGTTTTGGCTTCACAGGGCTGGTACGCTAAATTAAGGTTTGTCATATATCGTTTGGTCAATTAGCACGTAATACCTTGACCAACATTGTAAAAATATGCATTATAAACAGCTGTAAACAGTTTCAAAAAAAGCAGAATGCTGAAAGACAACACAAGAACAGAACAAAAAGCAACAAAAAAATAAAACAAATGTTCATAATTTCATAATTGAACAAACCATTAAATTGGTATATATACCTGCAGATATTAACAATACAATCAGGCTCTAATAATAACAATATTATCAGATAATACATATTGGCAAAATACATGAATATATCAATAGAGATATTTTCCAAGATAAATAAAGAAAAAAAAACACACAAAGGATATCAAAAACAATAGATTATTGAAACATGGGTGAAAGAATATCACCAATAGCGTTAAATCCTCATATAACCATGGATTTGACAGGATATTGAGGTTCAGATTTTTTAGATGATGGTGATGGAGGCTTAGTGGTATCATTTGTACTCAAATTAGATAGTTGAAAGACTAGGGCGTCTGAGGAGGAATTTTCAATTTGCGGGGAAGAATCAATTGGACAGTTTTCTTCCATGATGGTGGTGATCTCGTTCCTTGGGAATGTCTCTGTGGCTTGTACTTTTGACTCACTAACATCATCATTTTCAATTGATTCATCTTCCTCTCCATCAACTGCATCGTCATCGTCATCGTCATCGTCATCGTCATCATCATCATCATCATCATCATCCTCATCATCGTCATCATCGTCATTATCTTCATCTTCATCTTCATCTTCATCGTCTTCCTCTTCCTCCTCCTCAGGGAGAGCACCCTCTTGACCATTGATACCTTCATTCTCAGAGGACTTCAAAGTTTTAATCTTTTTGCGCAAGATTTCAACAATGTCACTCCATTCTCTCATACCACCCATACCAATATCACCACAGATCAAAACTTTCTCGACAGGTTTGAGAACTTGAATCCATGGACAATCCTCAGCCAACAAACTGAAATGTTTTTTAGTTAATGGATGTGTATACATGAAGGTATTCATTGCTGGTGCAACTAAAATTGGAGTTTGAGGGTTCCAACTTCTTATAATTGAAGTCAACAAATTATCAGAAATACCATTGGCAATCTTGGCAAGGGTATTGGCACTCAAAGGAGCAATCAACATTATATCAGCCCACTTTCTTAGTTCTTGATGCAAAACAGCATCTCCCATTTTTTTGTAACCATACCACTCTTCCCCATCTCTCCAGATTTTAACTTCAGTAGACAATTTTAATCCTTCCAAAAAGTGCTGTGCAGCATCAGTAACAATTAATTGGATGGAAAGTTTGGATTTACCAAAAAGTTTGTACAACTTGTCAATGATCATTGGAACCTTGATAGTGGCGACAGATCCTGTAGCACCAATCAAGATATGGATTTTCTGATCGTCTTGTTTTTGAAAGAATTCGTAGAATGGAATTTGTTCTTTTGGCGTACTGATGATTGTTTTGGATTTTTCTTTCTTCTTGGAGCTTAGTGGGTAACCTTGAGGATTTGCAATTCCCGCAGAGCTTAGTGGACCAACAGAGATATCAGAACGCTCTCTTGATGTTGGTGAAACAGAACGATTGAACTCCAAATTAGCAAGATTATCAGTAGTAGTCTGAGCAGAAGAAGATTGGTTTTGATTGATGAATGTAGGTGTGAACTGAATGTAGTCCAGATTTGAAGATGAATTTTGTCTGGATGAATTACCCGAGCTGATAGTAGCGACGCTAGGGTTTCTCGAGCCCAGAGCAGCGTTTGAAGCAAAGACCGGGGTTTGAATTTGGGTAGAGGGCGTTGCATTAGTTGGAGGTGACGCCAACACGTTATTAGCAGAAGAGGGGGCCACAGCGCTGATTGGGGTGGAGATTTGTGAAATACTGGAATGACCACGAGTCAGGGATGGCTGTCTAGAAAGAGGCACCTTTTGGGCACCATCTGACGATCTGGCATAAGATGAAGGAACCCTGGTGGTTGTATTTGGAGTTGGATTGGCTATGGTATTGATTTGCAAAGATGAAGGTCTAGCGCTGATTGACCCTCTGTGTGATTTCTCCACTAGATCAGAAACAGTAAAAGAAACAGAGGACTGTTTCAGGGTTGAAGGAACTGGAACTACAGATCCTGTAGCAGATAAGATGTGGGATGGTGAGATGGGGGTGCCTGCTTCAGTGTATGGGACAGTGGTTGGGATATTTGCTGTTGTTTGTGTTGTTCCAGGGAGAGCAACAAGAGAGGGGCCAGCGGTAGGACCAACTGGAGCCTGACTCCTGGGAGACAAGTTACCGCCCTGTTTAACAGGACTTTCGCCTGGCTTGTTGAGGATTGGCTGAGGCATTTGCTCTTTTTCTGGCATGACTGGAGGACCTCCTCAGATAAACAAGTCACTCTCTTTTAACCAATTGGAGGCAAATAAAAAGAAAGGAAGAAGCACCCAAAGGGATCGTGTGAACGACTCTGCGCGGCAAGCAGCAGAGACAGAGACGAATGGTCACAGGGACTGGATCAAAAAGCAAAAAAGCTTTGAAAGTCTTTCGATTCGACAGAACTTAAGGAAAGAAAACAGTACAGTTTTTTATGAAACAAACAGAATTTTGCAAGTTTTGAATTTTTTTTTTCTTTTCATTGTTGGGAGTTTTTTTTTTTTGCATAGTTGAATTTTTTGATCGCGCAACTCTCCATTCGGTCAGCATTCGCGAGAGTACTACCCAATCAAGTTATTTAGAAATTGCTTTACGGAATTTGGCGCAGTTTTGCGAAAATCCTGTTCAATCACGTGACTTCAATGACTCGGAACTCGTACTTTCGCATTACCAACCGTCAATAAAAAATAGATTTGAAATCAAAAGCTAGGAAGTACATATTGTTGAATCGCATTATTAGAAATGTTGAGAACCGTTATACAAACTTCTAGAAGACAATTTGCTCAGCCCCTTTTCAGAAAAGCTGCAGCAGGTGTTTCTTTCAGAAGACTTTTGTCCACTGAGACCAAAGAGGCCATCGAAAAAGCTATCGATTCTGCCCCAGTCGTTCTTTTCATGAAAGGTACCCCAGAGTTTCCACAGTGTGGTTTCTCAAGACAAACCATTGGTATACTAGGGGAAGTCGGTGTTGACCCAGAAAAGTTTGCTGCATACAACGTTTTAGAAGATGCTGAGCTACGTGATGGAATCAAAGAATTCTCTGAATGGCCAACCATTCCACAACTTTACGTTGACAAAGAATTCATTGGTGGTTGTGATATTGTCACTTCAATGTCAAGATCTGGGGAGTTGCAAGAGCTTTTGGAAAAATATGACGTTCTTGCTCCTTTTGAAGAAGAATAAATTTTACCTGGCATGTATATATATAATTAACATCATTCAATATAAATCTATTTATTTATAAGGAAGAAACTGTATTCTCATGCCTTAGGTCTGTTCGTAGTGGATCTCATTATGAAGAACAAACTCCGTTGCAAGAATCTTCAGGATAATTCAAAACCAGGATGCCACTTCCTCAAAAGAAGTAATATTGGTTTTGAAAAGTCCTAAAATCGTTCTAATTCCCATTTTAAAGATATTGATAGTGTGTAACAACAAATGACAATTACCAACTGCTGTCAATCGATATCCAAAAAGTGTATGGAAATATTTGGCTTAATAGAGTAATAGTGAATCTAGAATCAGATAGCTGTGTTGCCCTATAGCTCCATTTCTTGTGGAATGCAGAGCCAACTGGTGAGAGTTAGTTTCACGTCTCCGATGTTATCCGACGGCTCATTCAGTCATCAGAGCCGTTTAAATGCACTTACCACACAATATGATCAGATCCAAGGTAGTTTGACTACCTCCATCACTCGACACCGAAATGTGAATGATATGTAGCTGTTTGTTTCGTTTTCGTGCTTTTTATTTTTTACTGCTAGGAAAGAGAGTAAAAATTTGATGCCAGCGGTTCCTGATAGGTAAATAAAACGCGCTCACTATCCTATTTCTGGATTACCAAATCTTGTAATTTGCGATTTTCGTTTCAATCCCATTTGAGGTGAATTTAAAGGTATTTTGGCTGCCATATTTTCTACGATACAATGGGACATAATAATTATTCAAGAATATGAGAGAATCAACTCTTTTAAAGCATTTCAACGCAATATCTATTAAGTATATTATCAGACTCCATTGTTTCAGCTGTTTTTGATAAATTATAATGAACAAGGAATGTTTTTTGATTGTAATTTGTTCAACTCAAACGTGGATTTCTAACGTTCAAACCGGAACTTTTCTTCGATTTGAACCGAGAATGTAAATAATCAACTAAGAAACGAGTCACTTTCAGGATACAGAAAATTGGAATCAATAATTATTCTGCAGCGAAGCTAATAAGCATCTCAAGTGTCAAAACAGCCTTGATATGATCTTCAGTCTATCGCTAAGTCTGATTCAGATATTTATTGCAGCTCCAAGATTAATTTCCTTTGCGTGACCGGTTAATCGCAGAGACAAACTGAGCTGTGAGCAGGCACAGGGCTGCGAAACAATCTGTAGAACTCCAGTAGAGATGAATTAGCAAAAATAGCAAACCTCCATAGCTCCTCCAATTATCAATCTCCAAAATCCTATGAGATTATTACATAATAACCCCTCTTGGGGGTCTTAAATAACTAGTCTATTTACCACGGTCATCTAAGAGGAAACAAGCGAGAGCCCAAAGCTTCGGTTGAATAAGGGTACTGCGACGTTCACACGGTAGAACCCGCAAGTAAACTACCACAAAATGGCACACATAACAGTCGTAACAACAAATTCGCGCTTCTCAATTGGTCTGTGGTGTGATTTTGGCATAAAAATCTCATGATCTACATCACCAGAAACAACCACAAAAAGCAAAAAACGACAAAATTTATCTCATGATCTTCTTGAACTCCAATATCTTGGTTCCTACACAACGCAATCCTCGTATGATCCCCACATGCAACCAGACAGTCATCATTTTGTATTTAATTCAGTGAATTTCCTCCTTTCATAGTAAATGTTTCTGTTCTCCATTCTACATCCAATCTAACTCCCTCTTATCAAGATAACTACAATGGTCGCTCCTACTGCTGTCAGACTCTTTGCTCAATCCGCTACTAGATTTAGTGCTGCCGGTGCTCCTCAAGCCAACTCAACCGGAAAATTCTTTGCATACTTAGGTGGTATGGTACTCTTGTTCGGCTCAGGTATGGGACTTATGTATGAGACTTACTATAAGGACAACAAAATCAAATCAATTTTTGCTGCCCATGATATTGGTACTCCTCACTCAAGAGAGGTGGTCCGTCAAGCAGAAGAAAGACTACATCACCACTAGCTCTTTTCATTTAATTATGTGCTTTTTTGAATCATTTGTTTTGTTTGCCTGCTTTTTATTTATATTCCCCATGAAGTAATGTACGTGTTTTAGAGATCTCTTTACATCTTTTGTAGTAGTAAGCTTTTACTATAATAGACCTATCGCTGTATTTTTAGGTATTAATATCTTGTTTGAAATTATAATTCTTTTAATTCATCAATCCAGCGAATTATGATGTTGACAGATTTTTGATCTTCAACCTTCTTTTGCAATGACTCTTTTAGAGAGCCACTGATTCCAATGAAATCATCTGAGAATTTTCTTAACAACGATTTAATCAATCCTAGAACGGCAAAATATTTCCACTTGACTTCTAACGCAGAAGAGAATTCCTCATCGATATCAGGTATTCTCAGTTCAACATCGTCATTTTTGGTATTATTCAATATTTCAAACAATTGATTGATGACAAAGTTCAAGGATTTTCCTGGACCATCTTTAGAGTAGATAGTACCGACTAGAGTACGAAACATTGATTCAATTGCAGCAATGTTAATCAGACCGAAATTAATTCTTCCGTTGTCTTTCAAAATGAACTCGAGTATCGAAACAGGTGAAATCAACTTATTGGACTCCAAAAGATCTAAAACAAGAAAACCATTTTGGGGATCTTTATTCCAGTATCTTAATACAGCTTCAATTGCCCATTGTTGCTTCTTTGCAATTTCTTCAGTGACTTCTCTTTTCTCATTCTCAACAGACGTCCCAAAGATCAGATCTTCTAAGTAATCATACGCAATATTGATATATCTGGAAACATGTGAAATGGACCTGTTACCAACAAAAGCAAGAGTTTGAAATACTAGCGTCACAAGAAGTCTACCCGGATTCTCCAAATCTTTGATTTCTTCTTTGATATCACTGATGACGTTTTCAAATTCTGTCTTTCCTGCGCTTTTATGAAAAATTTCAAACAAACGTTTAGTATGTGTTGATAATGGTAGATTTTCGCTTAAGAAAAAGTTCTCAATCTTATCTGAGGTGAAACTCAAATCAACGTTCTTCAAGTTCGACTCGTCACCGAAAAGAGAGATGTAAAACTGTTTGAGTTCTTCTCCATTGTATAAGCCGATGTCCATATATTGATGGAATTCTTCAGTTAATTTTTCTTGAACCTTTTCACGACTAGTCAATCTGAGCTCTTTTGCAATCAAATTTCTAATGAAGGAGATTCTTGGATGATATGTTGACTTAGATTGTTTTTGAGAATCGCTCTCCCATTCTTTCCATTTCCATGAGAAGTTGAAATTACTCAATTGAACAGACAACCAATCTAAGTATCTTATTCTCAACTCAAAATCTAAGGACCCCAAACTTGAGTAAAAGAATCTGATCGCTCTACCCATAACTGGAGCAATTGCAGCCGAAGCAATGGAGCACGCTTCAACAAGAATTGTATAGAAATAGACGGATGGCTGAGATGCCGTAGGAAGTTTGTAAATCAATGATAAGACAGCTTCAACAGCAATATCCTCAACTTTCCAAGTTGAAGCAGCCATTGACTTGTCTTCTAATTTCAAGTTCTCCTCGTGAATAATTTTGAGCTTATCCACATTCAGTTTTGGATCAGCAAACAATCCGTTTCTGAAGAATATATCTAATGTAATGATTTGTCTTGCAACCTCTTTTCTGTTGAATTCGATTGCCTCGATGATGTCGACTGCAATATCACGAATTAACAAACCAATGTATGTAGACGGATCCGGCGTAGTGTGTAACCCATCAAGAGGTAGATAGACTTGAAATGTTAATCTGGGAGTTCTCCACATACCATCAACAGAGCCTGAACCAGTATCCAAACCGCTAATGGTTTTGAACTCTTCCATGGCAGGGAAAGAGAGTTGTGGTAGTGGGATCTTCTCATTAGGGGTAAGCAATTCAGCCAAAACTGCCTTGGAATCTATGAAGATCTTTGAAACTTCTGCTTCCACGTTTCGGAAGAAGTTTTGAATTGAAGGTAAAATTAAGGAAACGATCTCTTTTGATTCGAAGATTTGGTGACCAGCTTCACTGAAAGGCCTAGTGACGGTGACCGAACTTTTGACCACCTTGAAACCTTCAGCAAGCTCAATGATCTTTTTGGTAGATGCTAACAAGGCTTCATTTGATGATTGGTAAATAAACAAGTATGGAAGTGAGATCAAAGTGTTGTAGAAAATGGTTTCAGCCAATGGACTTCTCTTGAGTGGTGTAGCTCCTTGTAGTTCAATTGACAATTTAATCAATTGGACATAGATCTTGATGATACTTTCTTCCTCAATAATGGATGACAAAGTTGATAACAATCTTAAAATTAATTTTAATCTGTTCCAGGCTCCAGTTTCATAAGACTTGATCTCGAAATCTTTCGCAAAAGCTTGTTCAACTGCTTCTTGAGCCTTTTGATGGAAAAATTCAGCAATAGTACGACCAACAGACTGGTCCCTGGAGTTCACAACTTGTATCAACCCTGCAATGTGTGGGATCTTTTGAGGCTGTTCGATGGTGATAGCTAAGAAAGTGCTCAAAATGGCATCTCTGAAAGTTTTTTCTTTCTCAAAGTGGGTGACAATAGGAGTGGACATGAATTCAACATCTTCAGCGTACTTCTTCACGGACTCCCCCAGTGTGTTCAAGTCACCACAAAGGGTTTTGGCTAGTTCAACCATTGGCGGTAAGCGAAACCGTTTCTGGTGTGGTTGCTGGAACTCATCGTTTCCTGCAGGGCGGTTAGTAGATGTTGGGAGGTGAATTATCAATTGACTTACCGAATCTTCTTTTTCTGTTGAAACTCATTTGCGATGGCGCCCGACTTCTTGTTTTGAATGTTTAGACTTCTAAATTTATGCTGGCACATTTTTTTTTTTGAAAATGTTCAGAGACCAGTGCTTCATAACGAGTTACCAAACACCTACAAATTCAATTCAACCTTTAATAATCAAATTACAACTAGTTATACAGGACATGAACGTTCTTGGACAGAACTTTTTGGAACTCCAGCTCCACGTTGTGCTCCCTGTACCAATGGGACGCATTTGATGTTCTTACAATCCTTCTGAGCTGTTCCTCCTCATCTTCTGGCTCTTTGACATACGCGAGAGTCTGTTGATCTCTTTCTAACTGCGTATACACATCATTCAAGAAATATCGACGAGTTTCATCGAATAAGAACAACGCAATTTTCGAATCATACACATCACCCACCAACCTATCAGCCTCATCATCCTCTCCATTGAACTTCAGATATCTTCTTTTCCATCCATTTGAGCTAGACTCCAACAGTCCGCGATATAAAGCATACGCATCTCCAACCCCGAATGCAGCGCCGGAGCCATAAGCTCCAGCTGTCGGATGAGCCGCATCCCCAACAAAGGCAATTCTGGAACCATCACTCAAGTGTTCCAACCAGGGACCAGACTCCAAAGGGAATGCATTCAGATAAGGGCTTGCCTCCAGAACTTCGGGCAAAGGGGATGGCCAGTCTTTGTAATAATCTCTAACTCTTTGGAAATCTTCTTCACTGACTCGAGAGTCCCATTTAAATTTATGAATCGTCTCTTCAGACTCTGGTAAACTTAGAACAAGTCCGTATTGGCCGTTACCTATAGGCGAAACAAATGCTTGTTGATTAAACTTCTTGAAAGCTATTGTTCCATTTTCAATCTCATTGCCTTTGATATGTTTCACGAGTTCATGAGGAAATAAGTTTCTATACGAAACGACATTCTTACTGGCAAGTTTATGCTCTGGATATGTCTGGTTTCTAACTTTCGAATAAAGTCCATCTGCAGCAACTAACAGATCGAACTCTTCTTGGAAAGATTCTCCATCTGTCTCGTAAGTAACAATAATCCCATTGTTAACAATATCATAAGATTTGAAACTTGACCCATATTTGATTAACCCTTTAGGAACATTCTTTAATAGCAAATTCAGCAACGCAGGTCTGTTGGTTTTTGAGTTGGAATACCTCAAGTCATCGCTAGCTGTGAATGAAACGGGATCAATCAATAACTTTCCACTTTTCCAATCTCTATACTGTGAAATCTGACTTTTACCTGGTGATGAAGTGATGGCATGAATCTCGTCAATCGAAACAAACTTGCTCAATATATCAAGTGCAGTCTCAGTAAGCCCGAGCCAGGCACCTGCTTCCCTTGGTACTGCTGATTTCTCAAAAGTCACCACTTCAACGTTAGGCAATGAGCTCAGCGCTAGAGTCGTGAAGGAACCTACTATCCCAGCACCAATGACGGCAACCTTTAGGGGGCTCGAGTTTCTTAACTGAGTCATTGGTTCTTCTTGTATGACGTTTGAAGTCAAGAATCAAGATACAGGAGCTGGAGCGGGATCTCATGAGATCCAATTACTTTTATATACTAACGAAGCCACTTCTCAAATAACGTCTACCTTGCCAAACTAGGAGAAATACGCGTGAAACTTGAGAAATTTGCCCTAAGAACCTGCTTCTCTTGCAAGAGAGCTTAAACTCACAGTCATGTTCGTCAGTGGACACAATTTAACATCCAAATATAGCTTTTATTCTGATAAGGTATAATTAGTTTCGGAGGTTTGTTGCTGTACCTTGTTAATGATGTCTGGACTTTCGTTCGGACTTATAATTTATGTGTCAAACTTAACGAACGATCTTAAGATGACTTGAAACGATGTATTGAAATTTGAAGTCGATGAACCAAGATGGATATGTCGTCTAAGCAGGATCAATGGACTCAGAAATGTTTTTTAAAAGAATTCACCTCTTGGAACAACATGATTATACCTTTTCTCCTGGAAGCGGAAAGTTCTGATTCACTCAAACTTACACAACTAACTCTATTAAAGTATCTAAGTTTATAAAACACCCCCTTGCAATCAATTAATAAATACATAGTTTCAAACTTTCAATTCATCACTTGCAGCAAGATAATCTGCTTCATTTTCGCTATCAGTGACATATAGCTGTTTATTAACATCATCGTCCACCTGAAAGACGAGGTAGGTAACTGAAGGAACAGAAGCAAAGAACACAGCGGCAGCTACTGCCAAGTTAGTCATATCACTGCTATTGACTGTCCCCACTACAAAAGCCATACAGTTACCAAAACTTTCAAAACATCTGATCCAACCAGAAACATGAGGGATTTCATCCGATTTGAAATGAAAAACACCAATGACCCAGTATAGCCAATTGAAAGCTAATTCATTACCAATTTTGAATAATTGGAATGGAACAAAAGCTCTCAAAAACCTTGCATGATCTTCACCAGACCAATCAAGACTGTCAGCTGGATCATTATCAAATTGTTTCTGTAAAATGAAGGCATAGATGAAGAACCCAGTAACAATGATAACAATAGTTGACCAAGAAGCTTTAGTCTTAACCGATTTTCTGGTTGGTCTATCTAATAAATAACCAGTAACTATGGCTGTCACCCCTGGAATGATGGCAGTTAACAAACTATTCAAAGCACGGGCACGCACAGTGAAGTGATGAGTAATGTAGTTACTTTGCCATGTACCGAACCAAACTGCAGAAATCATGAATGGGATCAAACATAAAACTTCTGTCTTTTTCAGAACCTGGAGTGACGAGATAATACGGTCTTTGCTGGATTCGTCAGTAATGTTAGTTTTCAATCTTGATCCATCTTTCTTTAAAACTTTCTCTGGCGGCGACAATAAGAAAGCAGCAGGTAGACCCAGACATTGAATCACCATCAATCCAATATATGTACTCAACGATACAGAACCCGCTTCATTCTTGTTGATATTCAAAGCCAACGTGATAGATCCTGCAATCAACCCACCGACCTTATTAATGACCTGCCATGTCCCGATAAATAAACCTCTCTCATTTTCAGTAGGATACAACACTGCAACAGTTGCTTCTGAGACCCAGAAAGCTGAAGCTGAAATACCACAAGTAGCAGCACCAAACATGATTAACCATTGTGTACCATCTTTAGAGTTTTGATATAATCCAGCAGACCAAACAACATATCCAAGGGTACCTACAACAATGACCGGTTTGATCCCAACCTTGTTGATCAAAATGGCCCAAAATGGAGAAAGAATAAACATGATACCATACAAAATGGAAGTCGCTGTGTTATTCGTGGTAACCGTGGCTAACCCACCAGCACCAAGACCTGCAATGGCTGACCAAACCCCCGGTTGAGTAAAGGAGACGAACCCGATGATGATGGCTTGTGTGTATGTTGCCCTGTAGAGTCTTGTGAATGTCGATGCTTTCTGATAATCGGTTCTGTAGTCATCCTGTTGGGATGCGACTTCAACACTGGCTTCCTCTTTGGAACTCATAATGATATCCTTGGTACTTAGCTATATAGTATTGAATGGATGGGATACAGTCACCAGTGACACATTTTGATGATCTTATATAGCTGGGATCTATTAAAACTGTGGTAACATTATCAAATTGTGATCAAGTACATATTAAATCCCACTCAATTAGCGATCAGAAGCACTATCTAATCATAGCAATTATCGAGCTTTTTCCGATCCGAAAAGCCATAATAACAACTGGGATGTCCTGGTTTAAAATGTAACAATCTCTCAATGAAGGTCTAAGAAGCCATGATTTTGACAGTGAACGCCATATCACCTATTGAGGAATTGGGCATTATTCTGATTCCTTAACATTAACTCAGATCCTGTCCCTCCTACCATCCAAAGCCACCCTACTTTTCAAGTATCAGCTTCTTTCCATTCATTTCAATAGCATCTTAAAATCCTCAACGCCATATATTTTTGAACTCCCAAAAGAGAACTTTTAAGCGCTGTATGTTTTTCCGTTAAATAAGTAAATTCTTAAAGTTTTTGGCAATCTCTTTGGCTAGCAGTTCTGAGGGCGACCAAATTCCATTACAAATTTCAACTGACTCACTGAGATGGAAAGCCTTTTTCGAGACACAAAGAAGTGAGACCCTTTGCAAACCACCAAATATCTGTGATTTCCTCAAAAAATCCGCCAATTTTTGACACATAAAAAAAAGACCCCCGGGATCGAACTCAGTCATGGCATGAGTCACCTGGCCCATGGGCTCAATAACTTAGGAGTGAACTTTTCAGGAATTCCTAAAAAGCCTCGTTCCTGGAATAGTAATACTTCAATATTTCATACTACCAACTTGTGAATGATGGATTGAAAAAGAAAAGCATAATGTCTGAGCCGCAAGCGACAAGCCAGGCTCTCGAAACGATAGCCGGTGCAAATTTAGCTTCTAAGTTTAAGGTCTCCGAGTTTTACAAACCTGTGGCCCATTTCAGCCATACTTGTTCAAAAAACTGTCAAAGGAACACATCGGCTCGGGAGGGAATCACAGGTCTTGAATATAATTAATCAAACCAACGATCAAGTTTCAACCTACTAGTATAAGTAAGCTACCAGACTTTGAAAATTCGTAAAAGACCTGTAAATATGGCAAATTGTACCACAATCAAGACGTGGAGTCTGGACACACACGACACACCTAGAGGCTAGCTCTCTTCCCTTAAAATACCTTTGTAAACGTTTCAACGAGTGCTGAGTTCCGACCCCCATAACAGGATAATCCTTGATCATTCACGGCAGAGAGCTCGAGAGAATCAAACTGTGAACTCACAAACACACTGCAGCCTGCCCCTAAACAAGGCAAAGACAAGACATAATTCCAATTTTCTGTACACAATGACTCTGTATGCTGGATGTTTCTGATCAATAAACACCGATGACAATGACATAATTTCATTTTTGCAATATGCAATAGGTGCAGAACTTTTTGAGATACAATCGGGTATCTGATACCTGATCTTATAATTTGAACTCAGAACTTCACTACAGTAGATGAAAAGTCACTTGTGGTTTCATGTACTATATTGGGAAGACTAGTACGTCGTCTAGCACCGTCCAAATGATCCTGAAAATCCAGCAGCTAGCAGATCAAAGTATACATTTTAATTTCTAGTCTTGATCACCGGCATTAGAAAATTCCACACATATATGATGATATGATTAATAAATTAATTTAACGACAGAATATTTCAAAATTATGATTAATATATATATATGTATATATGATACTCAGAAAATCACCTTGACTGCTACATGAATAAAATCAAAAACTCAAAAAGTACAAATATATCTTAAAAAAACTTTAACGGGAATATTGTTTTATAGGGTCATAAGTTAGCTGATAAGATTAATAACAAATTTTTAAACCAGTAGCATGCAGAACGAACTTCATTATTTAAAAGAAAGAAAATCAAGCCTCAGAAGTTTCTGTCTTGTTCATCAAAGAACCAGAATCAGTCTGTTGATCTTCGATATGTGAAGCCAGTTTAGCTTTCTCATGTGCTTCTAAACCATCATGATTTCTAGTCAAGACATAACTCTTCCATTTTCTTGCAGGTAAGTTCAAAGCAAACAATTCATCAATATCTTCAAAGGATCTATGTGCAGTTTCTGGTAAGAAGAAGAAAAAGACAAACAATGAGCAGAAAGTTAAAGCAGTGAAAATGAAATTAATTTTAGAGCCCATATTTGCCTTGTCCGGGTTGAACATGTATGGCAAAACAGAAGACCACATACATTGGAATGCATTGTTTAAAAAGTTACCCAATGAGATGGTTTTAGCTCTTAAAAACACAGATGAAATTTCATTACCCAAGATGTATGGAACTGGACCGATACCAATGTTGTAAACAAAGTTGTACATGGTGAAAAAGCCAACGGAGGCTTGCATTGCACGTGGGTTTTCAGTGAATAGACCTGTGATAGCAACGATCAAGTTTAAGATGGTGATTGCAGTCATACCAGATAATAACAATGGACGACGACCAAATCTATCAATGATGAAGAAAGAACATATCACACCGGAGATGGATAAAGCTTGAGCACCACAAGAAATTTGGAAAGACTTTTGAGTGTCGAAACCAGCTCTTTGGAAATAATAAGTGTTGTAACCTCCAACGTAAGCAACACCACTCATAGCTTGCATAACGAAAGTAAACATAACAATCAAAGTTCTCTTCAAATCTTTAGATTTGAAACAATCAAAATAAGTACCAGATTTGGAAGAAATGATGGCAGCTTCAGTAACGGTGACTTTCATCAAAGCGTATTGAGATTTGACTAATTCGGGAGTTGGATACATTCTTTTCAACTCTTTAACAGCATCTCTATCTCTCTCTCTGGTTAATAACCAATATGGAGATTCTGGAATGAAAAATTGCAAAGCAATAGAGGTACCAGCAAAGATCCATTGTGGAATGAAAATACCTCTATAAGCCATTCTGGTAGTGTAGGTTGAAGTGGTATTGTTAATCAAGACACAGATGAAAGGACCAATACATAAGGATAAGGCTAAAGCAGAAGAGTAGATACCTCTTAAGGCCATTGGAGCGACCTCAGAGACATAGGTAGCACAAACGGCAGACAACCCACCAAGAGCGAAACCGTTCATGAATTTACCGACAAAGAAAACTTCAATGGAAGTAGCGACGAATTCAAGAGTGATGAAAGGAATGGACCAAATAGAAGAAATCAACAAGACTCTTCTTCTACCGATTCTATCAGCTGCCCAAGAAGCAATAATGAAGGCGACAGAGATACTGGCGACTGGCCCACCACTAATGGCCGATTGCCATTTGGCTTCCAAGACGTAATCACCATTACCCAATGGGATACCGAAATCTTTTCTAAATTCTGGGATAGCAAACACAATACCACCGGCTTGATTCTCATAGCCCCACAAGACCATGGTCCAAATGGTGACGAACACGTAAAAGTTTATGTTCCTGTACAATTTGAATGCTTGCCATTTGGTCAAAGAATGCTCCATATCCTGCTGGTCGCTGGCCATCTTGTCCAGTTGATCTTCAGGAACCTCATCCTCTGGAAACAATGACTGCTCCTTGTTGGCTCTCTTGAAGATCTCAGCAATCGTTAACTGAATAGGCATGTTTTGTTTTTTTATGTAAAACTTTAACTAAGATATTGTTTTGATTAGCAAGATTTAGCAGTTTTCGGAAGTGCAAATCTGTTGTTTTTATATTTCGATTTTTTTTAATCTATTGATGCAAGTGTTTGGGGTAGGTCTGGGGAAGAACCTCCGGAGTACAACTATAAATGGAGACAAAGATGTCCCGGGAGGTCACAGCTGTCCGGCTGCCATTTCTCTTTGGGGAAAGATGCGGCGCCTCTTGCCTCATGCGGATAGCCTATAGCCGCAGTAAAGTCTCCGCTTTCCCCTTCGGGACAGTAGTTGTCCCGGCGTTGAGTGGAGCAATGATGCTCCGGACAGTTTTGCCCCGGATTTAGAATTTATAAACGATAGAATGAAATTGTTGAACCCAACCATTTTGCCACTAAATCAACTGCAAAAACAACTATGGTCGCTATCACAGGAATCAAGCTGGATGCGGTCGCTTCTGGTGAATACAATGGTGTCGTTGGCGTCGCTAAACCACCTGTGTCGTGGTATTCAGCTGGTGCTGAAAAAGATTGGATTCAAGCCTCGTACGAAGTGTCAGTTTCTTACAACTCTCAGAAACCAGTGATCTATGGTCCCTTCATATCCAGTGAGTCCACCAGGGTTGACTGGCCAGGAAGAGACCTTCTTTCCAAAGAAACGGTTGCCGTTGCTGTGAAGGTTACTGGTCAAGATGGCACTGAATCTGAATGGAGTGACGTTCATCAGTTCGAAACCGGTATCTTTAACAACGAATGGTCTGCTGAGTTCATTGCTGCTGAAAACCAACAGAAATACGAAGGGAGAATTGCGCCAGAGACTTTATTTCGTTCTTCAGAGTTCAAAGTGTCCAAAACTGTTAAGTCCGCAAAGATCTACTCCACCTCATTGGGGATCTATGAGATCGAGATCAATGGGGTCAAAATTAGTAATGATTATTTTGCACCAGGTTGGACCAGTTATGACCATAGACTATTGCATCAAGTTTACGATGTTACCTCGAAATTAGATTCCATCAACGTCATTGGCGCAAGAGTCGCATCAGGTTGGTATTCAGGTTACTTGGGTTTCGACGGTGGTTCTACAAATATCTACGGTTATGAAAGAGCTATCAGTTTGAGCCTTGATATCACTTATGAAGACGGATCAATTGAAACTATCCAGACGGACAAATCTTGGAAATCTTCAAGTGGTCCAATCACCAATGCTCAGTTGTACAACGGTGAAACTTATGACGCCAACTTGGAAGTCCCAGACTGGTCCAAACCAGCCACGACTAGCTCATCTTGGAACTCTGTTGAATCAGTCAAAAGACCAAACCATATTGAACCACAAGATTTCGGATATCCTGTCCACGTTGAAACCTTTAAACCACAAGAGATCATCATTACAAAATCAGGTAAAACCATCATTGATTTCGGACAGAATACAGTCGGTGTTGTCAAAGTGAACCGTTTGAAAGCTCAAAAAGGCCACAAGATCACAATAAAGCATGCAGAAGTCATGGAAGATGGCGAATTAGGTACAAGACCATTACGCCAGGCTGAAGCAACAGATAATTACATCTTTAAAGGTGACCCATCTGGCGAAGAATACACTCCGAGATTCACATTCCATGGATTCAGATACATCCAATTGGAAAACTGGCCAGCAGAAATTACCAAAGATAGTGTTGAATTATTATCAATCACTTCAAAGATGCCTGAAGTTGGTACTTTTGAATCTTCCAATTCCAAACTCAACCGCTTACACGCCAACGTGTATCATAGCACCAGGGGTAATTTCATCAGTATCCCATCCGATTGTCCACAGAGAGACGAACGTATGGGTTGGTTGGGTGACATTGCTGTCTTTGCACCAACTGCACTATACTTGTTTGATTCCTACTCTTTCTTACGTTCATGGTTAAAAGATTTACAGTTAGAGCAGGAAGATAATGGGGGATATCCAAGTGTTGTTGTTCCTGATGTTATTAAATCTTTTGAGAATTTCTGGAATGGAGTCTATGCTGCCATTTGGCAAGATGCTGCAGTTATTGTGCCTTTCAGATTGTTTGAGGAATCTGGTAATTCAGATATCTTGAAAGCGCAGTATGAAAGTATGAAAACTTGGTATGAGTTCATTCCTAAAATTTCAGGAAAGATCAGATGGGACAAAGTCACTATTCAATTAGGTGATTGGTTAGATCCAACTGCTCCACCAGAAAACCCATTATTAGCAATGACTGATGCCTATTTCGTGGGTGATGCTTTCTTATGTTTGATTTTGGAACAATTACTGCAAATTGCTAAAGTCCTTAATAATTCCGAAGATGTTACCTATTTCACTGAATGTCTCAACAAGGCTAGAGCTGATTTCCAAGAAGAATACGTCACAAAATCAGGAAGATTGATTTCTGAATCCCAAACAGCATATACATTGGCCATCAAATTCAAATTATTATCTAACGATTCGCAATACAGATATGCTGGTTCCAGGTTACTCAACCTAGTCACTTCAAATGAATACAAAATAGGTACTGGTTTCGCAGGTACTCCATTCGTCTTAGATGCTCTGACTATTTCTGGTCATTTGGAAGATGCTTACAAGATGTTACTTCAGGAACAGTGTCCATCATGGCTCTACGCTGTCTCCATGGGTGCCACCACCACTTGGGAACGTTGGGATTCCATGCTCCCTAATGGTAAGATAAACCCTGGTGATATGACCTCCTTCAACCATTACGCCCTTGGTGCTGTCGCTTCATGGATGCACGAGAGAATCTGTGGTATTTTGCCGGTTGAACCTGCTTACAAGACCTTCAAATTAAAGCCATTGCCAGGTGGTGGGTTGACCTACGCTAAAGCTACTCATTTGTCACCATATGGATTGATTGAATCTAGTTGGGTTTTGAAAGATGACAAAGTTTTTAAATATGATGTTAAAGTGCCATTGAATACTACTGCTACAATTGAGTTACCAAATGGTGATGTCAAAGAGGTTGGATCTGGTGAATATTCATTCTCAGTCATTTTATGAAAATCAGTGTTGTCTCCTCTCGTGGGAAATAAATGATACGTTTTATGATTTCTAAATAAACTGTAGTATCTCTTTGGTCTATCATAAAATGGTATAAAATTCAGGCCAGTAGTTTAAATGCCAACGCACTTTATCTTTTACCGGCTCCGGTTCATTTCAAGTAATTCTCGTCCGATTTCTATTAATCAGCTCATTCCTTCCATCCCGTTACAACTTCCGTATGTTCAAAGATTCCACTCAACCATCCAGAAACATTAATCCCCCGAAATTGACGCGTGGCGAGATCCACTTTCACTCAAATTCAAAGACACCTCAGATGCTTAAATCGTAATTTCCGCTGTGAGCATCCGGGGAGTCACAAACATACAGATCCCGATGGAGCGGGGTACTGAATTCAAATGATAAATCGTAAAAAGCATCTATTTCTGCGACTGCTTCTAATGCATCAAGTTTCAAATAAGAAATTAGATCTAGTCTTTAGTTTAGTTTCTAGAGCACACGGCTCACGAGTCACCAGACTCCAGAGCCAAGAATCAGCAACATTCTCGGATATATGATCAATCCCAATTTCATCGCTAAGGTTAACATAAATCCGCTTCTTTGGTCCCTCTTTTTGCATTGCTAGCCTAAGTACTCCAATTTCCGCTACTGTTAGTATAACTACTCCAATTTCCACCAAGCCTTTTCACATCATACAGGCCACAACAACATCATATATATTAAACCAATAACACAAAATCACTCTTTCTCCTCCTCATCCTCCACCCTATTCCTCATTCTCAAATATCTCCATCCATTTAGCCGCAAATTTTCTCCAACCCTAATCAACAACAAACATGACACAAACCCACAATACAAGAATCCAGCGCTGATAGTACACGTCCATCCAATGCCTATAGAATTAACCTCTTCCAACACAAACGCCGTTCCGATCGCAGCAGCAATGAACCGCACCACATAATTCCCTGCAATGGCGTCCCCTTTCAACTGAGGCATACATTCCACACAATAAGTGTTGATGCTAGGAAAACAGATGGTTTGGGCAAACCCACCAAAAAACATCATGATTATAGGAACGGCCATTCCACCTTTCTCTTTTTCTAAGCACCAACCATAAATCAGGATCGATCCCGGTATAACTAGTCCATATGCGAATAACATGCTGTGAATTCGATGCTCAGGGACCCTCTTACCATTGTTGATCTTCATGTATTTCTTCACATAGAAATCGGCGTATTTACCACCAAAGAACGAACCAACAATGTATCCCATCCCTGGAGCAAGATAGAAGAGCCCCCCGTAGATTGGCTCAGTCAAGTTGAATCTTGGGTCAACAATGTATCTGATTGGTGTTAGAAGTGAGTACATGTTGAAATGTAGCGCCATGCTAACCAATGCAGCCAATAACAAATTTGGATATTTGAAAATGTAAACTACCACTCTCAATGGATTATATGGGACAAAATAAATCTTGTCATCTTTATTCTCAAATCTTAACTCTCTTTTCTTCCTTGCTAATTCCGTGATCCTTGAAGTTTCTGGTAAATAAATGGCAGCCAGTATTAATGCAAGAGATCCTAATCCAACCTGGATGTAAAAAATGACTCTCCATGTGGTAAAAGTGACCACAATCCCACCAATTACGGGTCCCAATGCAGGTCCCACTTGTGAGCCAGATAAGACCCACCCCATGGCCGTTCCTCTTTCAGTTGGTTTGTAAATATCACCAATCGTACTTGATCCAACCGAAAAGAATGGTGTACCAAACAATGCGGACATTGATCTAAACACAAAGAACATGGCTAAATTCTGTGATAATGCAGTCAAAAGACTAGCAACCACGAATAGTGTCAGACAAAACACAAACGTGAACCTTTTCCCATAAATATTCCCAAATGGACCTAATAAGCATGGTGAAATGGCCATAACGATACAGTAAACTGCATTAGACACATTGATAATCGTACCTGTGGTATGAAATCTATCAGCGATGATAGGAACCGCAGGCAGGAACGACATTGAACTCAAAGGTGATAAAAAACAAGACAGCGAAACGATAAATACAACGATTCTCTTCCTGTTGGGACTAAATCTCGAATAGAACTCATTATCGTCCATCAGTTCCAACTCCGTTAGTTCTGGACCATCTTTATGATTCTCTGACGAATAATCCACATTCATCTCTTCAAACTGTAACTTCCCCATGCGCCACGACTTTCATACCAATTAGCTATTATCCTGAACTGTTTCACATTTTTTTCAAAAGTAGAGAAATCTACACTGTTATTAAAGAGAGGATATGAACCTTTTTTTCAGCCATACTTGAAATCTCGGAAAACTCTTTGGGGACTTCCCGAGGCGGAGAAGTCTCGCCAGATCTCCGGTATCACTGGCGATGAGCTTGAAGATCCTTGAGTATAAAACCGATGGATTCCCAGCCCCAAGGATTGTGTAGAACCGCTATCATTTATCATCACAATGGGTGCAAGAAAATTCATAATCGCTGGTATCCAACTGGGTCCAATCCAAAAAGCCACTCCAAAAGCGGAAACGGTCGCTAGATTAGCTAACTTGTTAAAAGAAGCTGCTGCAAAAGGTGCCAAATTGGCAGTTTTCCCAGAATTGGCACTCACCTCTTTCTTCCCAAGATGGTTTATTGAATCTCAAGAGGAAGTAGACTCTTACTTCGAAAAGGGAGACATCACCAAGAGTGAAGTTCTCAAACCATTGTTCGATGTGGCAAAAGAATTAAGCATTGGTTTCGTTTTAGGATATGCTGAATTAACTGACGATGGTCACCATTTCAACACTTACGTCCTGATTGATAACCAAGGTCAACTTGTCCAAAAGTACAGAAAGGCTCATTTGCCAGGATTTATTGAACCAACCGAAGGAATTGAGTTCCAGCAACTAGAAAAAAGATACTTCGAATACGGCGACATGGGGTTCCCTGCTTACCACACCAACCCAGACTGGATCGATTCTACTATTGGTATGTTGATCTGTAACGACAGAAGATGGCCTGAAGCTTGGAGAACCTACGCTTTGCAAGGCATGGATCTTTGTTTAAATGGGTACAATACCGCAGCTAATGGTACTTCCCTTTTCGGATCCAAAGAGAATAAAGAAACCAGATTATACCACAGTGAGCTATCCACCACTTCTAATGCTTACTTCAACTCTACCTTTGCCGTTTCAGTGGGTAAGTGTGGTGTTGAGGACAACCAAGGATTGATTGCTGGGTCTATTATTGTTGATCCTAATGGACTAGTAATTGCTAAGGCTGAGACTGAAGATGATGAAGTGATCACCGCTGAGATTGATCTGGATGATGCTTTGAACGGAAAACAAAAAATGTTCGATTTCTCAAGACATCGTCGCCCTGAATTGTATGGAAGATTAATTGAACAAAAGGGAAGCATTGAAACTAAGTACCAAGGTTAGATACCGGTTTAGATTCACATATAATATTAGACTAGATACTTTGTAAATAATAGGCTCTCTAGCTGGGTATATTTCATTGATGGTATGATTAATGGATCTTTATTGATTCTTCTGCAAACTAATCATGACTCGGCGCTCCTTATTGGTTGAGTTGAAAAAACAACAAATCTGACAGGAACAATAACACCCTTATCGTAGCGAATGAACAGTTTGAAATCGCTTCAGAGTGGCATATAATCTGTGAGTATTTGATCTACAATCAAATCGGGGATAAGCTTGCGTCTCCTTAATAGTTATACTTCGATTTTTTTTGAACGGCATCAACAAATGAACTACAAACTCACGGACCTATCAACAATAAAACATTCAGCAAGCAACGAGTAGCAACAACTGGCTTCAAACACTTAATTATAAAAATAAGAGTCGTGATTACAACTGTTGCAAAACAATATATAAAAACATTCAATTAAACTTTAAACACAGACGACAAAAAACACTTAAGCCTTAGTTTTCTTCTCAACAGCAGCTTCTTCGTCTGGAATGACACCATCAAGGTTCAGCTCTTCCAAGTCTTCAGCGTGATAGATTGGTTTCTCTGAAGAATCATGTTTTCTTGTTCTCAATCTTTCCTTTCTGGCATTGTACAAGATATCGGTCTTCTTCTTTGTCATGATGTGCATGATGATAGTTAAGATCACAGTGACCGCCAAGAAGGCCAAACAGACAGCGAATGGGACTTTGTAACGTGGAGCATACTTAGATCTCCAGATTTGAGGACTGATAATTCTTGCAATTTGGGAGAAACCGTTGGCGAATGCTAAAACGAAACCCATTTGTGAAGTACCTTCCAACTGTTGAGCCAACCAAGCGTTAACAACTGAGAAATCGGCATTACCCCAGAATGAGGAGAAGATGATGAAGAAGTATAAGGCACCTTTGTTAGTCAATGTAGTTAAAAAGATAAAAGCAACAAAAGTTAAAAACATGGAAAGAGCAGTAATAGTACCCGGTCTGAACCATGTCTTGTCAACACAGTAGGAGGCACTAATACCAGCAACCATGGAGACAAAAGAAACAGGGACATTCAACAATGGAGAAATAGCTGGAGAAGACAAACCCCAACCTTGCAAGATGGATGGCATCCAGAAAGTCAAACCGGTGGTACCTAATAATTGAGTCAATTTAGAAAGGGCAAACAGCCAAGTGATTGGCATTTTCAAACTTTGGTTAACTTCTTTCATTGAGAAGTTCTTGTCAGAGACTTTAGGAGCTGATTTGGTTAATCTGGTCACTAAGAAAGCTTTTTCTTCATCGTTTAACCATTTACTGTCATCTGGGAAGTTTGGTAAGAAGAAGTAAATGAACATTGAAAGAATCACAGTGATGATACCTTCAACGATGTAAATCCATTGCCAACCGCTGATATTGTTCACTCTACCAGAAGTGAAACTAAAACCGTAGGCGATAAAAGCAGTCAAGAAATCAGCAAAAGAGCCTAAAACGTTTAAAATAGCGATTCTGGTAGAGATTTCATCAGTTCTGTACCAGTACGTCAATTGCGACAACATGGCAGGGAACATACCAGCTTCAAATGCACCTAACAAGAATCTGCAAGTCAACATACCACCCTTATTAGTGGAAGCTGCGGTACAAGCAGTGACAACACCCCAAGAAAAAGCGATTCTAAACTGATGGACTCTAGGACTAGATTTCTTTAACAAAATGGTGGATGGGACTTCAAAAAGAACAAAAGGGATAAAGTAAATGGTACCAGTCCAGGACCAAGCATCTTTTGACATACCTAGCTGGGTCAGGACGTTGTATTCAGTATCTTTGTTCATCGTTGGCAAGTAACTGATGTTGTTTGTGTCCATGTTCTTCATCAAGTATAAAGCCATCAATAATGGAAGCACATGCAAGTCAACTTTTCTCAACAACTTCTTCTCCTCCGCGTAGGTGTACAAACCAGTTGTTCTAATAGCGTTGTAAACTCTTTCGTATTCTGGGTTTGGATTGCCCTTACCAGCAGATGATGTGACATCTGACAAGTTTGAGTCCACAGACTCGTTCACGATTTGTTTCTCGGTAGAGCTCATTTAGGTGGTAATGATGATCTGAGTATTGATCTCCTCTCCTAAAGAGGTCAAAGCAGCTGTTTTTATACCCTTTGGTGACAGATAAGCACTCGGATAAAACTAGACACAATGCGATGCAAAGTTGATATAGCTTCACTTTGGAGAAAGCTCGGGAAAAGTTCAAGGAATTCCGATCGATAATAATTCTAGAAACGTCAAAATGTTTGATTTGGTGGAAACGGTGGTGAATATAGTGCTATAATCTACTAATGCTGGATTTTTGCACTCTGGGGTCTGGAGCGTTGAGTTTGGTTGAAGGGCCTCCCCTCTCTCTTTGCTATCGCCGGTTATCAACCGGTCCGGTTACTAGTTAAATCCCTTAGTTAGTACTGTGGATTATATAATCAACATCTACTATTATCACTCATACCAGTGTTCTGATCGACAATAAAATTTAGAGGAGATTGTTGAGAGGGATCATCGAGGCCTGAAATTGTGAGTGCTGAAGTGAACAGACTAATTCCCCTTAATTTGACACAGGAATTCTCTCCGCCGATGTAAATAATTTCTATATTCCTTCTCTTTTCTGCTCTATGCTGCTAGTGTTAGTGCTGGCGCCGCTGAAAGAACAGGTACACAGGTACACCCATTTTTTCAGAATCTCGCCTTATTAAGCTGAAGAACTTAGAGAACCACTCTTGAGTTATGGAAGTAACCATGCTCGCCCAAAATCGCTCTTCAATAAATCGACTTTGACAGCTACAAGTAAACCCTTGAGATCCACGATCCGCGACTACCTGGGGCATACAGAGAGTAATCCTATCTTTTCCTTTCATGGAATATGTTAGTGCACCACGCACCTAATGGTAATAAAATGGGCTTTCGTTTGTCCGCTGAGGTTTTTTGATCGAATCAACCCGAGCGGATAACTGCTTTGAACTATATTTAGATTATTCTATGGTATTGGTATCGAGTCTAGCAAGTTATGTCCATGATCTTTGGAATTTGGAGCTGATTGGATAAGGAGATGGCGGGTATTTTGCGGGTTCTCTCCAGCAAATAGGGACACGATACGATCAGTTTATTATCAATAATAATACTTCAACTTCCAAAAAAGAAGAGAGGTTGTGGGTACCACTTTTTTCAGACATCATTGATTCTTCAAACTAGGAAGCACTTGCGGCTATCATGTGATAATTTAGTTTTCTTATCACAACCAATCGTTCGAGTTTCACACCTTTTTCTCATCCAAAGTCATCTTGCTTATTATTTCCATTCGTTAACCAGAAAAAATGGCAGAAAAAATGAAATGTGGCTAAGATTTTGGTTCCAAAAGTGGCTGATGATCTCTTCAGGGAAACTGATTTGAGAGTGAAGTTAATGGGACACTTTTGGATTGCAGTCGATTGGAACTTGGATCTTGATAATTGATTGTATATTAACGTCAGGAAATTGGATTGTCTAGTATATTTTAGTTGTTTCTTTTAGAAAAACAGGTAGCAATTGAAATTATTCGATCACACATACAACTTTTTTATTTCGACAAGGTCGGTAATGACCGATTATTTTATTCACTTCGTCTTCCTGAAACATAACTCTAAGCCCTTTCAAGTCTTGAGACTTGAATACATGAATCATGAGTTTCAAAATGATCTTCTATCTTTTCTGGAAAATGGTGAAATAGCTGTGCTAAATGTAACTAACTATCTTGACACTAAACAACTGAATTTTCAAAGAAAAATGACACAGAGCAACTTTGAATACTCAATCAAGACACAATCACATTTGAATGAGTAAGTGGAATCGGCTCAATTCAGTGCAAATTAAAGGTCTTCATTGACTGTCATTCAATTAATGTGAATATGATAGATCAAAAGAGTGCTGTCACTCTCTCGCGTTATCAAATTTGGAATGATCAGATCGATTAAGATCCACAAATTACCTGGTTACTGGGGACCCTTTCCTATCTTAATGATCACAATGATGAATTATCTGGAAGGACTCCGATCCAAAATTTAAATTTTAGAGCCACTCTCGAAGTTTTCTAGATATAACGGCGGCTTGTATCAATATTAATGGAATTCTAATTTCCAGCCGCTGAATACTGAGAAGGGAGAATAAAGTCGAGGATTCTCTACGAATAAATTTTCAGTAATAATAATATTAAAGTCTTCCTTATTGAGAAAAAAGGATATTTTAGGGCTACGCAACAGCTGTCGGTTAATTATATATAGGTTGGTAATTATAATATAATTAATAAAAAGACGCATTATATAAGTCTTCGTAGAAGAATTTAAAAAAAAATCAAAAAGCAAACAAAGCAACATCACCTTCTATCCAAAACTTCAACTTCTCCCTAGAGAGAAAATCTTAGATTTGAAAGGAGCCTTTTCATCCAATGAGCTGCTTTCTTCGACGCCAGACTCCACCATCTCAATACCGTCAATAAAACCTTTCGTTGGATCAACAAACGTATTACCGACATCTTCATGGAAATTTTCCATATCAGCCATCCATAACTTTGGAATGTATTTACAAATCAAGAAATAAACACCTGCAGCGATCAGAGTTCCATGGACGTATGAGATAGAGTACAAGTAGATGGCACCTTTAGGGATGTCCTTATTACCACATACCCATGCCAAACCTGGTAAGTTTGGTGCGATACCACATAAGAACGCAATGAAACAAGGAATGTTGTAACCGTGGAAGAATTTGTAAGGTCCGTTGGCCTTATACAAACCCGGTAAATCAATTCTTCTTCCTCTTAAAAGGTAGTAATCTGTGCACATTATTCCTGCGATTGGACCCAAAAACATGGAATAGCCTCCGAGAAAACTTGAGAAAGATTTAGCATTCTTTTGGATCTCCCATGGACAAACAACAACACCCAAGGCCATACAGACGTAAGCCCCCCTTCTTGCATTTATCCAACGTGGGAACCAAAGAGATAAATCGTATGAGAAAGAAACGGTGTTTGCACTGATATTCGTTCCAATAATGGCGAATGCCCAACATGCAGAGCTAAAGAATTGAGCAGCTCTGTTATTCCATAAATTTTCCACTTGTAACGGATTCCATGTGGTGACACCGTAAACAACTTGTGCAGAAGATGTCACGACAATACCTAAGATACCACAAAGAGTCACCAAGATGACCAATCCAATTAATTGTGGCCACCAAACTTGCTTTGGCTTTTTAGCGTATCTAGTGAAGTCAGAGATATTCAAAGCCAAAGTGGCCTTTGGACCAATTGCAGAAACAACGCATCTGAAGAAGACAACAACAACTGGAGTTCCATCAACGATTTTGTTTCCTTGTTTGAAGATAGGACCGAAACCGTGAGCTGCACTGACTGCCCATGCGAATAAGACGATACCAAAGATAGGCAATAGCACGATTTTGACCATGAACATAATTCTTAATTGGTTAACGTTTAAGTATAAAACAGGCAATTGTAATAGCACAAATAGGAAGAAACATAATAGTTCAGCACTTGTAACAGCTCCTCCTTCAGGTAGGTGATTAGGGAAAGTCTTGAAAGATGGCCAAATGGCCTCAAGCATAGACTGAACGCATTGCCCACCTTGGAATGTCTGTGTTCCACACCAAATCACACACACGATACCTCTGATACCCACCAGAATATGGGATCCAGAGAAAAATGGTGCAGCACCACCCGTAAATCTCATGAGCAAAGGGAAACCAATTCCGTACTTTGCACCTACGTAGGCGTTTAACATAGCTGGAATAGCGACTATTATATGACCAATTAGCACTGCAACAATTGCCAGTCCTGGACTCAGACCGGCAGAGATAGAACTGGAAGCGACTTGATACATTGAGATCGACATGGCCTCAGCGATCCAGAAACCAAGGATGGAGAACCATTCCCATTTTCTCTCTTTAGAGTATTGGGGAACAGGGTCTAATGATTTGTTGGAGAAAAGTACCCCGTCAGAGTAGGTCGATTCGTCCGGGTGTAGCTCGACCTTGTCCACAATTTGTTTCCATGAGACCATTATTAAGGTGATGAAATAACCACCAACTAACATCTTGACCCAGGAATTTTTACCTACTTATATATTAATTAATTTTTAGCTGTTTTTGATTCGCAATGGGTTGAATAAGTGTCGGTTTACCTCTTTGGGGTGAATCCAGTAACGATTGCTGATAATGAGGAACGGCGTAGATCAATTGGCGGAAATAGATCACATCAATTTCCGTTTGGCATTTCTCTACAATAAGAAAGTGGACCCTGTGACTATCATGAAGAGAATGGTATTGGAAGTGCTGAAATGGTCGATAATGCTGTCCTAGGGGTCTATTCTTTGACATCAATGGTCACTTACAGCTCTCTTTGGATTGTCGAATCTGGATCTTCTCTTTCTCGCTGTTATTATCTTATCAAGATCTTCCGGAGAACTCAAACAGTTCTCCGGGAAATTGATGAATCTTCTCCGTAGTCAACATATGAGTCGTTAATGAGCACTGGGAGTTGGACAAGTAAGTGCGTATTTTTGGGTTTTTAATAGCTGGCTGGCGAGTGAATGGAAAGATAGCTGAGGACTCCGGACGTTATAACTTAGTTCTATAAATGAATGGGGAATTATCGATATCACTACATCTCTTATTAACTAGATATGCATTCTTATTTACTCTAAAATTTTTAACAACGAATATTCGAGTTACAGGTTATAGACACTACCATTAATGGCACTACCAGGCTTTTCATTCTTATAGAAGAAACTCTCCAAATTCTCAACACATCTTTTTTCGAAATTCTTGAAACTGTTTTGTGTACAAACTCCAACATGGGGAGTCAATGTGATTTTATAATTATTTAACAATTTCTCATCGATCTTTGGCTCAAACTCATGTACATCAAATCCCGCACCTATTAATTGTCCCCTTTCCAATGCATCGATAACTGCTGCCTCTTGGACAATTGGACCCCTTGCAATGTTAACCAATCTGACTCTAGGCTTCATTAGCTTGAATGCATCAAAGTTGATCAAATGTTGAGTCTCTTTGGTATGAGGACATGCTATAAAGATACAATCTACCCTACTGAAGAACTCAGCTCTATCAGCAACAAACTCAAGTCCAGCAACTTGTTCCTCTAATTGTGGTTTCGATGAACGATTATGATAAACCACTTTCATCCCTAAACTAACGCAAGTCTTAGCAACTAAGACACCAATATCTCCTAGTCCCACGATCCCCAATGTTTTTCCATCAGGATCTTCTGAAATTTTTGCCAACTCTTGTGAATCATAATATTTACCAGGTGTTCTTAAACAATGTTCTGCATAGGTCAAATATCTAAATGACGATAAAATCAAGTAAATCCCCACGTCAGCAGTGGCTCTAGAACACGAATTTGGCGAATTACAGAACAAGACTCCGCGGGAAGTCAAATAGTCGACATCAACTATATCATATCCATGGCCTGATTGGACAATAATCTTGCATGATTCAGGAAGAAGTCTGACAGGTTCATTTCTCAAGATGTAATGATGGACATAAGGGTTTGACTTAAGCCATGCCGAACGACAGATAGCATCGATGTGGCCAATCTTTCCATGGTTTGGTTTTTGTAATTCAAGCATGTATTCTTCAACAGTTGCAAAATCATAGTTAACGAGTTCATATTTGGTATTCAATGTGTTCCATGCATCTTCATCATGAACAGGGTTGTCCCATGGGATGTAAAGGACTCTTGGTTTCTTGATGGAAGTCATTAATGTTGTTGCATTATGGTACAGATTTGAATCATTCAGGAATCCTACACGCTTTATATCCCCATCTCATCGCCGGAAAAGTCCTCAAGACTCCCCGAACTCATCGCTTCAAAAAAAAAAAAAAACCTCAGTACACAATAAAGAAAATCACAATGGCGTATAACATTTCATTTTAAACATAGTTCTGGCCCCTCTCCTGTCTTGCCTGTAGACTACTCGAGAACAAGCCCCTTGGTGAGGTCTTGAGTCCACATCTCACCAATCCGGTTAAGATATTGATCCCGCAAACTACCCCATCTACGACAGGAACTGATCTATGTTCCACTGCTTTTGCAACCGCTTCTTGCATGTCTGCCATCCCAGCACATCCCAGTATCAACACATCAGCACCACGGTACTCCACCAGTTCATAAGCCACTTTGCCCATAAGATTCAACACTTCTTCTCTTGGTTTAGTGTGTAATTCAGCAACTTTCAAATTTGTGCTCAATAACCCAGCACAAAACCCATTCAATCCAAAGTTTCTAACCGCGTCTTGATGTCTGATTGAACTTCTATTCACAGTGGTGACGATCCCAAACCTGCCACCCAGCATTCTGGCGGTGTAAAGCCCCGCCTCAAAGATCCCACAGCATGGAACATCGAACTCTTCCCTCAGACAGTTAACCAGTGGATGGTCAGAGAAGCAGGCAACCAAGAGTGCATCTGCCTGTTTGGCATAATCGTAAGAGTCTCTGAACGCATCGGCCGATGAAAGCACTCCATCGAGATGGCACTCAACAGTGGATGGTGCCGGTTTGGATGCTGTGTACCCGTAAAGAACTACATCCGGTGCCAGATGGGCCTGTGCCATCTTCAAACAGTTCAAAGTCATGAGTTCTGTAGAGTTTGGATTAATCAACAAGATTTTGAGCTTCTTCTCGCTATCTCCCTGTTGGGTCTTTGGTAGCTCGTCAATATTCTTCATGGTCATTTTGTTTCCTCTTTTGTATTGGCCATCTCAATTCTCACTCCCATTTCCTTATGGGGCTTTGGCTCTTTTTTATAAAAGGCGTGTAACTTCTTCTAGTAATTACGTCGATCGGAAAAGTCTCGGAGCATCCCCGACTAACCATCTACTGGTATAAAAAGCTGATATCGAACAAACTGATCCTGATTCTTTCTCTTTTACAATCCATCAACAGAATCTATCAAGTACCATGTTTGATCTCGTCATTCACAACGGTTACATCGTCACTGCCTCCGACATCTTACCTCCTTCGATCTATATCGGGATCAAAGATGGAGTAATTAGTACTATGTCCACTGAGAAATTGGAAGGTGCTGAGTACATCGATGCCCAACGTGGATACATCACCCCTGGTGGGATCGACTCACATGTCCATTTAGATCAAGCCAATGCTCCAACGGGTGATAATTTTGAAACTGGGTCAAGAAGTGCTATTGCTGGTGGTAATACCACCATTATACCGTTTGCTATTCAATCGAAAGGTGATCCTGATCTGATTAAGGTTGTTGAAGATTATCACAAGAAAGCATCTTCAAAGGGAACTTATTGTGACTATGGGTTCCATTTAATCATGTCTGACCCAACTCATGAATCCATTGCTATGTTGCCAAAAATCGTTGAAGAAGAAGGTATAACCAGTGTTAAAGTCTATACCACATACCCACGTTATAAGCTAAGCGATACTCAACTATTGGATATTTTATTAGCGACCAGAAAATTGTCAATGACCACTATGATCCATGCTGAGAACTCTGATGTGATCGATTTTATCAATCAGAAACTCCAAGAGAAAGGCATGCAAGATCCATACTATCATAGTATCTCAAGACCATTAGAAGCGGAAGACGAGGCCTCATACAGGGTCATTTCATTGGCTAAATTTATCGACGTTCCTATATTGATAGTTCATATGTCTTCAGAAACTGCGTTGGAACACGTTGAAAACGCTCAAAAGGACTTGATGCCCATCTTTGCAGAAACATGTCCTCAATACTTGTTTCTAACGAGTGATTACTTGAAACAAGGATGTTGCAACCATAAGCACGCTGATGACCCATTCGAAGGAGCCAAATACATCTGCTCTCCGCCACTCAGACAGGACCAGAAGGAGCTGGATGGAGTCTGGAGAAAAATTCAAAATGGCACTGTCACCGTCTTCTCCTCTGATCATGCGCCTACCAAGTACGACCATCCTAACGGGAAGAAACTGGGACTTGTCAACGGTTTACCTCATTATAAGCAGGTGCCTAATGGGCTTCCAGGTATCGAGACGAGATTGCCTTTGTTGTTCTGTTATGGTGTTGAAACGGGAAGAATCACACCTCAGAAATTTGTTGAGATCTGTTGTACCAACCCTGCTAAACTATACGGCCTAAGTGATAAGAAAGGTTCAATCGGTGCCGGACTCGATGCTGATTTTACTATCTGGTATCCAAAGGACCAAATGGAGCCGTTTGAATTGGACAACGAGATGCTACATCACGACATTGATTACTCTCCTTTTGAAGGCATGAAATTCACCAACTGGCCCCGTTACACAGTCCTAAGAGGCCAAGTGGTGTGGGACAGGGACAATGGTGGGATCAAGGGCTCTTTAGGTCAAGGCTCGTACTTGAAGAGAGGCGCTTCAAAACTCGCCGGCCCTACTGGCGAGATCAAACCGTACTTTAAATAAACCGAATAAACAAATAAAATAGACATCTAAATCACCCAGTAAAACTGCATTCATCTCTTTCCTTCCCGGTACATCCTGGCCATATACCCGTAGCTGACAAGTGAAAATTTTATTCTCTTCCAAACATCACCACTTCACAAACATTTAAAACAATAACAATCAATAACAAACAACAATTAACTGCCATGACGAACGTCAAGTACCTTTCGGTCAAGGCTGGTGGCCGCGTGCATCTCGCGTGTAAGCGCTGTCGCTCCCACAAGATCAAGTGCTCCGGCGGTAGGTTCGCTCCACTCCCTACTCTCATTCTGTAATAATACTAACAGATAAACAGAGAGACCAACGTGTCGTAACTGCGTCGTGTCTAGCAAAGAGTGTTTGTACCCTGGACGCGACCGCATCGTGACTCTCCACGAGTCTGAGGTTCTCAGGCTCCAACAAAGGATCAAAGATCTCGAAGAGGGCACTGGTGTCGGCTCCATGACCAGGTCCAGCAGCGTCAACGTCGACTCCACGAGCGACCAAGAAGTGCTCACGGAGAACTACATCCAAAACTCCACCACCACGGATAGCTCCCTGTTCTCGTTCCTCGACGTGGATATGGAGGACGAGGTAATTGTTCCGTCCAACGGTGGTGAAAGTCTACGGTACTACTATGATGACAACTCGTCAAAGACCCCAATCTCCGGAATCCTGAGCCTCCCTGAGAAAGAAGTCGCCATGTCACTGGTGGAGAAGGTGATTAGCTTTATCGGCCAAGAGTATTATCTTTTCGACAGACAGAATTTCTTGGTAGAAGTCAGATCCAATTACGATGATGGATTGAAATTGAACGATCCAGGCTGGATATGCTACCTACTCATAACTATGGCCATTGGAGAACAGTGTGCCAATGACACACTCACCACTGAGGCGCCAGGAATATCGTATTACAACAAATGTCTCAGAATATTCAAGAATAACTTTGAAGAACCTTCGTTACAACTAATTCAGGTCCATCTATTGATGGCCTTTTACCAGCAAGGGTTGAATCAGTCTAATACTGCCTTCCTAACATATGGTGTCGCTCTCAGGCTCGCATTAGCTTTGGGACTTCATAGAAAGACTAAGAATTTCACTTTAGAGGAACGGGAGAAAAGAAGGAGAGTATGGTGGACTTGTTATATCATGGAAAGTGTATGGGCTGCCAAGATAGGACAACCTATACATGTGGATAGTGATGAGATTAGCGTTGAAATAGAAACTGTGGTTGATTTGAAAGATGGTTTCAAAAGTGATATCTTGAAATACAACAGTCGAATGGCGATAGTGATTGGAACTATCATGAAGAAAATTTATAAGCCGACGGGTAAGAAAACCATTAGTGATTTATTGAACTGTTTACAAGAGTTGAATAATTATCAGAAAGCATTACCCTTGAAATGGAGAGAAAACATCATCACGAAAGGTGATAGAACAACAGCTAATCTATACCTAAGATTGAACCAAATCGTTATCATCACAACAAGGCCATTAGTTTTGGCTATGTTTATTGGTCATGTTTCTGAATCTGCAAATAAGCTAGAGTTCAAACAAGCAGTACAAAAATGTGTCAGTTCAGCATCTGCCAATATCAACATATTGGAAAATTTGAAGAAAATTGGTCTATTCTCAAACTTTGGGTTCTGGGATGCAAGATATCTGCTCTCCTCGTTATTAATTCTGTATATGATGTCCGGTGGTGGTGATAGTAATAACTCATATTCAGAAACTATTGAGTCTGGTCGTGGCTTAAACAGAGAGATGGCTAATTCAGGAAACTTCACAGCCATAGAGAACGAGAAGCGGTTTAAAGAACTAGACTCTCTATTCAACAGGATGAAGAGCCAGTCTGGAATTGACCTTATTGGCCAAAAGACTCCACTCGTCAAGAAAGAAGTCGTTGTGAGTCCAAATACTTTGCTTGTGGATGATATAAACAAGATTTTTACAGATATTTCTGCCTTGGATTCAGAAAACGCATTCGATGACGAGCTGTTTCAACCATTCCCGAAAGAGTTGATGCCTGACATATGGAAAGACATCACCATGAACTTTAAATCTTGGGACTCTTCCGGTTGATAATTGTGTATCCTCTATTCAAATCAATGATGTTATGGTCCCATATCAGTAAGTTGGCAATGACTCATTTGAGGTCCAACTAAACTCAAAAAATGGCATGATAGTTGGTCTCCAAACAGATCATTAAACTCTTTCGCATTCTCCGAAAATATACTACTACGATTAATAGACCCATAATGGACCCACTCTTAATCAACTGTCTTCTCTAAATTTCCAATTTCATTGGACGGAAAACTTTCTTTATTTCTCCGACCTATCAACCGAACAAAAAACAATATTTAAACCTCTTTATCTTTCATCAATATGTCCGTGCAAATTAAACCCCTATAACGGACAACAACTCCCAGATCCCGAACTCATTTCTCTGCGCAATGAGTTTCAGTGTTTGTGCCAATTCTCCTGTTGTGATCGTCGGTGCTGGTGTCATTGGCCTCTCCATCGCTCTGGTCCTCAGTGAAAAAGGTTATACCAACATTCAAATCGTTGCTTCTAAGTTTCCTACTGATCCTCTTGATCCTAAATACACTTCAAATTGGGCAGGTGCTCACTTCAGACCATTCCCTAGTTCAAACAAAAAAGAATATCAAGATTCTCAACTGACTAGACTCACCTTGGAGTATTTCAAGAAATTAAGCATCACCAATCCAGAAGCATCCATTAAATTCGTTAAAGGGATTGACTATTTGGAATCCAAAGGTCTCTTTGACGTTAACGCCAAGGGATACCATGAGAAAATCGAAGAAATGCAAGAGATCCCAAAATCTGAACTCCCAGATGGTGTTGAATTCGGTGCCAGTTACAAAACATGGGTCCTTAACGCCCCCTTATACTTACAATTCTTACACCGGAAACTAGCATTTCAATATGGTGTTAAATTTATCAGAAAAGAGATAACCTCGTTGAAGCAGGTTAGTAAGTTATATCCTGACTACATTATTATCAACGCTTCAGGAATGGGATTACAATTCAAAGGTGGTTATGATCCCAAATGCTTCCCTATTCGTGGGCAAACCCTATTGGTTCGTGCACCAAAGAACACTCCATTCGAACACAAGACTGTGACTCATCAGTCTAAAGATGGGAAATGGACTTTTGTTATTCAAAGACCATTGGATGGTGGGTTTATTCTAGGTGGGACGAAACAATTAGATGATTCTCGTTCAACACCAAGAGATGAAGACACTAAGGAATTAATCAAGAGAGGTAAAGTCCTGTACCCTGAGTTGTTTCACAATGGTGAAGATTTAGATATCAGAAACATCAACGTTGGATTCAGACCAGCGAGAGAAGGTGGTTGTAGAGTTGAAACTGAATCATTTATCGATGCTGGAAAATCAATAAAGGTCGTTCATGCTTATGGTTTGGGTGGTATGGGATTCGAAATGTCATATGGTGTTGCCGTTAAGGCTGCTGGATTGTTGGAGTCTAGATTGAATGGAAAGCTGTGATTGATAGATAAACGTAGAGTTGTGTATTTTTAAAGTTTACATGATTATGTACTGAATTTGGATCTGATTATGTTTATTTGATATTGATTGGTAGATAGTTTTGATTTACGAAATATTGCGATAAAATGTTGTACTTCATTTAAAACTCAATTGTTAAGGATTACCTCATCATGTATTGATTTACAATAAGCAACTTAAATGATTCAATGAGTTAAAGTCTTCTGATTGCATTTGCTTTTTTTAAGTTTAAATCTGCTACAGGTTGATGCGTAACAGGTTTTTTATATTATAATTCATCATTCTGAATTTATTATTTTAACCTCATTTAATTACTTTTTGCATCTGCTTTGTTTGTTGAGTGCCTTTACTATGGCATTTACTCTAACATTTCTTCTCTTTGTTTCGATGATTCATAAGAGTTTGGAGTTTTTCGAATGCATCTGCTCTTTATTGGATTCTAAAAGTATTGCAATTTGCTTATAATGTTCTCCGGTAAATATTGAGGTGTCGCTCATTAATATTTGTCTAATTACTTCAGTAGACTTCGAAAGGTAATTTTTAGAGTTAAAAGTTATATTGATCAGCATGTTTACACGATCTATTTAACCGGAAAAGACTTTATTTTCCCGGAAAAGAAAAACAAATTATCTCCACCAAAAATAAAATAGAATTGTAACAAAACCAATCTATTTTTTGCAGATTAATGATCGACAGTGAGTAGTACTTAATACTTTATATATCGCGTAATGAAATATATTAATTACGAAACCTATGTATATAATTTTAACCGACAGCTGTCGCGTAGCCCTAAATCCCTTTTTCTCAATATATAAGACTTTGATCAAAAATTCCTTCGGAAAAGTGTGGAAAACCACTTTCCGCTCAATACGCAACCACTCTTTTCACTACACAGTTGAAGCTGATGAAGAAGAACTTAATCAACTCTCTATTTTCGGCTATTTTTTGACTTTTTGCTTTTTTTATACTGTTGAGTCGGAAGTCGAGGTCGAAAATTCATATTTCAAAGATTTGAGGTGAAGACTTAAAATCATTTGGATTCCCAGAACATACCATCAGCTGCTTTATCAAGATTGTAAAGTTTAAGAAAAGCAACAAGGTATTATAATTTGTTTGAGTTCTGAATTTCGAACGGGACAAACATTGAATAATATACTGTTATCAAGAAAATCAATCAGGTTAAAGGTACAATCAATACATTTAACACTTACTTATAATATATAGGGTTGGTTCAATCATCTCAATGTCTTGGGATTTTGTTGAAATGGGAATGTGAATGTACCTTTCTTTTAAGTATAGAATATAAATCAAAACTTATAATAATTTTATAATTAGAATTTTTTGCAAGAGCGATGCCTCCCGAGCGAAATAACTGGTTTATTGTTTATATTAATATTAATGTCAAATAATATTAGTCAACATATTTGCAAGATTCAACAGACTGAAAATGTTATTGCTGGAATATCATGGTTAACAAATTTTCAATTCATCACTGATATAAGTTGAGAACTAATTTGCGGATCCACCGATAAAAGCAATTATAGAAACACGAAATATATCGTCCCATGATCGGATTTGACTGATGGTAGCCATACCCAGTTTAATCATGGCTTTGGGCTACCTGATCAATCTAGAGTCAAGAATCAAGACTGAACCTTTGAAGTTCTCTGGTGTGGCTCTTGAGTTGTCCACCGCTTCTTTTTCCTAACACAAATGCTATAAGATGGAGGAGATTTCTTCGGGTTCAGTAGGACTTCCATAGAAACTGATCCTATGATGACCGAGTCAACATCACCACAGTCAAAGAGAATAAAAGTCAGTAAACCTCTTTTTCTGAGTGTCGCTACTAAAGGTACTGCAACCAACTGGAGAGAACCTGGAGATCACTCTCGTGAGTTTTCACATAGTTTGGATCCATGGGTTCAATTTGCTAAGACTGCTGAACGTGGTAAGTTGAACACAATTTTCTTCATTGATCATCTAAGTTGGTTTGACGTTTATGGTCAATCACATGAAGCTCCTGCTAAATATGGTATCAATGCTGCCAGAATTGATCCTGTCAGTGTTATCTCAGCATTATCTAGAGAAACCAAGTCCCTAGGATTTGGTGTCACAATTAGTACCGTCAGTGAACATCCATACCATCTACATAGACGTTTGGCAAGTATTGATCATTTGAGTAACGGTCGTGTTGCTTGGAACATTGTTGCTTCTTATTTACCTTCTGTAGGGGCCAACTTGCTGGACGGTGAACCATTACCTGAACATGACAAGCGTTATGCCAAGACCGAAGAATATTTGGATGTTATCTATGACTTATTGTTGTCATCATGGCGTGAGGATGCTGTTGTTTATGATAAAGAAGCTGGCGTTTTTGCTGATCCTGAAAGAATTAGAAGAATTGATCACAAAGGTGTATTCTTCAAAGTTCAGGGTCCTGCTATCACTGAACCATCAAGGCAGAGAATCCCATTATTGATGCAAGCTGGTGGCTCCAGAAGAGGACGATTATTAGGTGCAGAAAATGCAGAAATGATTTTTGTTGGTCTACATGATCCAAAGGCGACTAAAGAAACTGTTGACTCGATTAGAGGTCTTGCGAAGAAATATTTTAAGAGAGATCCAAAAAATGTCAAGTTCATTGGTGGATTGTACGTGACTGTTGGTAAGACCCACGAAGAAGCGGTTGCCAAGTATGAACAAACCAAGAGGCATACTCCCGATGAAAACGTTCTGATTTATTACGGTGGCTCTTCCAATATTGATCTATCTGGTATTGGTTTAGATGAACCAGTTCCAATCCCTGAGAAAATAAACGGTGTTCAGGGTACTTTAAATGCAGAAAAGAAAGCCAAGGAGAAGAAGCTAACCCCTCGTGCAATCTTGAAGAATATGGAGCAACATAAAGTTAGATTTGTCGGTACTGCCAAAGAAATTGCTGACGTCTTGGAGGAAATCGTTAACCTAACAGGAATTGATGGATTGAACTTCGATTTACCTACTTTTCCCGAAGGTCTTGATGATATTGTCGATTTGTTAGTTCCTGAGTTACAAAAAAGAGGGTTGGCACAGACAGAGTATCCACCGGAAGGAACCACACTAAGGGAAAGTTTATATGGCGTGAAAGGTCAATCTTTCTTCCCACCAGATCACCCAGCTTACAAACTAAGATGGGAAGAGGGTGTGCCTAAGGAAGAATTTGAAAAAAGGTTAAAAGAAACCAAAGCAGAAATCAAAAAGAACAGAGAAGCAAGTTTAGAGTTCTAATTGGAGTAGAAACTTGTATAAATCTTCAGTTTAATGTATGGTGCCAAAGGCGAATGAAATCATACCAAATATTGACACTTGTAGGGAGGGTTGGCAACTTTTAGGCGGGTGAACATTAGTATCAGTCTTCATTGTGATATTTTCGAATTATGAAACAAGTCAATTAAAAGATAAAATTGAGCTGGTTTGCCCCAAATTCTAATTAAAACTAGACCACATGATTGGAGTTTAAACTCAACATATTTTATTTTTTAGTTAATATCATCTACTTCAATATAACATTTTTAACGTTAGAACAGATTTCTCATTCTTTAATTGTAGATATTTGAACTTATAAGTTGACAAGTTTCATTCAGGTGGGCAATTAATAATTGTAGCATTCCTTCATTTTAACGGGAAATATCCAGAAAGCTGATGGTAACTATGAAAGGCCAGCGTTATTCGGGATGTAATGAGATATACCACAGTTTTCTCATTTTGCCGATAGACAATTCTGGTAACTTTACCGGGAATGGTAACTAGATTATTTCAGAAAAAATGAGGAATTTGGACTATCAATAATGTGATCACTGACTGATGTTCGATGAATCTTGAAGGTATATAAGGAGCCCACAGAATCGACTGTGCTCCCATTTGATGTCCAGTTTTACTTGATAACAATGACGCAGAAGAAAATTAAGAGAGAATCACTTATCTTGCAAGCCATAACCACTGGAGCACCAGTGGGAAGATGGACCCATCCGGATGACCAATCAAGAGATTTCAATAAGATTGAAACATGGATTGAATTTGCTAAGACAGCTGAACGCGGGAAATTGAATGCTATATTTATAGCAGACCACTTGGCTTTGTATGATAGTTATAAAGGACCCCATAATTTCAAAGAACCTTTGGAAAAAGGACACTTTGCTCCAAGAATTGATCCAAGCGCTCTTGTATCCGCTTTAGCTACAGCAACTACCTCTTTAGGGTTCGGAATTACTTTCAGTACATTGGCTGAACATCCTTATCTTTTCGCAAGAAGGTTAGCAACATTAGATCATTTCTCCAAAGGTAGAATTGCATGGAATATCGTTACGAGTTTCTTGAAGAGTGCTGCAAGGCAATTAGGACAAGAGTTCCCTGAACACGATCAAAGATATAGAAGAGCTCAAGAGTATCTCGATGTCGTTTACAAATTATTATTAAGTTCTTGGTCTGATGATGCTGTGGAATACAACAAAGAAACCGGAGTCTTCACAAATCCTGAGAAAGTTAGAGAGATTAATCATGAAGGCGAGTTCTTTCAAGTTCCGGGACCATTGCCAACTGAACCTACACCTCAAAGATTTCCTGTCATTTTTCAAGCAGGTACTTCAGAAGCTGGTATTCTATTTGCCGCCGAAAATGCAGAGTTGGTGTTCGTTGCTCAAGGCAAAGATCCAAATGATTTGAAGAGACAAATTGCTAAAATTAGAAGATTGGCTAAAGACAAATTCAACCGGGATCCTTATTCAATAAAGATCATCGCTGGTGCATCTTTCCACGTTGGTAAAACTCATGAAGAAGCTTTAGAGAAACTAAGAAAACTAAGAGAATTCTATCCTGACGAAGCAAAAGCTGTAGGATTCAGTGGTGTTAGTGGTATTGATCTAGGGGATTTCGATATTGATGAAGCTGTGGCCAAGCCTGAGAATAACAATGCTTTACGGACTAAAACCGAAGGATCTTTCAATAGTGGAAAAACTCAAACAACTAAACGTGATCTATTAGAAAGTTATGACAGATCGGGTCTTTTTGTTGGTACGCCAGAAGAAATTTCCAATCAAATAGAAAACTATGTTGAAGAATTTGATGTCGATGGATTCAATTTTGAAATTTCGATTTTCCCTTCTGATATTAATGATTTAGTTGATTTATTGGTTCCTGAATTGCAAAGAAAAGGTCTATTCTGGCGTGATTATGCAGTTCCGGGTGGAACATTAAGACAGAATGTGTTTGGGAGAAGTTTCTTGAAAGAAGATCATCCAGCCTATGACCTGAGATGGCCATCTGGTGTTACTCTAGAAGAATTTGAAGCAAAATTGGAGAAACAGGAGAAGAAAAGAGAATCTGATAGGGGAAACGCAAGAAATGATGAAGGTCTGTTTACTTGACTTTTCGACTAATCATTTTCAGTTGTTCTAATAATTTTGTCTTCAAAATCAAAATTGTGCCTTGTAAACGTATATGATAATTTCAATTATTTCCAGAGACTAATTTTGCTAGGTTTTGAGGCTCTGAGCTTATTTGCTTCAATATATAGTACCACTAAAACTTTTTTTATTGTTATAGGTTCTTTTTGAGTATATACGACAAAAGCTTGTTTACAATAACATTAAAACTCACATCATACATTTCAGCATAATGTAGACCAGCTAACTGTTGTAATAAAAATGCTTCTTTCTAATCAATGCTGCACACGTGCACGTCTTTAATGGCCAGTGTATGAGTCATTTGTTGATTGCCAGGTGTTCTTAGCCACATCAGGGTTATGTTTGCTTTCACCATCCTTCAAAATCAATTCGATCACTTCCTCCACGCTCTTATCTCCAAACTCAGTGGATAACTCCAATTTTGAAGCCTCATGCAGCACCCCTTCACTACCACGGCCTCCTTCCGAACTAAAAACTTTGAACTTCGCAACAACATCAGACAGCGGGATCGTCTTGTCAGTTATACGCTCCTGAGCCTTTTGTGCATCATCAACAAAAACGATGAAGTCTCTGGTTTCGCCTTTGTAAAATTGTTTAACGGTTGACATTTTGAGTAACGCTTAAATGGATTTTAGTTTAGTAGTTGAATTAGATAACTACTTTACTTGAAGAAAGATAGAAAGGGATACTGTCCTTTCTTTATACTCCAGTTTTAAGAAGTCATAGAGAGCAACTTGCTATTGTTCTGCAATATGACGTCAGATGTTTTTATTTCATCATACGCACGCGACTTTCTATTTTTACCCTCAGGTTTGCTTTTTAGGTTGATTTAGATTCACTAGTTAGCCTTGACCAGTGATTAGTGGCCTACAAAGCTACATGAGAGAGAAACAAGGAATTAAGCAGCGATTTTTGTTCAATTTTTGGGTTTGTGGTGACAATATTTATGGGAGAAGAAAGGATTGAGCGAATGACTTAGCATCAGATCTCTCTTCGTGAACTTGTTTGATCTTTTCTTCAAATTCCTCAGCAGAATACTCATTTGTCCATCTCAAATTATAGGCTGGATGTGATTTCTCAACGAATAATTTGCCCGGTTTACTGAAAAAATTTTCTCTGAAAGTTCCTTCTTCAACTGGATATTCTTTTTGGGCCAACCCTCTTTTTTGTAATTCAGGAATCACATAATCAACTAAACTTTCGAAACTTTCTGGCCAGACGGCATAAGTGAAGTTGAAGCCATCAATATCTGAGACATTTACCCAACTTTCAATTTCATCTGCTATTTTTTCAGCAGTGCCCACGAAGAGACAAGTGGTGCTACCACCAATTGATACTTTTTCTGACAAAGTCTTCTTTGTATAAGTTTCACCAGGGTTATACTTGGTCAAGTTCTCAATATAGGACTTCATTCCATTATTTTCAACATGTTTCAATTCTTGATCATCATCCCAAATACTCATATCAATTCCAGTCCAACCCCCAATAAGAACTCTGGCACCTTCAATATCGGCATATTTCTTAATTTCTTCAAGTTTTGCTTGTGCCTCTTCCTCCGTTTTACCAACAATAACAGTAGCTGAACAGATGAATTTCACATCATACCTATCGCGTCCATAGCTCTCTACCAAGTTCCTAAAATGGAAAATTTTTTCACCCAAAGTCTCTGGTGTTAACCCACTGACATAAACTGCTTCCGCATGTTTAGCTGCGAAATTTTTACCTTTATTGGAGGATCCAGCTTGTATTATCAATGGTAGTCTTTGTCTTGATGGTTCGGTCAAAGTAGGTCCTGCAATATCATAATATTTACCTTTGAAGTTGATTTCTCTGATTCTATCAGGGTCAGCAAAGATTTTTCTAACTTCATCTAAAACAACAGCATCGTCTCTCCAAGATGACAATAAAAGTTCATAGACTGCATTAAGATATTCTTCAGTCTTGACGTATCTTTCCTCATGCTCAGGTAGACTTTCACCGTTCAAAAGTTGTCTTCCTGTTGAAGGTAAAAATGAAGAAACAACATTCCAGCCGATTCTCCCTTTGGTCAAATGGTCTAATGTTGCCAACCGTCTAGCTAAAAGATATGGGTGTTCACTCACTGTACTAAAAGTTACTGCAAAACCAACATTTTTAGTAACTGCTGCCATTGCCGAAATGACGGCACCTGGTTCGTTTTTAGGTCCTTGTATACCATACCTAAAGCTTTCTTTCGAATGGGGACCTTTATATGTGTCGAACAAAGCCAACGAATCAGCAATGAAGATCGATGTGATTTTTCCACGTTCAGCCAATTTGGCAAGATATGTCCAGTAGCCGAGATCTTTGTAAGTAGAAGACTTATCTTCTGGATTCCGCCATTGCCCTGCCCATTGTAAACCGGGTGAATTGTTCTCAAAAAAGTTTATCACCAGACGTTTCTTTGCCTTTTGTCTCTTGGGAGTTGGTTCGGACATTTGAATAGATGGTTATTGCAAACAAAACACTGGAAACAAAACAATAAACAACATTGCTGTGGCTCTTGATTATTCATTTAGCGGGTAAACACTCTCCTTCTTGAGGCTTCGGCTATCTGTCGAGTCTCGATCAATAATTGTGGCGATTTTGAGTAAGTGCGTATGAAAATCAAATTAAGCATGGTTCATAACCGGAAAGAAACTGAAGACGAGAAAGATAACAGTGGAGACTCGGGAGCAGACAAGACTTAATTCAAATTTCAAAATAAGACTCACAAGAAGAATTGTTCTAGAGGCTCATATAATTCTGGTGAATCGTGAGTCATAACCTAAAGCGAACGCAGGATTGCAGAATTAGCGCTTGGAATTTGTTGGAAGCTTGTACTACAAATTCATCAGATAAAACATAAAGTGTGTAGCAGAAATTAGGAGACCAGCACCATTATAAAACAAAAAAGCACAAGTAAAAAGTTAAGAGAATATTAGAAAATAAAGATTGACAAACGAAAGTTTCTAAAACTTATCTCAAAGAGTGTATCTGAAGTTCTTCTGTTGCTTATCGGTAAGATCGCTGATTTCTTCATCTTCAATACCATCAACAACGTTAGAATCATCATCAACCAATGGCCCTTTTTTCTTGTTGTAAAAAACACAGATAGCCCAATACAAACCAGTGATAACCATACAAGCGATATAACCAGCCATCATACTTGCGAAACCAACGTTATACTTTGGAGCATCCTTAGCACGGAAGGTTTGAGTACCAGTGATCGCACCACCTGCATAACCCAGATAGTTGAAACCATAAGTGACGGCCTTTTTCGTGTTACCTGCAGTGTTTGCCTGAACTAAAGAGATCATGACAACATAGGAAGCAAAATAGAAGTACATGAAGTACAACCCAACCAACTGAGCAGCTGTGTTTTTTTGAGAACATGCATAACAAATGACGGCACCGACCAAAGGAATAACCAAAGAGATAAAACAGCATAAAGCACGTCTATTTTTCCATCTTGCAGCTAACCATGTGAAAATAAAAGCAGAACCAGAAGCGATAACACCTGTTGGCATACCCATTAATGAAGATTGAACTGAAGTAAATTTCAGATTCTTGATAATAATTGCGTTGAAAGTAGACAAACCACCATTTGCAATGTTGATACCAAAGTTGAACAACATGACCAAGTAAGTACGTGGATCCATGAATGATTCAAGAGCTTGACTCCATCTGAAGACGTTGGAAGAAACACCTGTCTTATTAGAAATCATTCTTTTGGCCATGAAAACTTTTTGTCTGTTGTTCAAAAATTTGGCCTCCATTGGAGATGATGGTAAGAACCAAATCATGAAACAAGACCAGACGAATGAGATGGAACCAACCAAGATATAGATATATTTCCAAGTTGGAATAGCATTGCCGAAAGTAGATGCTAAAGCGGACAAAGCACCGTTGATGATGGAAGAACCAAAGGCGAAGATCAATGCGGTTCTGTGAGGAGATTCTTCTTTCTTATAGAAAGAAGCAACTAGCAAAGAGCAACCGGGAACGATCACACACTCGAACCACCCCATAAGAAAACGCAAAGCAGCAACACCGCCAAAGTTGTGAGCAGAACATTGAAGCAAAGTGAGGGCAGACCACATAGCAGCAGAACAAGTGATGACCTTGGCAGTGTTGAACTTTTGGACCAAGTAAGTCATTGGCCACATTCCGACCAGTGATCCAATGAATAGGATAGAGGACAACCAAGAGTACTGCTGGCCGTGGAGTTTGAGGTCTTCTCTGAGACCGAAAATAGCAGCAGTACCCAGCGAGACCTTATCAACAGCACCTGATGTAGCAGTGAGGAACAGACAAGGCAAGAGGAACCAATCTGTTCTTCTGATAGTGGCACGTTCTTCTTCTGGGGATAAAGGCTCGTACTTGCCGTCGTGTTCGAGCAGGAAAAGGGCAGCGTCGTCCATCACCTGTCCCGCTTCGACTTGGATCTTCTCGGTGACACCGACTTGGGCTTCTTTAGATGAGTCTGCGCTGAGGGACTCGTGTGACTTGGAGTCCATTGTGAATATTGATAGAGGAGCGTTAGTGACGGATCCCTGCATCTCTGGGAGCAACTCCGGCCAGTTATATAGTGCCCACCTTGACTCGTTATCTCATCGACTTTCCAATTCAGTTCGTGTCGAGTAGCCCCGATTACACGCAGTTCTCAGAGGCAGGTGGAGACGAGACCGATCTTCGGTGCCAGCCGCACGTCATGTCCCCTTCTATGTCGCAGGCGGGATAGGCTAGAGCCAAGATGGAGCTAGGCAGGCACCGTAGACAGGCACCCACCTTCCTACAAACGACCAGGTCTAGTGTTTTCTCAACTCTCTTATCGCACTAAAACAGCAAAAATGTCGATATCGAAATGCGTATACACCTGACTTTTAGATCAGATCAGGGTCAAATCAAGTATCTTCCTATCGTACAATAATCTATACACTATAAACTCACTGGGACGAGTCAGAGCTCTCTTTGAGCAGCCCGACACTGCCACCGGACAATGGCACGAAATGCTTCTTTTCATGCTTCTTTGTCAATCCCCAAAATTCATCTGTGTCACTCTCTTCACCAAACCCACCACCTCCGGGTGTCAACACTTTCAAAATATCGCCTTTTCTCATCTCGATCTCAGCTTGTGATGGCAGTTGAATCCATTGTAAGACGCCATTACCCCTGTTTCTTCCCAAATAGTTCTCACCTTTCTTACCATCTTCACCTCCGTAGATACCCCATGGTGCAAAAACCCTTCTTTGAGTAACTAATGACAAATGAACAGGTGAGTTGAATTGGATTTCTCGGATCAGACCATCACCACCACGGAATTTACCACGACCGCCACTGTTCTCTCTGATAGTATATTGGATCAAAAAACAAGGATAGCGTAGCTCCAACACTTCAGGATCAGTGATCTTAGTATTGGTCATGTTGGTTTGTGTTCCTGAAAAACCGTCAAATCCATATCTTTCACCATTCTTCTCCAGGATACCAGCACAGTTACCTTGTCCAATAGTCTCAGTATATCCAAACCCTTTGATCATCTCACCTTTCTCATTCTCACCACCAGTACCAAAATTTAATCCATTCATACAACCACCAGTGGCTGAAGTGATCCCGAAGGCTTTAAACAACACATCAGTGGTACGCTGAGAAGTCATACCATTACCAGCACAGACAGCAGCATATGGAGATGGATTGATCAATGTGTTTTCAGGAATGATAACAGTGACTGGGTCCAAACAACCCTGATTCAAAGGAATATCCATATCAACAAGACATCTCAAAACGTAAATAACAGCTGAATAGGTGACTGATTTAGGAGAGTTCAAATTACTGTACGATTCTAATGAAGTTCCACTAAAATCGATAACAGTTGTCCCTTTGACTTCATCGATATCAATCTTGACTTTGATCTTGGTACCCTCATCCATATAATCTTCCGCTATTAAAGGTAATCTATCTTTATTCTTTTGGGAAAAATCTCTCAAGAAATTCTCAACTGCCAAAGCTGCTGATTTTTTGACATTTCTCATGTAAAACAAGACAGTTTCACTTCCATATTCGTTGAATAATTCTCTCAACAGGTTGATACCACGTTGATTGGATGCAATTTGAGCTTTCAGATCAGAAATGTTGTCATCAATGTTTCTTGTGCCTGAAACTCCGTACCTCTTCGGAACTTCATTGAAATGATACTTCAACCCTTCATAATCAAACTTACCATTATCAACAATCTTCCAAGTTTCAATATTCACACCCTCTTCGTAAATCTCACGAGCGTAAGATGATGATGAGCCAGGAGCAGAACCACCGATTTCTGAATGATGTGCCCGAGATGCAACAACAAATTGGATCGTACCTTCATGGAAAACAGGTGAAACAATAGTCAAATCAGGCAAGTGAGTACCACCAACAGATGGAGAATTCGTACATAAGATATCACCTTCTTTTAAATCAGAACCCCAATGGTCCAATTGATATTTGATCGCAGAAGACATAGAACCTAGATGAACAGGGACATTAGGTGCGTTAGCACACAAGTTACCCTCATTATCAAATAATGCACATGAATAATCCATTCTTTCTTTGATATTGGCAGAAACTGAGATTTTTTGTAGAGTTCTTGACATTTCATCTGCAATTGACATAAATCTATTGGCAAAGATTGATAGTTGGATGGGATCAACCACTTTCAAACTAACGTCATCTTTATGAGCAGAGGTAATAACATCAAGGACAACATGTCTCGGTAAAATTGTCGCAGTTGAATCAGGGGTCACTAAAATAGTTTGAGTAGCATCAAGAATTAAAGCAGGACCTTTGATGACTGTACCATGTTCCAAATCATTCAGAAAATAAACTTGAGAATCCAATAATCCTTCATCGAACATGATTGGGGTCGTTTTTCTAGATTTCTTCAAATCAACGTCATTTTTAACAATGGATTCATCGAATGGAGATAGTTCAGGCTCAATTTCTTCCTCTGCATTACCCTCGGATCTGACACGAATATCTGAAATTAAAACATCTTTTTCCATATCATTGAACGCAAATTCTCTTTCATGAAATTCATAAAAAACTGACAAGAAATCGTTATCTTCAGGTTGTGCAATCATGATTCGTGTATCTGAACCTTTATAACCAAGATTTAAAAACAATCTTGATCTTATTGAGTTTGGATTAGCTCCTTGCTTGATCAAAGAATTTTCAGATTTCTTCAAGAGCATTTGTGATTTTTCAATCATCACATCTCTTGTTGTTTCTGAGTAAACACCAGAAACAGGTTCTTGTTCTTCATTAACCAAATCTGCAACGGAGATACCATACGCAGACAAGATAGAAGAGTGTTTATGAATCAGAACTTTGTTGATCTTCAATACCTTAGCAATAGAAGTGGCATGTTGACCACCTGCACCACCGAAGGAAGCCAACGCATGTTTTCTTATATCATGACCTTTAGCATCAGTTAACTCTCTGATTGGTTTAGCCATTTGAAAATTAGCAACTTTTAAGAAACCTAAGGCGACTTCTTCAGGTGTCTTGATCAATTCAGGATTATCCAAGTTAATTAAATCAGTTAACTCTTGAAATTTCTTCTTTGTAATTTCGAGATCTAAGTATTCATCTTCATTCGGACCAAAAATCTTTGGAAAAAACTCAGGCAAGATTCTACCAGTGAACAAGTTTGCATCTGTTATTGTCAAAGGACCACCTTTTCTATAACTAGCCGGACCAGGATGAGCACTTGCAGATTCAGGGCCCACTTGGAAAACTCCATTCTTGTAAGTTAAAATGGAACCACCACCTGCTGCGACTGTATTGATATCCAGCTGAGCACCAGCTAGTTTGATACCGGCGACAATGTTTTCAAATGAGAACTCATATTGACCGTCATATCTAGAGACGTCTGTTGAAGTACCACCCATATCAAATCCTATGATTGGGATTTTATCATAACAAGTTTTGGCTTCACCAACGACCCCACCAGCAGGGCCAGAAAGTAAAGATTTCAAACCGGTAAAGTTTTCCCAACTTGTTAGACCACCATCTGACTGCATGAATTCGATTCTTGTATATTTGGCAAAATCAGGTCTCAATCCAGAGAGAAAATGATCAATGTATTCCTTCACAATAGGAGTTAAGTATGCATCCACGACGGTTGATTGACCTCTGGAAACCATTTTCAAAACAGGTAAGATCTCATGAGATAATGAAACGTTCTTGAAACCGATGCTTTTAGCAATTTGGCCTGCTAATTTTTCATGTTTTTGATAGTTGAAACCATGAACGAAAACGATTGCAACAGAATCAATGTTTGTAGTTTCTTTCAAATGTCTTAGGTCTTGTGCCAATTTCTCTTCATTCAATGGTGTAACAATTTCAAAGACCTCACTGGTCTCACCAAGAACATATTTCTTGCCGTCAACCAAGTCTTTAGCATCATAACCGGTAGGATCAACTGAAAAGGCAGGCATAGTAACTCTCTCTTCAGCCTCGATATGAGTTTCATGCAAAACACCTGGCTTCACAATATTCAAGGCAAAAAGCTCAGGACGAGATTGGTCGGCAATGTGTAATAAATCCTTAAACCCTTTAGTGGTAACTAAAGCACATGGAGCACCTTTTCTTTCTAACAAAGCATTGGTGGCAACAGTGGTTCCCAGTCGGATGGAAGAGATCGGGGAGGTGTCGAGCAGCTGACCTCGAGGAATCACAGAGCCTGTGACTTCCTCAAGAACCCGTCTGATCCCCTCGATGTTGGAGTCTTCGTAGTTGTCTGGATCAACAGAAAGTAGCTTAAAAGTCTTCTCATTGGAGTCAACTTTGTAAATGACATCGGTGAACGTTCCACCCCTGTCGATGGCGATGGAGACTTTGAGTGTCATCTTTGTTTTGGATGTTATGGGCCCTTCAGTGGCCAGTGTTTAACGATTTGCAGAACCCATTTCCTTATATATTTGGAAGTCTGAATCGAAAGAGCTAGAGCATGTCTAGACGAGGGCAGGTCCAGACGAGATAAGCAGGAAGAAAATTCGCGAGCAGGTCGAGACGAGATGTGGCGCGTATCAGACCCTGAGTCCTGATTACGTCATAGCACTTTTGATCACTTATTATTGATCAGTGTGAGGTGAGAACTGATAAGTTATTCGGTGTGTATTGGACGGTTCTATATATCACCACTCAACGTCCTTCAGATCCTTCACAGTGTTGGTACCTCCCATACGGAATTGCAACTTGTACAGGTCTCGGTCCTTGGCTTGTTCTGGCCTCCATCTCCACACCATCTTCTTTTCTTCGTCGATCTTCTGTCCTAAGGCAACTTTGGCAATATATTCTCCAACAATAGGCATGTATTTGAACCCTCTTCCAGAATCACCAGTAGCTAATATCAATCCCTTGTGCTCTGGATGCTCACCAATCAAAAAATTACGATCAGGCGTGTCCGTACACCAACAGATCTTGCTGACACAAAATTCTCTCTTCGAAATAGTCTCAGGGAAGATTTGCTTCAAGAATGCAATCATTTGCGATTTTGCCTCCTTTGGAATCTCATGTTTGTAAACAGGAATAGAATCATTGGATTCGTTAAGATTGATGTATCCAGGGAACTCATTACAAAATTTCAATTGGTTGTTCGTATCCGGTTCGAAGATAAATCCTTCATCAATGTTCAACACAACTGGCATCTCTTTCAGCTTGGCCGCTTCAGAAGCACTCAATTGGATGTGTCCAACTGTCCAACATTTAGCCAACAGTTGTCCCTCGAAATCAAGTAAGTGCACTGAACTTGCACCTGCTGATATTATAATCTTATCACCACTAACAATTGATCCGCTGAACAATTTCACACCAGTACAATCACCTTCCGCATTGAAGACCAAAGATTCGGCTTTGTCACAAACAAACTCAGCACCTTTTTTAGAGACTTCTTGAGCAACTTTCTCCAAGGCTAGTTGAGCAAAAGTCCATCCACATTTTTTCTTTTGATGGAATCCTTTCCATCCCACAAATCGTTCACTACTCAAATCGGACTCATCCAATCCTTGAACCAATCTACTGAAAGAATCAGGTGTTTCCAACTTCTCAACATCTTCTCCTTTATCAACTAACACTTGAAACCTTCTTTCGATTTCAATAGTGGCTACAGGCCCAGTTCCTCCATAGACGATACCAGTCTCATGAAAAGCTTCCTTGTACAACTCATCAGATCTCCATTTTTCCAACGACTCTAACGCTAGATCAGAGTAGAAATTGTCCTCCACATTGGATTGGAACACCTTGTTGACATCGTTACCGGCACTCAGTGGTGAAGGAACCGGATATGGATCAATCAGCACAACGTTTTTGTTTCCCGAACGCACTAGTTCCAAAGCAGTGGACAGACCAAAGGTCCCGGCACCAACTATCACGATCTTGCTTGCAGTCATCGCAAAAGTTTCTCGAATACCAGTATTTAACTCAGGACTCAGCTAGAGTTGAATTTTTATTGATCTGAAATATTAAAAATCTGTTAATCTGTTAATCTTTATATAACACGTCTCGCTCGTTTGGACCTTCCTAAATTTTCGCTCGCTATCAACACTGATCATTTCGAAAACAATAAAAGACCACACTCCGGATCCCACAATCTGCTGATCTCACTACTAATAATCATACGCACCGCAAACTATGGGGCAGGTCAAAGCGTATAGGGCTAGGAGTAGAAATGGGTGTGTCACGTGCAAGAAAAGAAGAGTCAAATGTGATGAGACCACTCCAAGTTGCGTCAGATGCAATAAAATGGGACTCAGTTGTGAATATCAGGGTGTCAGTCTCACGTGGGAAGAAGATGCTGATCAAAGAGGAATCACTTTCGGGAGATCATTGAAAGCGAGGTCTAAGAATAAGAAGGTAAAAGGTGAAAATGTACAGCTGATTGACGATATATCGTTCAATCATCAGAACGTTGTCGCTAAGAGACCCCAGTATCTGTTCATTAATGTCTCAAGTTCTGAGTTCAAACTACTATTTAGAGGTCAGCAGATAGATGGAATGAGAAGACACAGCAGTTTTACAAATAACGATAACTATTTTCGAACAATCTTTGAAAATAAGCTGATACCGATTTTGAAGCAAAAAAATTCTTTGAATGTTAGATATGATGCTTTTGATTTTATCTTTGATGAAATGGCACCGTTATCTTTTGATGATATTTTCCTTGATTCTTTTGCCCCCTTCCCTATATCACAACTGATTAACGTCCCAGAACCAAACATTGATCAATGTGCATTAAATTTAACTGAACTTGAACGTGATTTAGTCACTTACTTTATTGACAAGATAGCTCCATATTGTGTCTGCTGTGAAATTCAACCAGGAAATTCAATGAATAGTTATATCGCTCCTGAGTTGAATCCTTATTTATATCTAATTATCCCATTAGCATTCAAGTCGCCTTTGGTTATGAAGACCATAGTTGCTGCATCAGCTACACAACTAACACTTTTAGGACATGATAAGTATCAAGAAATTGCACAGAGTTGTTTATTAGAAGTAACTTCTGAGATCATAAACCTTATAGAGATGAAGAAGGAGAATGATGGATGGGATGATGTGTTCGCTATCGTTATAATGTTATGTTTCATGGAAATTTCAGTTAATTGCAATAACTCATGGTTGATCTTGTTGAATTATGCCAAAAATGTTTTAAAGGAAAGTTCAAAAGTGAAAGAGAAGATATTGAGTCCACTAGGGAAATTCTTTGTCAGATATTTCATCTCGCATGAAGTAATGGGTGAGACTGCTTGGGTTTATGATAACAATAACGTAAATTCAATTATGATTGAGGATGATCCCTTTATTGAAGACTTGAAGAAAGACTACGACACCAAGATTGATTTAGTATTTGGTTGTTCTCCATATTTAATTTCTTTAATTCATAGAATTTCAGTTATCGGACAATGTTTGAATGACATGGAATTAGAAACTAGTATGAACGATAAAAACTTATACATAAGGGAGATATTGAAGCATGCACAAGAAACCGAGCAAATGTTGCTATGTTTGAAGCAACAGTTGCCTACTAACAGTGAAATTTATTTCAATGATGTGGGTATTAAAAACATTTTGATAATAGCAGAGATCAAAAAACAAGGAGCTTTATTATACCTTTATGCAGTGATATTCATGAATACTCCATTGAACTCAGAGACAACAATGGATCCACTCTCATTTACTAAAAGGATCATGAATTTACAAAGAAGTCTACCGGACTGTTACATGAGTTTACTATGGCCATTGTTTGTTGTTGGTCTAGTGAGTGCGGATAATGAGGATGTGAGATGGTTTGTGTTGGACAATTTGAGACAGATGGAGATCAAGAGGAAGTTAAAGACTGTGCAGGCAGTAAGGGAAATCATTGTTAATGTCTGGAAAGAGAAAGATTTCGGGTCGACTCCCGTCCAATGGAAAGATATGATAAAGGGAAAAGCCACAACTATAAGTCTAGCTTAGCTGGTTCTAACATGGATGAACATTGTGATTCTCGTAGTTCCTAGTAGCCACCGCTCCATAACATAACTGGAAGCCTTCTTTAATTACTAGTGCCACCTAACCCTCCAAATAATAGGCTTGGCTGAGTTCTCGTTAAAGCCGTTTGGAACTTCTTTTCATGGCTTCAGCAACAGAAGGTCGAAACGAACTTATTGCGAAAAAATACCGGAGGTTGCTCAAGTTCATCCGAATTTATAAATATCTGAACGAATCCCCTCAAGTCTTGAAAACTTTTTGAAGGATTCTTTAAATGCCATCATAATGTCCTCCTATGTCACATTGAACAACGGTCTCAAGGCTCCAGCCGTCGGCTTGGGTTTATGGAAACTTCCAAAAGATACTGCTGCCGAGCAAGTCTACAACGCCATCAAGTTAGGCTACAGATTATTTGACGGTGCTTCCGATTATGGTAATGAAGTCGAAGTTGGTAATGGTATCAAAAAAGCCCTTGATGAAGGTCTGGTCAAAAGAGAAGAATTGTTCATCGTTTCCAAATTGTGGAACAGTTATCATCATCCAAACAACGTTAGAGCTGCTTTACAACAAACTTTGTCTGATTTACAGTTGGACTACCTTGATTTGTACTATATTCATTTCCCAATTGCATTTGAATTCGTTCCATTCAATAAATTATATCCTTCAGGATTTGGTGTCACTGAAGAATTCGTCTTTGAAGATGTTCCATTATTGGAAACTTACAAGGCATTGGAAGAATTACATGGAGAGGGTTTGATCAAATCGATAGGTATTTCTAACTTCTCAGGTGCTTTAATTCAAGACTTGTTGAGAGGGGCTAAAGTGAAACCTTCAGCTTTGCAAATCGAACACCATCCATACTTGGTCCAGCCAAGATTGATTGAATACGCCCAAAAAGTTGGCTTATGGGTTGTTGCTTATTCTTCGTTCGGACCACAATCTTTCATTGAATTAGACCACCCAAAGACTAAAGATTTGAAAGCGTTGTTTGAAAACGAAACTGTTGTGGATATTGCCAACAAACATAACAAAAAACCATCACAAGTGTTGCTTAGATGGGCAAATCAAAGAGGCTTGGGTATCATTCCAAAATCTTCCAATAAAGAAAGACTCTTGGAAAACTTACATGTCGAAGATTTCCAATTGAGCGACGAAGAATTGGAGAGCATTTCCGCTTTGGACCAGGGACTCAGATTTAACGATCCATGGGACTGGAAAGATGCTGGAATTCCAACCTTCATCTAGATCTTTTAAAGGTAAATAGATAACATATCCGTTTCATGAACATTGTAAAATCACACTCAAACTTTCAAAGGCCAGACTTCAAAACCTTCAAGAGTGTATACAAAACCTCTCATGTGAAACATTCAGTATGTAATATTTCGTGGTTTGACGCGAGTTGTGTACCTTTTTCGCGCACCAATTTCATAAAAATGTACGCGTTCTTGTAAACAAATAAGACGATAAAAATAACATTCCTGCACGAAAAGCCAAAGGACGACCCCCTTTCAAAGTCACAAGTATAAAACTAATGAATATTCCTGTTTTTTCACAATAGCTACCTCACACCTCCGTAGAACAAACCTCTGAGCCTTAAGACTCGTCCATTCCTTTTCAATTGATACTTGTTCCCCACGTTTATCCCAATGAAACTATTCACTCTTTTAGCACTATGCTCATCAGTTTCTGCCTTTGCCAATGTGGCCTTGAGATACGACCAACTCTTCAAGAGAGCATCCAATGAAACTTATCTTGCTGATGCTCCACAAGATGCAATTGAAGCCACCCCTTCAGTCTCTACTGGAACCAGCCAGATCATCACTGAAGTCCCTGCTTATATCCCAACTGTTGATGCCAACGGGGTTTCTACCACTGTATTCTTCACTTCTACTATCACTTACTACACTACTGTCGAGTACACTTTTGATCCAACCACCACAACTGCTGGCCCAACTACCTCCGATGCAGAAGTCACCTCTGCCCTCACCACACTAACCTCAGAAGAAGGTGATTCCACAATCACTTCTATTGTCTTAACAACGATAACGCTTCCTGATGAATCTATCACCACCGACTCAGAAGGCCATTCAATCGTCAACAAGAACGTGTTTGCTTCTCCTACAGCAACTGCCGCTGCTTCTACCCAAGAAGCTGAATCTTCTACCGAATCCTATCAAGATAGTACAGTCACTGTCACAGAAACCGTCTACCCTTCATCTTGTGAAGCCACCTCTTCCGTGTCATTAACCACCACCAAAGTACCAGTTGTGGCCACATTCACCCTCACAGGTCCTCAAGGTGATGTTTTCACTGTGTCTGCTTCCACTGACATTGAACAAACAACCACAGTTGGTGTCACCTCAACCTCTACAATCTTCCCATCACTCACTACACCATATGGAAACAGCACGATCTACACAACAGTAGAGAACACTTCGTACTACAGTGATAACTCAACTTCAGTTCAACTCTGATTGAGCTACCGTTATCTGGGAATGTAGTTTCCTAGAGTTTTATTGAATTTTATGATCTGGACTTTTTTGAAAAAATGTAGTTTTTTCAGCAGGCAGCGCTTCTCTGGAGTCTGGAATGCTCCGAAAATATGAAACAACAGTTATATACCCATTTGAAACCGCTTGTGCTTCTAAGTTCTGACTTCAAAGGCTTCAAGATCTCTGGCATAAATTTTGAAAGCGTGTCACATACATAACCGCGAGGTCACGTTTCATGACGAATACTAAACACCCACACACTACTAGATTTTCTCGGATATGTTGATTCCGAAGTGAATTATGTCTCTCCCACATTGATTGCAGTTTTAAAGACAAAGTTGTTGTGCCAAAATGGAAGACAAGAGATCGAGAACGTTTCTTGCGTGTGACTCGTGTAGAAAGTCAAAGTTGCGTTGTATTGCTGCTGAAAGTCCCACGTCGCTTTCCACTTCGTCAAAACCAATTTGTCAACGTTGTTCAAAATTAAACATTGAATGTCAATACACTCCAAAGAGATCACAACTGAAGAAACGGCTCAAGCAGTCACCAGACGTTTCGTTGATCAGTCCTGATACAGAGTACTTTGCAAGTACTATCCATAACTTGAATCGTCAGTTCAGAAAGAAACCACACGCGTTAGACTCGATTATATTGCCAAACAAGACTCTATTAGTTCAAATAATTGATCAATTCTTTGAGAACCAATATCATTCCACCTTCAGTTTCATCAATAAGAAACAATATCATGCTTGGATTCTCTCTGATAAATTTGAATATGAGTTTTTCAACTATGATGATCCTTCAAATGTTCCAATTTTCACACCATGCACATTGTTAGCAATTTTAGCACTGGTTGCTAGACACAACAAAGATTTGTCTAAGATATATGGTAATTTCGATCAAAAAGTTGATCCTCAACGGTTTATTCCCGATTTTCAAAGCGGAAATGATAACAGCAACAATGATTCATGCTCAAATGCGTCTATTTATTTTGCTTATTATTCAAGATTATTGCTGAAAGACGTTTTTGATACCCCATCCGTTCAAAGAATCCAATCATTAACACTGTTATCATCTCATGAATGGTCCGAAGGTAATTTTGCAAGATCTTATTTGTACATTGGAATAGCTGCTAGAATGTGCTCTATTTTGGGACTTTGTTCACCACGTGGAGTTTGTTATGAAACACCGGAGGATTCGTTTATTAGCTGTGAATCCAAACGTCGTACAGTTTGGTCTGTTTATATGATGGATCGTTGCAACTCCTCAGGTCGCAATAGAAGCCATGCACTGAAGATTGAAGATATTGAAATTCCTTTACCTTGTCCAGAGTATAATTTCCAAAATGGTATTTATATCAAATATCCTTCATATAACGAATGTTTCAAGCACTTTAATGAGTTAAATAGTTTGGACTTTACCATTATCACTTTGGAATTGTGGTCTAAGATAGCAAAATGGATTGGTGATATTGGGGCAAAGAACTCAAAATTGAATCCCATGGATAAAGATTCAGATTTTTACAAGATTTATTCAGATTTAAATCTGTTGAAAGAGAAATTACCAGAAAGTTTAGACTTATCGAATCTTAATGTTGAGTTGGAGAAAGGTAATTTAAACTTCGGATTCTTATACCAGTTGTTATACCTTTGTGAGATTTTTCTAACAAGAGAATATTTCTACTATAACTCAGCAATCACTCAAGATGATCATTTGAATTTCACAAACTCATTGAAAACATCTTTGAAAAATTTGAATGAACTAAACAAGATATTGATAAGTTCAAATAATTTCATATTTACACCTTTCACTTTTTTCCAAATTTTCACAACCTGCGTCACTTGCTTATCGATAAGTTCGATCCTACATGATGATGAATTGATACGCATTGCTTTGAACAATATGGACTTTCTCAAGTCAAAATCTTGGAATGATCAATCAATTTCAATGTGGCTGAAGATATGTCAACAGCTGAAAGATTATTTATCAATTACAAACAACTCCTCGTTGAATCTGAACTTGAATTCAGATAAATTTAAGAATCTATTGAATGATTTCGGGGAGTCTGATATAAGGGAGCGCATAAGTATAAATGAGCCTTTACAAAAATCCAAGAAGTTAGATCTTCATGATATTTTGAATTCTACGACGTCTCCTTCAACAGCATCATATACCTCCACTTCAGCATCGTCAGTATCTTCAAACTCGATGATTGATTCCAGTCTGGATACAACATCCAACATTTCCGATGAAAGCATATTAGCTAACGCAAATATTGGTGATAATAATAAATATGTGGAAATTGATAAATACTTCAGGAATTGGGAAAGAATAATACCGAACTGGAATGATGTTTTTGTTGAATTTGAGGATGGCAATAATGAATTGATGGGAATATGATGGAGATTTTCTAAAATGGCGTGTATGTTTTTATCTTAATTTAAGTGAATGTTTTAATTTTATTCGAGGTATACTCTCACGTACAATTTCGTTCTCTGTCGAATTTTTATAATTAGCTGTTTAGCGGTTTTATGTGAGCATAGCTATTCAAAGGCACTTTTAGTACTGTTCATGTCATTAACATGTGTCTATGATTAATTACAGACCTAGCCAGATGTATTCTAGTAATATTTTCACGGAAGAGGTTCAAACTACCAAAAGGTACTTTCACTCAAGTATGCATGGTTTTTCTATAGTTTAGCGAGCATGTAAATGTTCAAAACACTAATGAACAGCCAGATCAAAGCTCCTAAAGTAGTGGTTATCCAGTTGTTAGACATATCAACGAGTTCTTCATCTGATTGTTCTTCAATCATTTCATTTTCCACAGCTCCAGCATTGGAGTCAGCATTAGAGTTGATTGTGTTCAATTCCATGCCCAAAACAGGAACATTTTTAGAGACTTGCATGTACTTCTTTCTCGAAGTGAAATAAATCAATGGAGCTGTTAAGAATGGAAGTAAAACGGATAGAATGACTTGCGATATATTCAAAGCTTGTGACAACCCCGATTTCCCAATAGCCAAACTTACTGCCAAACAAGGAACTATAGAGATCAGTCTTGTAATAATTCTTCTTTTCCATGGTTTTACATTCCAACTCAAATGACCTTCACTCACAATTTGACCTGCAATTGTACAAACAACACCAGCAGAAGCACCAGAGAACAACAATGCAAGCATGAAAATCGTACCAGCGATAGGTGCCACTTGCTGAGAAAGTAAAGTATGAATTGCGAACAAATCAGCATTATCAGCTGCTTCTGTGCCGTATAATGAGGCAGCTGCAACGATCAAAATTGCAGAATTAACGAAAAGAGCAAAGGTGAATAAACTTATAGCTAATTCAATGATTGAATATTTCATTGCGTATCTGATCGCTTTTAATGAAGGTTTGTAGGAGAAATATGATTCTTCTCTGTCTTCATCTTGAGCTATTTTATGATATCCATTATCGATATCATACTCTCTTAATCTGGGTTGAACCAGTCCAGAACCCAGGAAAAGAGAATGTGGCATAACAGTAGCACCAAGAATACCAACAGAGTTCAACAGGTTGTCTCCTTTGAAGATCGTGCTTGAAGGAGCAAACCCTCTGAATAACTCTCTTGGGTTAACAGGTGGCATGAAAGCAAGTTGTACCGAAAAGCAAACAACAACTCCAAGGACCAGTAATGCAACGGCATACTCGAACAGTCTAACAAACTTGACCGACGAACCTGGTCTGTAAGCCATCATCACGAACAAGACGTCAAGAACAGTAATCACAACACCTGCAGGTAGTGGGATTCTCAACAAAACATTGAGTGCGATTGCAGAACCTAACACTTCAGCAATATCGGTAGCAATGATGGCAATTTCAGCCAAAGCCCAGAGAATCAAATTCAGCCATTTAGGAAGGAATTTTCTGCAAGCTCTCGCTAAATCTAAACCAGTAACAGAACCCAGTTTAATGCATAATGATTGTAAGAAGATTGCGAGGATGTTGGAGAGCAAGATGATGAATAAAAGAGCGAATCTTGCAGAGGCACCTGCTGCCACATCAGTAGAATAATTACCTGGATCCATGTACGCGACAGAGACCATGAGTCCTGGACCAACAAACCTGAGATATTTCTTCATGACTTTAACGAATTGGTGGTCATCGTGCTTGATGGACATAAAACCTGTCTTCTTACCCTGTTGAGGCTGCTGAGCAGCTGGACGCTCCAAAGCAAAAACTTCCAATGCAACATCTTTGGAGGACATTCTTATGGTGGAAGTCACAAGAACAGAACTTGCAAATTTTTTAAGGTCTTTTAAGCACATAGTTATAGCCACATGTTATGAACCTTTGAATCTCGTGCAGTAATATAATTGGTAAGAGCACACTGCGCATTTATTATGCTCGGTAGGATTCCGATCTTTCTTTCAAGTTGTTCAATTCGATGGATATAGAGCTCCAGGGTTCAGAGTTCCAGGCCTCAAGTTCCTATCTGCTGTATAAGAACCTGGATTTAACAGTTTTGTAGCCGTTGATTTTTTTTTGTGAGACTTGTGATGAACTTTTTGAATTATTTAGAAATGAGGTGTTGACTCTGCGACATATAGCATTCAATACAGATAACCGAGAAATGATGGTTCATGTCCCCGAAAAAATTCTTCCTCTTATTATCTTCAGATTGCAGAATCAAATAGTTTACAAGATGGGAAATTCAAAATATAGGCCTTTCAACAAGAAGTTTAACGTTTGAAACATGTCATTGCTATGTGTTATTGATACTAATTTCAGCCAATCGTTCAATTTGTTCCAAACACCTTCGTACGATGATTCTTGACCTCTACCAAAGATAAGTAATCCTCAATGGTATATTTCTCTAAAATTCATTTGTCCATCTATACGTTGCAAAGGATGTGCGTATCATCCCTTCCTTCCCTCAAGACTTGTCTTTAACGGCTCCTGGCTGCAACTTTTCATCTCTTTCATTTGTGTCAATGTTTATTTACCAAGAAATAAAATATTACCGATGTTTATCATTGAGACCAAGGTTATAGAAAAGTCGAAAATGTAAGGGCAGTTGAAGCTTCTCACTATTGTGAAATGAATTCATTTAGCCGAATTCAACAGAGGCATTTTATTAAGCCTAAATGGAATAGGATGTCTAATTTACCCGGAAAGCTCGTCACTCCCGCTCCACTTCTCGGGGGAATAGCTCGTCCGGGACGGCTGAGCTCAATTCCCAACCCCGAAGCAACTTTGGATTTTTTGCCTGGGCCTTTCCCGCATTCCTGCCCGCAATTTTCAAACCTCCGGGACAGAAGGCATGAATTTCGGTGCATCAATGCCCCGCATACTTACTAAAATCTGGGGAAATTTTTCCATCTTGATGTAAACTATAAAAACTCGACGAAATTCTTTCATATTTCTCCCAGCTTTCCTCAGGAACTTTATCATCAGCAATGTCCAGTGTCAAGGAATTTCCAAAAATTAAAAAAGTCACCACCTATTTGATTGGTGGTAGAGGTATTGGTGGTGATTACCACGATGTTGCCAAAGGTCATTGGTTAGTTGATTCCGACATTTCCAACCCAATGTCGAAATATCCAGAGTACAGAAAGTCAAGAACCTCATGGGGTATCAACGTTTTGGGTTCCTTCTGTGTCGAAATTGAGGCCACTGATGGTACCAAGGGTTTCGCTACTGGTTTCGGTGGTCCAATAGCTTGTTGGATTGTTAAGAATCATTTCAACAGGTTTTTAGAAGGTGAAGATCCAAGAGATGTTAACGTTATTTGGGATAAACTATTCAGAGCATCGATGTTCTATGGTAGAAAAGGTGTTACTATTGCAGTTATTTCAGTTGTTGATTTAGCCATCTGGGATTTATTAGGTAAGATTAGAAACGAACCAGTTTACAAAATGATTGGTGGTGCTACCAGAGAAAGATTGAACTTCTACTGTACTGGTTCAAGACCAGACGCCGCTAAGAAGATGGGTTTCTGGGGTGGTAAAGTTGCATTACCATTTGGCCCTGATGAAGGGCACGTTGGTTTAAAGAAGAATGTTGAATTCTTAACCAAACATAGAGATACCGTTGGTCCAGATTTCCCACTAATGGTTGATTGTTACATGTCATTGAATGTTCCATACACCATTGATTTAGTCTCTGCTACCAAACATTTGAATTTGAACTGGTGGGAAGAAGTTCTTCATCCAGATGACTTTGATGGTTTTGCTCAATTAAAGAGAGCTCATCCAGATGTTAAATTCACCACTGGTGAACACGAATACACCAAATACGGTTTCAGAAAATTAATTGAAGGTAGAAACGTTGATATCTTACAACCAGACGTTATGTGGGTTGGTGGTATGACAGAATTGTTAAAGGTTGCTGCTCAAGCTGCTGCTTATGATATCCCAGTTGTTCCTCATGCTTCAGGTCCATACTCTTACCACTTTGTTGTTTCCCAACAAAACACTCCATTCCAAGAATATTTGGCCAACTCTCCAGACTCGACTGCGGTGTTACCTGTCTTTGGTGGTTTATTCATTGATGAACCAATTCCATATGAAGGGTTCTTGGATGTCAGCATCTTGGACAAACCAGGTTTCGGTTTGACCTTGAATCCAAAGGTTGAGTTGATTGATGCAGAGTTCATTTTGAACCCATCTCCACAAAAGGCTTTGAAACTTGATGAAGAAGAAGCCAAATAAATTATGAATATATGATTGATATAGTTTATAGAAGAGCCAATCGTAGTCCTGAACTTTGAAGTGTATAATTTACTGGAATAAGTCATTCAAGAGTTGAAAGGATGAAAGGAAAAGCAGCCATGAGTAAATGCTTAGTAACACCCCATCAAATGGATTCGAGACCAATGGACCACACTGACTAATTTCAGTTAACTTCTAACTTCTACTACTCACTGCTCAACATAACAAATGCATGAAAGATTCTACGATTCTTTGGCGCTTACATCAGCCTCACTAATAACGGAGTAGGAGTTTTACGCGGATTTAGGAGGGAACTGCTTCCCAAGACGGCATTAAACGCCCCATTCCGCTCAAAAAGACGGGGGTTTTTATGGTTCGATCTGCTGCCTCTTGGTGCTTATGAAATTATAGTCTAACCTTGGAGAGATGACTTCCATGCTAATCCCTGTCCTCGTTTGTACTCACTTTGGCTCCAAGTGGTCCTTTTTTTTTTCTTCACCCGAATTTCGAAGCGTTCTGGCTACCGCTTAACACCGTTTAGCTGGCCCGAAATCCGAATCACTGTAATTGAATAAATCAAACGGCTGAAATATTTTTTATTGAATTTCTTTTTGTTCTTTTTTATCAGATCTTGGTTTAAGCTTACTTTACCAAGCATATGAGGGTGTCCTGTCCAGCTTCTACTGGCCAATGAGAAAGTCTGTATCTCGGTGCCTTGCACACAATATGTGTGTATAAAAGAGGACCCATTGCCCAAAGATTCTATAGATAATCAAGATCCATCTTCCACTTTGAAAATGTCAGACAAGGAGAATTCCAACTCGGACTCACTTAAGTCCCAGGACCATTCACACGAACACAACGGATATGCCTCCTCAACAGATCTTTCCTTCGAGTCCTACTCTGACTCTTTTCATTCTCGTGGTGTCAGAAGAATGGACAAGTTAAAAAGAGTCATGGATGAAACAAAGAGAGGTAAATGGGTTAGAATTTCATTCATTGCTGCCATCATCGTCGTCTCTTTTGTGTTGGCTTTAGATGGATCCACAACTGCCTACTACCAACCATATGCATCTTCAGCATTCGGCCATCACTCTATGCTTTCAACTTTGTCCATTGCCACATCCATCATCTCCTCTGTTTCAAAACCAATGGTTGCCAAATTCGCTGATGTTACTTCAAGACCAATGACTTATATCTTACTTTTGGCTCTTTATACCATGGGATACATCATCTGTGCGGCTTCCAGCTCAATCTCTGCATATATTGTTGGTAGTGTTTTTGTCACAATGGGAAGTTCCAATATTGATTTAATCAACAGTATTGTGCTGGCTGATATCACCCCATTAAAATACAGAGGGTTTACGTTTGGTTTAACTACTGTTCCATATTTGATCACTGTCTGGATTTCAGGTTACATCGTTGATCACTTTGTCAGTACAAGTTGGAGATGGGGATACGGGATGTTTGCCATCTTAATGCCTGGTGTCCTAACTCCATGTATTATCCTAATGATATGGTTAGAACATTATGCACAAAGTGTTTTTGAAGATAGTGAAGAAGAAAAGAACTGGAAAATTGCTTTGAATAAGAAAAGGTTAGGTCAAACTTGGGTTCAGTTTGCCAAATCATGGACTAAATTAATCTGGAGATACTGTCAAGAGGGGGATCTGATTGGTATGTTATTAATGGGTTTCGGTTGGGCTCTCTTGTTATTACCATTTTCATTGTATTCTTCTGCTATTGGTGGTTACTCGAATCCTTCATTAATTGCCATGTATGTTGTGGGTGGTATTCTATTGATTGTATATGCTGTTTACGAATTGTTCTATGCTCCCTTCCCATCTATGCCTAGAAGAGTTTTGGTCAATAGAACTTTCTTAGTTGCAGTTTGTGTTGATTTTTTCTACATAGCTGGTGAAACAATTTTGTTATTATACCTTTCGTCCTATGTTGGTGTTATCAAGGATTTGAGTTATATACATTGGGTTTATTTTAACAATGCGTTGACCCTTTCTATTTGTTTCTTTGGTTTCTTTGTTGGTTTAGCTCAAAGAATCACACATCGTACAAAATTTATCCAAATAATTGGTTTGATAATTCAAGTGATCGCAATGATTATAGCATTGTGGGCTCGTTACGGAAATGCCAATATTAGTGCATTAGTTTGGGTTCAAATTTTGTTGGGTTTAGGCGGTGCTGGTTCCAATATTGGCTCTCAAGTTGCTTCTCAAGCTTCTGTTCCTCATCAAGATGTTGCACTAGTCATTGCTTTGTTGTTACAATGGTCAACTATAGGTTCTTCAATCGCTAGTGCTATTGGTGGTGCAATCTGGGAAACAAAATTACCAACAGCTTTAAGAAATGCTTTACCTGAAAATGTTAGTGATGATGAAGTCGCTACTTTATACGCTGATTTCAGTTCAATTCAAGAGTACCCGATTGGTACAGAAATTAGAGACGGCTCTATACTAGCTTACAATCAAGTCATTTACTACTTGTTTGCAATCGCTTTAGGTTTTACTGTCATTGCGTTGGTCGCTGCATTTTTCCAAAAGAATTACTATTTGGGCAATTCTCAAAATGGTATTGAAACTGATGATCAATTAGTCAAACCAAAGAATAGATTCGAACGAATCTTGACTTGGATCGATAACCCTTTCGCTTACAATAAATTCATGGCACAGTTTGAAAACAACGATTCTAAACTAGAAAAGAATGATAAGGGTTCACAACAGTACATTAGTGATGAGAAAGATGTTGGTGAACCAAAAGTCAAGGATGCTACCAACTTTTGATCAAAACAGTTGTTGAGTTGTGATAAGCACGGTAATGATAATAGTTTGTTTGTCTTTTTTAGTATGTTTTTTGCCAGGTTCTCCAACCTCTACTTTAATAACTTGAATTAATTTAACCAGTATAATTTGAAAATGGTTTAATAGTAAGACTCATGTTTTTCATCACTCAAAAGAGTTTAAGAAGTCTCATTATGTAAATTTACATAACACCATATAAACGGTTAGCTCGAATTTTTTTTCGCTTACAAATTTTCCAAAAAAATTCGCAAAAAAATCAACTAAGTTCTTTTTGTTGGTGAGAGGGAGCATTTAGACGAGAAAAAACTTGTGAACTTCCAATGCCTGAAAGTGTGATCGTTATACACAAAATAGACCCAACCACTTTCTTCTCCCTGATCATTACACTCACCCTAATTGTCTAGAGGTATGGGTGTAGAGGTATGGGTGTAGAGGTATGGGTGTAGAGGTATGGGTGTAGAGGT